>OY821517.1:171979028-172424028 GCA_963682025.1 Cordilura impudica | reverse complement strand
CTTTATTTGTGTATGGATTTGTATTAATACAGGAATCATTTAAATTTTTGTTAATCATGATATGACATCTAAGGCCTCAAAACAGTCTTAGGCCGAGGCCACGCAATGAGCGGAAAAGCGGCGAGCGGCAGAGCGATGAGCGGAAAAAAATTAAAACATATGAAATACCACACAATGAGGGGCATAAGAGCGGCATTTCTGAACGATTAAGCGGCACCGCTCAGGAACAGAACTTGTTCTAATTTTAAGTTGTTGTCTGAGCGGCAAAGAATAAAAATGGCAAATGTTTTGTCAATCTGTAGCGCGATTCAGTAACTTTTTTTAACGATAATTGAATCGTTACAAAAAGAAAACAACAAAATTATCGATTTTGGTATTCAGTAAAATTTTTAAACGGTATTCGCTATTGCTTAAGTCAGCTGTTGTTGTTATCTTAACGACAACTCTTTTTGTGTTGTTTTTCAATCGGAAAAAATTTAAAAAGGTTGAAATGTAGTCATACATAAATAAAAATCATAAAATAGTGAAAATATTTTGTTATATTATAAAAACTTTTTATATAAACTAGAGGACCCCTGCTGCTCCGCAGCATTATATTATATTATATTAATTTTTATAATATAATACAAAATTTGCGAAGAGAAGTTGACGTACAGTAATGCCAAAATATGCCAAGATAAGTTAACGTACAGTAAAAGTAAAGTTGATTTTCCACGCATAACTTTCCTCAAACCCGACGAATTTAAGCAGTTAATAGCTCAAAAGAAGGAGATTGATCCACTGAGTGTTCTTAGACCTATGTCAACAGCCTACGTTAATCAGAACTCTAGTTACAGAGGTTTGAGAGAAGAAAAATATTGAAAAAAATCTTGAATGCCAAGTTTATTCATAAATTATTTTAATATATAATATAATGCTGCGGAGCAGCAGGGGGCCTCTAGTATTATACTTAAAGTAATTCTGTTGCTTTTAATACTGAATTTCCTGCATATGACAGCGTGGCCACAATTCATGTGTATATGAATTATTTTTATGCATATTTTATTTTAATACATATGGGTATAAATAGAAAACCTCTTGAAGTGTATCAGAAGTCATCTTCGGTTCGTGAGGTTTAATTTGCCTAATTGACTTAAAATATCATATTGTAATATAAGTACAATTGACTTTTTGCCTTAGGACTACTTCAACAAAAAATGTTATAACCCTAATGTACACACCTGAAATAATCCCATGAAAAGTGTATGGAAGAGAAGAGACCATACATTTAAGGGTTAAATCAACCACTCCCTATTTTTGTGTAAATATATCACGTCATTAATGTTGTTATTTAAAAAATTGATTACTGCATACTTTTAATTTTATAAATTTATGTGTACAGAATTATTATTTTGTATTTCATTGTTAATGTGTATAATAAATTAAGGTACGAAAACCTAAATAAATGTACGGAAAGCTCGTGTGGGTAGTTTCCAGTAAGAATCTGAAAATCTATTATCACATTATGAAGAACTAAATGTGAAATTATCAATATTTCTTGAGTTATAGCTGGAAAACGAAGCAAACAAATATCAAGATAAGGGAAAAAATTTAAATAGACACAAAAAAGGATTTGGTTTGAAAATGCCAAACCCTTTGGCGGTTTTACAATACTGGCCTAATACAAGGTTAAAGTGAGCGATCTGAATTTACGACATTTTGAGAGTTGGAAAATTATGCAATATTTATATAAAATGTTTACAATTAGCCTTGACTAATAATCATGTCAATTTTAGTTTGAATTTATATCAGAAAATGTCAAGATTTGAGAAAAATCTATGCAGTATTTTGGTTTTTGATAAGTAAAGATCGGGAGGTTTTATATAGGGACTATGACTAAGAATTATTCTAGAGGGTTTATTATTATTATTATTATTATTGGACCACTGATTAACGGAAGTAATTGCTTGTTATATCCTACACCTCCATGTGATCAGAGTATGTATAATGACTTTGTGCCGATGTTTGCAAATATCAAAAGTATTTGAGCTGGGCCCATCTTTTGTTTTACCGATTGGTTCAGCAGCACTTTTCGAGTCGATTTAGTGATATCCGTCAGTCCATCTCTCTGTTCGACCGTCTGTGTGTCCACACAAATGATCCTTATGAGATCGACCCAAATTACCATAAGATCCAAATTATCATCTAGATCTCGGTCGAAAACAAAAATATCGCAAAAATTGTTCTCAAATTTGATTTGTATATGTTTTTGCAAAAACTGAGAGAATTTGCAAAATGTGGTCAGGATCGGGCCATTTTTCGACCTAGCCCGCATATAGATATAGCACCCGATATGAACTTTTTCTGATCTACAGGCAAAAAAAATAGTAAAAATTCCACTCAGATTTGGTTGTTACTCATTTTCTTGATCCTTGTAACAACTCGAGTCGTATCGTTATGTTCGTCTGTCTGTCTATTTGTTTTAATCACACTCATTTACAAAGTAAATCATTTACCTGGGCAAAATTAAGAAAATATTGTTTTTCATTTTTTGAGCTGACTGGAATTGAATATTCAGCTTCTTGACCCAATGACCGAAAAATAACGTTCAAAAATGTAAAGATACTGCGATAAAAATTCATATAAAAAACTAAAAATAATGAAAATTTTTTTTGCGTAATATAATATGGGCTCATAAATATATATCAGCGATGTACACACGTTTGTTTGCTTGTTGTTTATTTATTTTGTTTATTTATTGTTTTCATGTCAATGAATATCTATCGACGAGTGGAAAAGGATAACCAAGATGATTATTATATTGCTCTCTTCAAACAACCAAAAATATGATTGTGTATATTTACATTTATCTTTACTGCATTTACTAATTGCTTTAAGTAAAAAAAAATTAAGATATTGTAACTATCTTCTTTATTTTAAACATCACTGTAAAAAGTTGAGCCATTATAATGTGAAATGTATCCTTTTTTGTATCTTGTCAATAACACTGCTTATAATTTTATGTTTAGAACACGGGTGGAGGGTATCAAGAATTTGACACAGCCGAATTAAACACTTACTGGTTGGTATTTATTTCGTAATAATGTTTAAAATGGTGTGGCAATACCAGCCTAAGCTAATATAACAAGAGGAGTCCATATGCATACATAAAGCTAGACTGCTCGCAGCTTGTATGGGTTTTTTTCAATTCTTAATATATGTGTTATCTAAAATATTGGGTTTGCTGTCATAAATCCGATCTTCATTTCTGAGCTCGATTTGATGGTTCCAGAAGGTGGTAAGCCTAACATCTAAAAGCTCGACGGCACTTACTATGCGACGCCAAGTTCAAAAGGATTAATGGGGTTTTATTTTTTTCTTCGAAAACCTAGGCCATTGAGATAAAATATAATATCTAAAGTAGAAAACTAATTAATTTTTGATACAGAGTATGTAGAAAGATTATATTTACTGAAAATTTTACAAAAATCTTATTTTTCTCTAAATCCACAAAAAATAAATCATTGAAAAGAAAAATTCTAGCAGAGGAATTTACATCAAAATTTACACGGTTAAACTTAAACATGTATTTATCAAAACGTTAAAGTGCCAGATAAATTTTTTTAAATTTTTTAAGAAAATTTTTTTAAACTTGAAAAATGAGTTTATTACCCATTTTCGGTCTCACAGCGCAATAGGTTAACAACGTGATAATAAAACAAGTAAGAAAATGATACTCAGTCTAGACCGACTATACCATACCATATACCATGGTGTAGAGACCCTGTCTCTTTGGTCCAACTAATTCGTTATAGAAAATAAGCACAAACCAAATTTGAGTGGCATTGTTATTAATATGAAAAAGTTCATATCGGATGCTATATTTATATGGGCACTTGATCGAAAAATGAACCGGTGCTGACCATTTTTCGTAAAGTCACTTATATTTTGAAAAAATATATATAAACCAAATTTGAGAAAAATCTGTGCAATATTTTTGTTTTTTGATAGATTTAAGCGAATATCGGCAAGCAGCACTATATGGGGCGTATGACTAAGAATTGTCCTATAGGGATTGTTTTTGGAGTACTGATTAATGGATATAATAAAGACATACAAACCCAATTTGACTGAGATTTATATGATAATTTGGATCATATGGCATTTTATGTCGATTTCATAGGGGTCATTTATATGGGGACTAAGTCTGAACATGGACCGAATTTCACCAATTTCAACGGCGTTCATCCTATAGAAGGTTTACATGGACATGGACACACAGACGGACAGACGGACAGAAATTGATTCTGAGTCGATCGGTATAATAAAAGATTGGTCTAGGTCAAATATTTTTGGCAGTTACAAACAGCAGTACAAAGTCATTATATCCAAACCACATAGTGGAATAGGGTATAACAATACTCCACATCTGAGTGTTTATAAGTACAGAGACCAAAAAAAATCTTTGTCTTTAACCAATTTCTCAAAGTTCAAAAAGTGCCATCAAATATCATGACCTATCTACGGTTTTTTTTTCTCACAAAACTGGATGGGGCATTTGCTATTTCTTGGCGAGATTTTATTAGAGTTTGTAGCTCTACAGCTTTTTGAAAAGAAAATTTAATACTAAAATCGATTCATATAACAGGTTGTCGAAAAAATTCAACTCTAGAACGAAATTTTTGTAAAACCTGAAAAATATAAAAGTTATATTTTCCCCATATAGACACACTTCGGGTACATTGAGCCCCACTATGCACCAGACGGCACCGTCGGATTGAGCGAAAAAATAAAGACCGCATTTATGACAGCCAACCTCATATTATGGACAATGCATATATGTATATCAATTAAAAAAAAAATTTTTGCGACCACTCATGAAGCATATGCTACAGCTACACGACCACAACAGTAATGACAGCAATCATATATGTAGAAAAGAAAATGTATAATAACATTTTTAGCAATCTCATTGAATACCAGGAACTTACTCAAGCGTTTTTGAATCATTTTCTTAAAAAATTAGCATATCAGCCGACTCCTCAGGTCGTGATCGTCATTTGCACAGACGGACAGACAGAGAAACGGTTATCGCTATATCAACTCTGCTTATTATAAAAATCAGAAGTATATACATTTATTTTAGTTAAATTTTTTTTTTTAATATTGGAAATGGAAAAACAAACTTATATACCACAGTGGCGTGGTGTGTATAAAAAAACATTTAAGGGGGGTGGGGGGTAAGGTTTTAAAACCTTTTTTTTGCATTTTTCTTTCTGAATGCACTACATGTCGAGAGCGTTGTATCAAAACTTCAAGTAGAACGGAGCAAAACTTAAGAAGATACAGCGTTTCCAGAGACCGGCCTCATACGGTATATCGTATATAAAACGGTTTTAAAAAAACTTTAAAGCGATTTTCTCGCAAATAAATGTTCGAAGTCCGTGAATATCACAACTCAAAATCTACTGGATCGATTCTTTTGAAATTTTACAAACTATATCTACACAAAAATCGTCAGGTAACCACGAAGAGTTTTTTGTTCATTTTCTATTTTCTTCCCCAGTTTTTAACAACAAATTCCCGAAACTTTAAAGCAAAAATCGTGTTTTTCCCTTCAAAATGCTGCAACAAAAATTAAAAAAATTCTTCGGCCCTATCTCAGGCAACATGTTACCTTTTAAACGCATTTCGTTTTTTTTTATTTCACATAATCCGGTAACGAGTTATGATGTTCACCGCAAAACAACAACGCCTTCGGAGATTACCAGTCACGGACTTATTTATTAAAATTTTTAGTTGAAAATATTTTCAAAGATTCTTAAAATGTTATGCTACTCGTGTAATGTGTATATGAAATAAATAATGCAACATTATTCATATCTTCAAAAACGAATTATGAAAATACGAGTTTTTTAACTTTTAAAACCTTACGCCCCCCTTAAGATGTACTTGTATATCAATATGTGAAACATTGAATAGGCTTCATTGCAAGTGGTTTAGATTTGGAAACTTATTTTACACCACTTTTACACAAATTTGCAATAATAAACCGGATTGACAGCCGGAAACCATTTACGGCCACAATTTTCGTTAACGACAAGTCAGAAACCCCAGAGGGTCTTCGAGATCCAAATTTTTTGAACGAATTAAATATTCCGAAGCCGCATGAAGTTGTTTCTGTTTGCCAGCCGGAACTTACTAGTTACCCATTCTATTGTGTAGTATGTAGAAAATTGTCTAGCACTTGGTTTCTATTTCTTTTTTTTTAATTTTTATACGACTGATCACTTTGAACTTAAGACATGCACGGCTTCAAATTTTTGGGAGATCACAGAATTCCAAAAGTGTAGGAGGTATGCAGTTTGTTTACTGACACCGCAATATTTGCATTTTAAAGTTTTTCCGTTAACACCGTTTAGTGAGAATTACTGCTGTAATGTGTTTCCATTCCTCAACTTTTTTCTCCAAATATTGACTTAATTTTCAGTACTCCTATATTCGCTCCTTATTCCAATTTAGCGACAGTTGTGAATCTGAAAAAATCGAATAATTTCATTTAAATGTAAAAAATGGTTAACAAAATTTAGCGTTCTTTTCATATGTTTGCAATTATAATATACAAATTATATATATTCTCCTTGCTTTTAAGACTTATTGAGCAAATTTTTCCTTTAATTACATTACCATGTTAAACCAATAAATTTCTTAATTCAATTCTGAAAAGTGACAGGTTTTGGTATTATATTCGTACTAGTATTTTTGGTATTATAAAACTGATCTATAACTGTAATTATTAGAAACCAACATAAATATTTAATAAGATTAAAGATATAGCAGATGTTAATATTGTACAATAATTTCACCTTAATAATTCTGTGTTCTTTCACCATACCTTTTTACCCTTTCGCCAGCTACACTTTCTTTTTCAAAAAAACAAAAAAAAAAAAATTTAATGCACAACATAAATTTTAATCTATAAGAAAAAATCATGCTTATGTACACAATCGACAAACAAATACAAACAGCAAAACAAACAACATCATTACGTGTCTTAGGGTAATTCTTCATATTGAGCACCTAGCGTGTTCGAACTAACACCAACGACAACGAAAAACAACAAACAGCAGTAACAACATTAAAACCAGTAACAGCAGCACCAAATATAATAACAGTAAAACTTGAAGTAAATAGCAAACAGAAATAAAACTTACCCAACCAACAATGATTTTAGTAGTTGGAAACTTAATTGATACAAATTAAATGTGAGATGTGCTTTTAATTAGGCTCGATGGACAATAAGAAAACCATGACCATTTGTTTAGGGAAGGCGTCTTGGTTTCTTAGCTAATGAAGCCTTAGATAGGTACAAAATAATATATATATATAAATATATTTTTTTGTAATTCATCTTTATTTATTCAATCTTCATATAGGTTTGTGAACTAACAATAAGTTATTGAAATCTTAAAGCTAAAACTTAAAACTAAAACTTTATCTAATGATAAAAAATTGTTTGTATATCAATCCATTTTTCATCCAATGATATCAATGATATCGGGTGAGACTCTGGCTTTTCCAAATAGTTTGAACTATATCTAGTGGTTTCGCATTTAACTATAGAAACATTTAAGTCTCTGTGCAAATGTGAGTTTCTCATATACCATAGCGTGCCCGTAATCATTCTCAAAATCTTGCTTTGTATTGTTTCTGTGTTTGAAGCTGAGGCTGTCCCCCATAACTGTATACCATAGCACCAAATGTGTTTGAAAATCGAGCTATAAATCAAGAGCTTACAATCGAGATTTAACTTTGAGTTCCTGCCAATTAGCCATGCGAATTGGATTAATTTCAGTTTTATTTGAGTCACTTTAGCGTTTATATGGCTTTTCCAGGTAAGTTGGCGATCAAGATGTAGTCGGAGATATTTAGCAAAAGAATGTTGAGATATAGGCTGATTCCAAACTCGAATTTGAGGGCAAGTCTCCCTTCTTAGGGTAAAAGTTACGTGGATAAACTTTTGTTCACTTTAATCTTCCACATATCTAGCCAATCTTCCAGCTGTTCAATACGGCTCTGTAAAATAAGATATGCTGTTAAGGGTTTTTGTGTACGCTTAATACTGCAGTACCATCCGCAAAAGTCGACGTAAGTGTATTTTCACTTGTTGGCATGTCTGATGTGTAAAGGATGTACAGAAGCGGGACCAAGATACTACCTTGTGGTACACCAGCATGAATTACCTATGGAGGGCTCGCAAAGTTTTTCTCTTTTATAGAGAATTTTCTATTAAGTATATAGCTCTCCATTAGCTTTTGTGTGTTCGGGGGCAACGACTGTTTAACTTTATAGAGGAGTCCCTCGAGCCAAACTCGATCGAAGGCTTGCGAAACGTCCATAAAAAGCGCAGAGCAGTACTTTCTCTCTTCAAAAGCTCTTCTTATGGCAATAAAATTCTGTGAACTTGCTCAGTGGTGCTGTGTTTTCGTCTAAAACCAAATTGATGTGCTGGAATGACGTTATTTTGATCTACGGATATTGTAAGTTTGTTTAACAAAATTCTCACGAATAATTTTGACAAGTTCGATAGTAAAATTATAGGTCTATACGAATCGACCTTTGTGTTACCTTTACCTGGGGTATCATTGTAAGAAGTAAAACTTTCCATTCTGGGGGAAAATGTTCAAGGCGTATTATAACATTAAAAATAAACAAAATTATTCTTAGTTCTATTCGGGGTAACTCCAAAAGCATATTATTACTTAAATCAACAACAGCCTTTTCGACCTCTCGAATTTAAAATCGAAGGGACACTGCTCCATGCTGTGGAGTAACAGCTGGCAACTCTTCATTAGATGTTCCACAGACAGATCTCCTTTTTCTCGGTCATTTCTATCCCAACCTCCACTCTCAGTTCTCATAGGAGGCCTGCATACAACAGGTCTTATAAGATTTTTTGTAGTACGTCACAAACAGTAATCGGTTTTTTCTGTGGGATACAGATTTTCGAGGTATCTGTTAAATTTAGCGTTTCTTTGTGTTTCAAGAAGTTTCCGTAGGTTTCTCGTGCATTCTTTCAATTGTTGCTTAAGTTGAAGTTCCCACTCTGTTCTTATTCTTCTTTTTTCACCTATTCGCCTTTCAACATCTGCAGAAGAAGTTCTGTATGGTATGGTGCGATGAAGGGTTTAGTAGCACGTTGAGATTTTGCTCGAAGTTAAAAATCGAGAGGTCATTATCATTTGGTGTTCTTAGCGGAAAGTTTTCTGTGCAATTGGTACTAAGAAACTTTTTGTATTTCAGCCAATCAATATAACTTGGTAAATATTAACAATAACGGTTGTGTGGTCAGACGAGAGTTCCAATGAAGATTCTATTTGCACAAGTTCTTTTGCGATATTCTTCGTCAATCTGAAGTCGATTAAATCGACAATTTTTTGCCTATGTGTTGGCCAGTACATTGGTTCTCCGCCTGAGACCACATCCATACCCATTTTAGAAATTGTGTTGAACAAAACACGACACTTCAGAGAAATTACCCGTGACCCCCAGAATTTATGCTTGGCATTAAAATTGCCAGCAACTATGCAACGAGGGCATAGTGATTTAAAAATATTGTGTTTCATTTTCATATTTATAAAGTATTTGGGGAGAATATATTGATGAAATCACTAGGCTGTTTCCAAGTTCTTCAAAGCAAATAGTAGTAGCTTGAAGGTAGTTTTCACAATGTCCACACATTAAATAATATTTTAATCTGTTCTTAATTAGGATAGCTGAGCCACCACATACTATTTCTTTTTGATCCTTTGTATCTTAAAAAGTGTACAGGGGAAAGAGAGTCCTACAAGTCAAATGAGTTTCAGAGACAATCAAAATATCAATATATGTATAAATTTAATTAGAGTAAGATTACACCGTGGAACAAATTCAGGTTAGCAAAAGTTAGGTCGATTCTGAGAGTGAGGAGTGAAGATAGGGGCTAAATTAGAAGACCCGTATCGCGGCGTTTGTTTATGTTAGTTCGAATTTTTTTTTTAATCGAACTTTGCAGTCAAAAGCCGATTTTCAGCATACTATTGCTAGAGACCTGTGCAACAATTAAAATTTTTAAAAAAATTGATTTAGAAAATTTTTGTGGTGCTTATGAAGCAAAATGTTGGAAAAATTATTTTTTTCATGCTTTTTGAAAATATTTTCCCCAAAACTAAGTCTTTTTTGCTTTCTGTTTGATCTATAATATGCTTCTCAGTTTCTTCAATAAATTTCATTTGAAAAGAAAACAATCATAATAAAAAAACTTGCGTTTTCCAGCTTAATATTAATTTACTTCTCATTTTTTATGTACCAATTTTGTTCAGTGTTGGTTTTGAAGAAACAATGAAAAAGAAATTATAAAAATATGGAAAAAAATATATTTTTGAAATGTTAGTTATGAAAAGTTTTAAGTAAAAAAATTAAATAAATTAAATTAATGATTTGGCCAGTTGTTGTTTAGCAGGCGGCTGTGGATCAACATCACTGCTTTCTCTAATATCTTGGTCATCGTCATCATCATCAGAAAGGTCGATAATTTCGTCCAACAGATATTCTGGAATTTCATCTTTGTCTTCCCCTTCTTCCTCTTTTTCCTCGTCTTCCTCTTCTTTAAAGGTGTTTTTATACCACCAACAAATTTCAGTGAGTATTGCATCTGGAGATTTCTTTCCTCTGTACCTGAAAGGAAAATAGTTTTCAATCGTTAACATGTTTAAATTGTGCACTCTGACAAAGATATTGGAAAAATCTAGGAATTCAAAATATGCACACTCTATAGTCACCTTATTTCAAATGGAAGCGCAGTTTGGTAATAACGTTCGCCTTACTCATTAGATTCAGTTGGCAACTGTTGAGCGAGTTGATCAAGATGCTGATGCAAGAGATGAATTTTGTACAACATATTAACCCCAATTTCATCGAAAGCTGCCAACATCTTTGCAACAGATTGCCTGTAGTTGTCTTTGCGTTATTTACCCAAAAGTCCTTTAATGACTGCTTTCAATGCGAGCCATGCATTTAATTCTCGGTCTGTCAGAACTTGGTCAAAATCTTGACGACTCATTAGTTTCCGTATGTCGGCACCATTAACAACCGCTTCCTGAATTTTGGCGTTACTTAGTCTTGGGAAAATGTCTTTTAGGCGGTTGAATACTGCTGGTCTTTTTGCGATATATTTCAAAAAAAATTTTAGCAACGGCAACAAAATTCTCATTTCAAGAACAAGACTTTCGTGTAGCTTATTGTCTTTAGAACATTTCCGTCCAATGCGACTATTCCAGTTATGCTGTTTGTACTGGTTTCTTCCTTTAACACCTGCTCTGTATCGTGAATCCAATCGCACAAAAAGTACGGATATTTTGTAATCAATGAAACTATTTTGAGGTCGCAGCAAATGCGCCACTGGTGTTCGTTATATTTGACTGCTTCCAGAATGTGTTCCAAATTATCGAAATTTTCACTAGTGTCAGTGCTATATGCAATCGAAACAGAAGGCATTCTATTTGTCTTGTGCAAAAGCACAAATTTTAAGCTGAATAGTGAACTATCGATGAATAAACGCCAATCATCTTTTTTTATAGGTTAACCCTATCGACTCCATTAACTTTTCAATATCGTTGCAAAGCGAAATTTTTTGCATCATTCACATTGAAGAACTTTTCTAACTCTTTTTGGCGTTTTCGATATGCTGTTACTTTGGTACCTTTCGCCAGCAAATTATTTCCTTTCAAAAATGAAGCCAGTAGTTCTGATTTTTTCTGAGTCAAACACAAATTTGCAACAATTCCATCCAATTGGTTTTGTGTGACTAGGATTGGGTCCTTTGATGTATCATACGATGTTCCTTGACCAGGGTCGTATTCTGAGAAGAAATCCATGGAAGTAGCAGCGGCGGTTGTAGTACTGATATCTGTTTAAAGATCACCTACTTCGGTATGTTGGTACTGGATCGAATTCTGAGTGCGGTAATGGTAATTGGACACTTGGCACTGCTACATAAGTTTTATTCTTTGCTTTCTTCTATTCAAAGTGTTATGGTAGTTGTTACATCCATAGCAATTTTAATCTTGATGCGGGATGTTGTCTAACCACATCATTGGTATACCAAAAGGCATAGCCTTCTTCTTTTCACTTTTCCATTGCATAAGAGTTGAATAGCAATTAAAGCAAACTTTTTTAGGGGCATAGTTTACGTCAGTGATAAACTCTTGCGGGGAATATTGTTTATGGGTTTCCAAAAAAAAAAAAAATCACTCGCATTGCCACATTTTTCATGGCTTGATATGAAACGTCCACAAACATTACAAAAATGGTCCATTTTACATTTGGGTTCCGACATTTTTAATACAATATATATTATACAATGTTTTTTTTTTGTTATTTTTATGAAACCGATGCACTTAGCTTAAATCAATCACAAAATGCAACAAGTTCCAAAAAAATTAATAACGATTTTTATCACGGCTGAGTTTCGAGTCTTAACTGAATCTTCATTTTTGAAATTAGTTCGCTTGTACTAAATAAAAAAAAATCGCTACCTGTGCGGTGGTTGGAAGCAAAAAAGTTGTTTTACTAATTCCTAATTCTTGGAAGCTCCCTTTTTAATTACTTCTATCTAAATCGCTATTTATACCCTATACCACTATGTGGTTTGGGTATAATGACTTTGTGCTGCTGTTTGTAACACCCAAAAATATTTGACCTAGACCCATCTTTAATTATACCGATCGAATCAGAATCACTTTCTGAGTTGATTTAACAATGTCCGTCCGTCCGTCCGTCCGTCCGTCCGTCCGTCCGTCCGTCTGTGTGTCCATGTAAAGCTTGTAATCAAACTGCAGGTCGCAAATATGAATATATTTTGATGAAATTTGGTATATAAGCTTTTGTCGGCCATGGGATGAACGCTATTGAAATTGGTGAGAATCGGTCCATGTTCAGACCTAGCCCCCATACAAATTACCCATATGAAATCGACATAAATTGCCATAAGATCTAAATTGTCATATAGATCTTACGCAAATTCGGTTTGTATGCGTTCATTACATCCACTAATGAGTAGTCCAAAAATGATCCCTTTGACCCCATATAGAGCTGCTTCCCGATCTTCAGTTAAATCTATTAAAAAACAAAAATATTGCACTGATTCTTCTCAAATTTTGTTTGTACATATTTTTGCAAAATACAAGAGACTTTACCAAACATGATCAGGATCGGTCCATTTTTGGACCTAGCCCCTTTATAGATATAGCATCCGATATGAACTTTTTTATATCTGCAGCCAAAAAAAATTAATAAAAATCCCACTCAAATTTGGTTTTTGCTTATTTTCTATGTCCAGTTAGTTGGGCCTAAGAGATAGGGTTTCTAAACGCATGGTATAGGGTATCGTATAGTCGGTCTAGACCGACTATAATTTTCTTACTTGTTATTTAATGGTTTTGGGATTTTTAAAGCATATTATCGACTAATACCATTTTCTTTTGCAATGAAATTTATTGAAGAAACTGAGAAGCATATTATAGATCAAACAGACAGCAAAAAAGACTTAGCTTTATGGAAAATATTTTCAAAGAGCATGAAAAAAATAATTTTTCCAACATTTTGCTTCATAAGCACCACAAAAATTTTCTAAATCAATTTTTTTAAAAATTTTTATTGTTGGACAGGTCTCTAGGAATAATTTGGCTTTTACAGATTGAAAAAGTATCAATTAGTCGACGAGTTATAGCCAAAACAAGTAAGAGTGTTAAATTCGGCTATGCCGAATCTTTGATACCCTCCACCTGGGTTTTACGTTTACATTAATATCTGGACTTCTTGCACTATTGAATATATAAACACTTTGATAAACCTATTACTGAATTATTACAACAAATGCTCTGAATTTTCAGCATTTTATAGAGGTGTCTACATATTTTAGGTCATAAATTGGCAGAATGACTCCCGATTTATCCCATTTTAAATACTAACCTGATCCAGATAATTACAAACAATATTAAGTTTAACCAGGTAAATGGTTTATTTTGTAATTTTCTTTTTAATTTAAATTTTTTAATATAAAGGTGCATTTTATTTTTTACAATCCTTTTCAATTTTCCAGACCTATTAGTATAGGGCACATTTGTGAGTCCGCATAGATCAACTTTCAACTCTTACTTCTTTTTATTGTATTAAATATATCTTTGTGTCTTTAAATTAATTAAGATAATTAAGATGAAAATATTTAACAAACTGTTTTTTTTAGTTAATATCTGAACATTTTACTGATACAAGGCAAAACTAAAACTGCCAAAAATTTCAGTCAAAACTATTTTGAATGTATTTGTTAAATATCGCATAATTTTTTTCAATTTTAAACTTTAAAGTCTTTTTAAGTCTGGTAATAACTCCATAATATGAAGGAAGTAAATATGTGGATTCTTTAATAACAATGACAAGTATAAAACACTGTTTTGTGCATAACATTAAAATATTATAAATTTGAGCATAATTAATTTAGAAACATAATTAATTTTAGAAAAATGTCCGATTCGTTTTTCGATGATGCTGAAAACACATCAAAGAAATACAGAACATAAAGATTTTGCTTCAGTTAGTTGAGAGACGAGAAGCTAATGGATGGCTGGAGCAGGTCAAAGGTGACGACTATAAATGCAAATGCAAGGCTTTTGAAAATATATTAAAATGCGATAAATCAGATCTAAGTATACATGCTTATAACCACTGTTATAAAAAATCTTTTAAACCCAACAGTATTGCCATAATTTGAAATTGTAAAGATGCTAAATTGCAAAAATAGATGCTTAAACGTACTGGATGCTAATTTTTTTTTTCAAATTTCATTACCTTTATACTGAAAAATTATATACTTATTAATAAATTCTTTGGTTTTTAAATCGAAAAATTAATATAAAACATATGTTTCGATTTATATTTTTTAATTTTTAATTAAAATTATTTTGGATTTCATCTGAAATTTTTATTAACATCAAATTGAGTTTATTTTAAACTTAAATTAAATATTATTAATTTTAGAGGGATTTTTTTTTATTTAAAATATAACAGAAATTACATTATCAAAAGATACGATTATATTAGAATAATTGGTTTATGGAATCTAACATTTCTGTGATGTCTTCATCTTCAAGTTCTTCTTGGCTCTGATATATTTCTGACGATCGACTCTTATCAACGACATCGCTCGGTATATCGTAAGTGTGACAGCACCAATTTTTCAATTTCAATCCTTCTTTTATACGTATTACAGAACATAACAACTCGGATTTTATTCTGTTCGAAGTTTGCTTTTAACTAAAGCTATTAAGCTAAACAAACGTTCAACTTCGGCTTTTGAGAAAGACAAAACTAATATAGACAACACAAATATTGATTCCTAAAATGGATTTTCGCCAATAGAATTTTTCAATCCATAAAGAGGTTGTATTCAGTGTTGTATCCCAGTTTTGTTCTGTGATATAACTCCATTGGATTTGAATTTTTTCTGTTTCAGATGATATAAATTTAAACTCTTCTAATATATTGGTTATCTGTTCTTTTACCCGTTTTAATGTGTTTTGTATTGAAAATTTTGGCATTTTTTTAATACAATAATATTTTTTGGCAATCGACTTTCAAATTCATTAAAAACTGTTGTTGGTGTTTACATTCTTCTATTTCAAAATGTTTTGTTATATTTGTTGAAAGAAACGAGCAGAGTGGTAAAAGGAGTAGTACACAAAATTACTGTACTACACTTTGAGAAATAAAAACATATCAATACCATTAAAAGATGCTAAAAGCAACATTTTATTAATAAAAGATTCTAAGTTAGCATCTAGCATCTTTTGATAAATTTTGGATGCTAAACGACAAAAAAAGTTGCTAAATCTAGCAACTAAAAAGCTAAAACGGCAACACTGAAAACCAAGAACAAATATTCTGTTTGAGTTGTAACATCTCATTTGCAAGCCATTTTAATTAAGCTGCGTTCACACTATGTGTTTTGCTTGTGTTTTTCTTATTGTTTTAGCACATGCAATTTGTACACATAGTGTGAACCCTTTCAAAAACTGTTTATGTACAACACATTTGGCAAAACATATGTAAATTTTTCAATTAGAGCAGGTTCTATTTTGGCATGACAACCATATTAAAATACAATACTGCTTGTGGCGAAAGAAAAACAGAGTAAATTATAAAGATAAATATTGAAAGAAAAATAAATTGTTTAATATTAATTAACAATTAAAAAATATAAAAAATATATTACTTTATTTTTAACAATAACTTTTTGTAAATTCACAAATTAAATCAGCTGTTGTTTACATTTAGAGGTTATGTCATACGGAAATACATATGTACGTTTGATCGCAAAATGATGAATTGTATGTAAAACGCCAATTTTGACACACACGCCGAATTACGTATGGATCGTAAAACTGAATTTACATATGGAAAATACACATAGTGTAAACACACCTTTAATTGTGTAAATTTTAAATGCACATCTAACCATATCAAAAAGATGAATTAAACAGAATTGCAAATATATTTTTTTTATAATATCTGTATGTTTTTTATATTATTCTTATGTAATTCTCATGATATTTTTATCTTATTTTTTATTTTTACATAATTGAAGTTGTACAAATTAAAAATAAATTTTAAAAAAAGTAGTGTAGGGAAAAAAGGGAATTTTTTTCATAAGCGTAGAGATTTCTGAAAAAATCTCCTGGCATCACTAGTACCTATTAAAAAACAATGTAAAAATTCACAAGACAACGCGACATAGACTTGCTTTGTTCAAAAGCTTCCATAAGACTGAATGAAATTGTTGCTTACTTTACTCTTTGGTGAGTATTTTCATTTTTGTTCGGCTGTATACATATAAGAAGCCAATTTGAGTTCGGTTTACTCGTGCTGCTATGCATATGTTTGTGTGTTAACAAAAATATACGATATCCCAGTCATCATTTCGAAGATTGTTTTAACAAAAAATACCTTACTGTGTCTTCTTCGAGCACTTTTGATAATTAAAAACTGCTTAATCACATGCGCTATTAGAAAAAGACTTGATAATGATTTTTGCTTTCTCTTAGAAAGTGATTTATAGAAAAATTACATTAAATAAGACTCAAAAATGAGTCGAAACTGATTAGAAAAGCGGATAAAAAGGACTCTCAAGAAGATTCGCGGGTAAGGTAATATTTAATCCCAACAAAAGAATATTTTGTGAACAGCAAAAGGGCGCATTTATAACTGTTTTAATAGCACATATGAGTCAAAAAGACTCTACATGATCATTTATTGCATAAAATGCTTACTGGGATTGTATTCACTATCTGTAGAAACAGGTTTTTTAAGTAAAACAAATCTGCATACAATTTCAATTCTATTTCGTTCACAATGATACGATCAGTTTGTTTACTAGCTACTAGTAAAATAAGAAAATAGTATTATAATACAGCGTAATGATGAATTGTACTTCTCAATTAGTTTATTTTTAATGTGCCATAAGAAGTTCGGTTTGTGCTAAGAAAAGCATGAATATATGTTTCCCAGGGCGAAGCTTCATCATTGCACTATGATTGAGTTGAGCTCCGCGACTATTCATAATGTGAATAGCTCGTGTCAAAAATTTTTGGTAGTTGGGAATGGCGTTTGTGTTAAGAAAAGCATAAACGCATGTTTCCCAGGGCAAGGCTCGATCATTGCACATTGATTGAGCTGAGCTCCGCGGTTATTCTTAATGTAGATAACTGTTGAAACAAAATTTTCGGAATGGCGTTTGCCTCCGTCCCGACATTAAATAACAAAGTTTAAAAATTTATTTTAATTAACATCTTTTTTTAACATCTGACAAAAAATAGTATTTTTCTAAACAACAATTTTTTTTACAGGGTAAATAAATATTTTATGGCTTACCTACCTACCTATTACTTTTGAAAGCAAGTATGCAGGGTTTATACATGTACTAAAAATACAACTCTTAAAACCATACTATTTTTTCAACTCTAAAAATTTCAGAATTTTGTAAAAATAAAATAAAATACCGATTTATTTTAATATGCGCTTATTATGGATATACATACATATACAAAATATATGAATATTATTTATAGTTTTTTGATATTGGCAACAGTAGTATGTATCAATTTGTAACATTTTGTGATGTTATAAAAATCGCAGAATATTGATATTGATTTTATATAGTTTCTTTTATTAATTAATTAACTTAAATATTACACCAAAAAATATTAATATTGATGAATTTTTATATTATTAACACAACGACCACAAAAACAACATGCACAGCTATGACAAAATACAAAATTTAGGAAAACAATATAGGAAAACGTCATATTTTTTTTTACCTTTTCAGTGATTTCTCGGCACCTATGAAACCTATTGTCATGATTTAAAAACAGGAACCTTTTCAAGATGTTAGTGAATCATTCTCACTAAAAACAAGCGCCCTATCTGCCCTATTGAGGGCGTTATCACAAGAACACATATTCAAACCATATTTTCTCATGACTTTTTAATTCTTCGCTCAATTCTCGGGACCAGATTAACCGATTTGGACGATTTTAAATAACAAACTTCTCAGGATGTTAGTGAATCATTTTTTATACCAAGGAGCGCCCTAGCTATCCGATTGAAGCCGTCATCGTGATTTCCACAGACGGACAGACGAACAGACGGACAGACGGACAGCCGGACAGACGGACAGACGGACATCGTTATATCAACTTCGCTTGTTATAAGGATCACAAATATATATATTTTATGGGGTCCAGAATTTTTTTTCTAATTATTACAAACGGAATGACAAACTTATATATACCCTCTGCACACTGGAGTGGAGGGTATAAAAACCATATAAACAATATGCTGAAAATCGGCATTTGACTGCAAAGTTCGAAGGTCGATTTAAAAAAAAAAATTCGAACTAACATAAACAAACGCCGCGATACGGGTCTTCTAATTTAGCCTCTATTTTCACCCCTCACTCTCAGAATCGACCTAACTTTTGCTAACCTGAATTTGTTCCACAGTGTTATCACACTTGTTAACTGATGTTCATATCAACCCAAAAATGATTTACATCGGGAGCGTATCATACTTTACCGATATATATATGATAATCTTATGATATTTTTAGTTGGTATCGTAGGATTAATTTGTACAGGGCTAGGTCTCCATCGATTTTTTATCAATTTCAATAAAGTTTATCCTATGGTTGATAAAGCTTATATACTAAATTTCATCAAAATATACTGATATTTGTGAACCTTAATTTGATCACATGGACACATGGAAAGACAGACCGACGGATGGACGAACACTCAGATAGACAAACAGACAAAAGGACTGGTGGAAGGAAGAATATCGCTAAACAGAAAGTGATTCTGAGTCGAGCGATATGAGACGGACATTTTTGGTAGTTACAACCATCACCGTCACCACATAGTGGTTGTTTAGTAGCATATGGCTCTTTGATTTTGATTTGAAATAATCAGTTGGATTTTAAAAAAGCAATCGCCAGTATGAGGCAAATAAATGCTCAAATATTTTGTTTCATATTTAATTGCAAGTTAAAAGTTTAATATTGATCTTAAAAATTTTAAAGATACTACATTTTAAACAATTAAACTTTTGTTCCAATATTTTCTTCCAGGCAAGTATAGTGCATTCAATATCTTCTCTGAAATTCTCAATATTTTTATTTTGGTTATACAAAATATCCTTGTTTTCAATCCAATTTATACAAAACTGTTTCTTTAAAATATTTTTCACGTCTTATCTTTTGTGGGCGATAATCCAACGGCCTGCTTTAATTTCATTTTGCCGTTTCACCAACTTAAAATTGGTATTCGTTCCTCAGCTGATTCGAATTTAAAGAGCTCGAAAGTTTTAGTTAAACACTTTGTAATACCATTTTTCAAAACATTTTTATAAAACATCTATTTAGAACGTTAAATAATTTCAATTTTTTTATAAATTGATTCAAGATCTCTTATATATTGAGAATACTCCAGACCTTTTCCATCTTTAAAATTTCACCATGATTAGAATAAATTTGACAATACTCTTCAATTGTCATTATAACAGCATGTCTTTTTATGTCTTCTTGAATGCGACCAAATACTCTATCAGCTGGTAAAAAACTATGTTCTCTTACTGGTACAATAGTAAAATTATTATTTATGTAACTGTTAATTTGAACGAAAACGGAATGACTTACATAAATGGACGTCAAACATATTGAGAATAATTAGAAATGTTATGAAAACGAAATAGGAAAAAGAGAGTCAAAGAGTAGAGTTTATGATGGTTTGACATTTGTTTAAGGCCGAGGCCACGCAATGAGCGGCACAGCGGCGAACGGCAGAGCGATGAGCGGAAAAAAATTAAAACATATGTAACATATGAATACTTCACACGGACAGCAAGATTCGCGGTTCGCTCTCTCATTCACGGTTCGTGCCGGAATCACGATTGAATCTTCATGATTCGCCATACAAAATTTTGAGAGCGAATCTACTTGGTTCAAAATAAACCTAGTTGTGAACCTAGAAACATTGAGTGTTATCTCCAAGTTTCATAAGAAATTATCGCTAGTTTATCTGAACTAGCTGTCAGAAATATATAAACAAAGAAAAAAAACAGTCGTAGTCTAAGACTTGTGCTAAGCAGATGTATATTTTATCTCGCGTATTGATATTTTTCACAGTTTTCTAATTTTCATCAAGTCGTTAGTGAATGTGTTTTTTTTTCTCTCAATCTCACTCTTTACTTAAATTAAACCCTTTAAGTGTGTTCTAAACCATAAAAAATGCCCCCTGGGCCCCCCAACCTTGGGGATAATAGATTTGCCTTATTGGCAAATTCTACTAGTCCCGTACGGAAGAAATTTAAATCAAAAGACTCAACTCCTTTCCCACTTCTTCCCAAAAGCCAACCACCTAATCCTAGGTATGTAATTTTGGAAACTACAGACCCTGAGAAGCCTCTCGCAAAAAAATCATGTTTCGCAGTATATCGTGCCATCCAACTTATATCACCTCAATATCTCAACTCCGGGATGGAAACCTTCTTCTTCTCGTGAACAACAAACAAACCGCTGATAAGTTCATACTTGCTAAAGAGTTATACGGCCTTTGCAAAATCAAATGTAAACTTCATGGAAATCTTAATTTTACTAAAGGAACCATATATGCACCATATTTAAATAATATACCAGAAGAAGAAATTGCAAACGAACTGGCTGACCAAGGTGTAGTTGGTGTACATAAATTTAAAAAACAAGATAATGCTACCAGTGTGTTATTACTTACTTTTGATTTGTACCACCTTCCAGATAAAATAAAAATTTCCTGGAACTCCGTTAATGTTCGAGAATATTTTCCAAACCCAATGCGCTGTAAAAAATGCCAAAAGCTTGGACATACCAAAAACCATTGCCAAAACCCAGAATCTTGTGCAACATGCAATTTACCACCTCATACCCAGGAATGTACACGTATTCAATGTGCCAATTGTCTTGAAGAACACCCATCTAATTCAAACAAATGTACACGATTTACACAACAAAAAGAACTTTTAAAAATTAAAATAAAAAATAAATGTTCACTAAACGAAGCTAAATGTATTCAAAGAAATGCCATTCCAATACCTCTCAATTCAACCTACTCTTCTATTACAACCGAAAACAAACCAAATAAACAAAAAATCTCTGAAAACAAAAATGAACAAAAAAATCTCTGTAAACAAAAATGAAACAAAAGAAACCAACGAAAATAAAATTAACAAGCAACAAAATAATAATGATTCTCCATCTACATCCAATCACTCAACATCTTTCCCCCCTCTAGATAAATTTGCAACATCAACTACCTCTTCAATATTTACAACAACTGAATCTCCTATTATCTCTCCAAAAAACACCGTATTAAACAAAATTAACAAATCAACCAACAAACCAAAAACAATCCACAACAACAAAACATACAATAACATGGATGTCGATGTAATAATAAGTGACGAAGAATAAACTTCCAGTTTTTAACTCTCTCATAATTTGCAAACTCTTAACAACACTATGATCAAACTGATACAATGGAACATAAATGGTTACAGCAACAATTACAACGAACTCTCTCTTGTTATCTCTGACAACAATCCAGATATAATAGCTATACAAGAAACACATATTCCTCACAATAAAACTAACGTAATTAACCACAAGCTATACGAGGGGTATTTCGACAATTTACCTAACAATTCACATGCAAAACAAGGTGTTGGTTTTCTTGTTAAAAAACAGATACCACACAAAGCAATCTTTCATAACAAAAAAATAGCTACAATAGAGCTAATAATAAATTTAAATCTGTCTTTCTCGATAATTAACTGTTACATACCACCTAGTCAAAAATTTTCAATAAATGACATAATAGACATTTCTACTCCAAACAAAAGTCTCTATTTTCTATTAGGTGATTTCAACGCCTGGAGTACAATCTGGGGTTCACAAAAATCAAATGACAGAGGGAGAATTATAGAAGATTTTATTTTGAGAGAAAATCTTACTGTCTTAAATGATGACTCTAGTACACATTTATCAACTCATAACACCTTTACAAATGTAGATGTGTCCTTATGCAGCTCGCAACTTGCACCATCTATCTCTTGTAAAACCCTAAACTCATTATATGGTAGCGACCACCTCCCCATCCTTATTGGGATAGGGTGCGATTCCAACTCAACCAAATGGAAACCTAACGCTGAATTTAAAATAGATAAAGCCGATTGGGATCTATTTAAATTGCACTGTGAAAAACAAAATACGAAAATAAGCGGTTCCACTAATATCAACTCTGAAGCAGCTAAACTCCAAAGAATTATTCGTTTTGCAGCAAATTCATCAATACCCCAAAGTAAGCCAATTTTTCATAAACTTTCAGTCCCATGGTGGAACTCTACTTTAAATAATTTAAGAAACGATAAACAAGATAAGTGGCACTCTTTTATATGCTCCAGATCAGATGTAAATCTTCTCGCTTACAAGAAAGCAAATGCTATATTTAAAAAAGCTGTAAAAACTTCTAAATCAGAATCTCTTCTCAAATTTACATCATCAATTAATCCCAACTCAAACACAAAAAAAAAATATGGAATGATATCAAACCACTTGTTGGAAATAGGACTTACAACCCGTTTCGCTTTATAAAGCTAGATTAACAATATTTGACATCTTCCACTGATATTGCAAACAATTTTGGTAAATTTTGGTCTGATCTCTCACAAGACAATCAATTTCATTAAACTTTTTCGACAACAAAAAGAGAAATCCTAGAATTTGAATATAACACTAACTCCCATACAACTGCCGCTAAACAAATAGAAAGTAAAATAACACTTATCGAACTGGAAAAAACACTATCAAACGCTAAAGGAAAAATGCCTGGTTATGACAAGATTCCATACCCAATGCTAAAAAACTTACCATCATGCTTAAAAGATCGAATCTTATCTCTCTACAACGATATTTTTAACTCAGGAGTTTACCCTCAAAACTGGCGAAATGCAATTATTTTACCAATCCAAAAACCGAATAAGCCTGTTGAAACAATTAGTAGCCACAGACCAATTTCTTTACTTCCCTGCATTGGCAAAGTATACGAAAAAATAATTGCAGAAAGGCTCATGTGGTATGCCTTAAAAAACAATCTCGTACACCCCAACCAAGTCGGTTTTAAAAAAAAAAACAATCCACCATAGATGCTTTACTTCACATCAACCATTTCATTTCGCAAGCTCTCTCTCATAAAAACCACATATCTATCCTATCAACTGATTTCGAAAGAGCTTTCGATCGTATCGGTTGTCACATTGTGTTACAAGAACTCAGTAACTGGAGAGTAGGACAAAAAATATACAAGACAGTCAAAGCATTCGTAATTAATCGTAAATTTAGGGTACGAATCAACTCTACCCAATCAAAATTTTTTCCTTTGCAAAACGGTATTCCCCAAGGATCTTCAATGTCAGTTGTGTTGTTTCTCATTGCCTTCAACGAGATAAGTAATATGGCCTCTAAATATAAAATTATTGAACACTCTATATATGCCGATGATGCAGTATTTCTTTCAAAAAATAACGACACCATTACAGTGAAAACAGCGTTCTCAAATCTTCTTGCTGATATAAAAGATTGGTCAAAGAAATCTGGAGCTAAGTTATCCTTAGAAAAATGTAAGATACTCCATATTTGCAAAAAAAATATGCTGCAATCCTCCAATACTCAAATATAACAACATCACTATTGAACATGTCTCTGAATTGAGTATTCTAGGAATTGTTTTCGATAGCAACTTCAACTTCAATCAACACTGCCTTCAATTGAGAAAAAACCTTCTCCTACGACTAAACATCATAAAATTTCTATCGTCGAAAGGATGCTCTACTCACACTAATACGCTTTTAAATGTTACTAAAGCACTATTTCTTTCTAAAATCGAGTATGGTCTACAAATCTATGGTCACTGCCCTAAAAAGTATCTAAAAATATTATACTCACCCTACCATTCTGCCATCAGATATGCGTTAGGAGCATTCCCAACAACTAACACTAAAAATATGCTGATTGAAGCTGGATTTCCTTCAGTTGATGAATGTATTTACTCGAGTGATTTAAAACTGATCCCTAAATTGTTTATTTCGAACAACAAGAACCTAAACAAACACCTGAAAAATGCCAGTAAACAAAAACAAATATGCAAAAATCAATCCGCTATACATATGTAGATGTATAAACTACGCTAGAGATCACTTTCCTACTCTACGACCGTATTTACTCAAAACGAAAAATGAACCTTGGTGGTTTTTAAAACAAACGTCATTTATTCTTGATTTACAAAATCATCCAAAACAATCAACATCACCTGAAATATATCAGCAATTATTTTTGTCCGTAAAACGTCTCTATAAAGACTGGAAATTTATCTTCACTGACGGCTCAAAAACTGATACTTATACATCCTTGGGTGTTGTTGATCACAACTATTCAATTGTATACAATGGATTCTTAGAAACCCATTGCAGCATTTTCACAGCAGAAGCCCTAGCAATCAAACTCGCCGCTGAATACTCCTCTAAACAAAAAGGCCAATTTGTTATTTGCACCGATAGTAAATCCACAATCTCAGCAATTTTAAACACGAAACACTTTGAACAAACAGTGGCAGATATCCGTAATTTATTAATTAAATTCCCAAATAAGCTTCGAATTATGTGGGTTCCAGGCCACGTAAACATTTCAGGAAATGTTGCAGCAGACAACGTTGCAGGAAATGCATTGAGATATCCATTACTTTCTTTTCATACACAAGAAAAAAAAGACTTACAAACTCTAATTGCCAACCATCTCTCAAATCGTAAAATGGATAGTATACAACCATCGTTACAAAACATTCAACCCATCTGGTGAAAAAATTAAATACCCCAAATCTTGTTCACGTCTTGAGACGATTCTTTTTTCAAGACTGAGACTCGGTCATACTACTACCACTCATCAGTACCTTTTAACCAAAACCAACAAACCTAAATGCAACCTCTGTAATTCTCCTCAGTCTGTTTTGCATCTACTTGATCAATGCCAACTATATAATTTTGAGAGAATTTCAACTTTTGGAACGTATACACCCAGCTTATTATTAAAAGATCCTAGTCACCAAAACATCTCTAGCATTTATCTTTTTTTTTTTAAAATGTAAAATATTAAATAATATCTAATTATATAAATAATCTTGTACATAAATATTTGAATATTAGAGTCGAAGGCCTTTGTTGCTCGCACTCATATTTTATACTCCTATTATATAGTATCATTTATTGTATTATATAATTCTAATAAAATAAAAAAAAAAATAAAATAAAAAAATATAAACAAAGAAAAAACAAAATTAATTTCTGCAATAAAATAAATAGAAACATTTAACAAATAAAAAGTATATATTTACATATATATATTCAAATAAAAATGGAAAAAATGAAATAGTGAAACGTAAGGTGTAGAAGGATGTCTTCACATATTTGCACAAAAAATATAAACGTCAAAATGAAACAAGAACACTCGTCTGAACACCAAGGTTCACAATCATTATTCAGAGAGCGAATCAAGTGGTTAATTTTGCCGTCTGAACATGCTATTAGTGGCATTTTTGAGCGTCTAAGCGGCGCCGCTCAGGAATAGAACTTGTTCTAAGTTTTAGTTGTTTTCTGAGCGGCAAAGAGTAAAAATGACAAAAAAAAAATGGCTTTTCTTTGTTTTGTAAATCTGTAGCGCGATTCAGTAACTTATTTTTAACGATATTTGAATCGTTAGGAAAAGAAAACAACAAAATTTTCGATTTTGGTATTCAGTAAAATTTTTAAACGATATTCGCTATTGTTAAAGTCAGCTGTTGTTGTTATCATAACGACAACCATTTTTGTGTTGTTTTTCAATCGATAAAAACTTAAAAAGGCTAAAATGTAGTCATACATAAATAAAAATCATAAAATGGTGAAAATATTTTGCTTTTATTATAAAAACTTTTTATATAAATAATAAATAATTATATTGGCAATGGCATTTTGACAACTAACCGCTCAGAAATGACGCTCAGTAATAAGCCACTTGCCGCTCAAACTCGCCGCTCTGCCGCTCACCGTTCTGTCGCTTGCTGCTTTGCGCTCATTGCGTGGCCTCGGCCTAAGTCTATTTTTTTTAAGTTTTATTAATACATGGATTGCATCTTTCATTGAAACAAAAGGTGCAACTGCACGAAAAACTGACAAAGACTATGGAAAAAGTACGTTCTGATAAAAAATTTAAAAATTTTTTAAGAACCCATTTTCTTGATTAAAAAAAAATATTTCAACCCAAATATTACAAAAATTTAAAAACCAAATTTGTCAAATAATGCAAAAAGTACGATTTGTTCTGCGGTTCCTCATATGTTCTCTTATCTATAAGTATTTTTCTGTTATTTTATTTCCAACTAACAATGGTATGTTTTGTAGAAAAAGTTTTGCTTCCCAAATTAAGATAGATTTAACAATAAAATGTTTGCTGTGAATAATGGAAATTTGTTTTCTAATAATAAATTATTATTTAAATATTTCAAGTAGTGTAAAGGTATTATTCATTCTATAGCATAGTTATTTAAGTTATGCTCTGTATATATATAATACATACTTTTACATACTTTTAGATAGTACACATACAGACACACACTTACGAAAGGTGGTTAATTAAAATTTAATACAACCTATTTTTAAAATAAACACAACAAATCCTGAAAGATATTAAACAGTTTTGACACAACTGACAAATTTAACTACAGGGTAATATCAATGAAAATTGTTTAATTACAAATGTGCATAAATCTTGAACTTAGGGATTGATATACAAAATTTTCTTTATGAAATCAATAATATATTAGTTCGTTTGTATGTATTGCAAAAGTTAGTTTTTAGATAAATAACTTATAGTTATTTTGTAGTAAGCAAGTTTATAAAATTATCGTTATAGGACTACATTGTCTAAAAGCATATAATATATATGCCTTAGATTTAAATGATCAATAAAAAAAATGTTATACATGAACCAAAAATGAAAATCTTCAACAGATTTACCTATTTTTCTTAGCAAAAATTTGTCCAAAATAGTACAGTATATTTCTTCAGTCTTTCGGAAAAAAAAATTAAGAAAAAAAAATTTTTTTTTTACTTTCTTTTCAAAAATCAAAATATTTTTGACTTTTTTTTCAAAAAAGGAATTTTTTTTTTTTGGGCTCAAAAGAAATACTAGGCCATTAATAGTCTGATCATCTACCGATTAAAATCACTATTTCAGCAAATAGTAAACAAAATAACTCGGAAAAAATTAATTGATACCGAAATTGAATTGGTATGCTCAATATGCACATACTTTTAACCATAAATTGGATAACAATTTAGTATTGCTAAGAGAACAGAAACCTAAATTTGATTTACACGATTCTTAATAATTTTATAGAAGTTTCCTACTCATCACCGAATGTTAATCCCAACAAACCGTGTTCTAAAAATAAATGGTTCGATAGAAATGTAAAAATGCCATAGAGAAAACGATGAAATCTGTCAAAGCTTTCAGAAAATCTCAAAATATGAACGATAAGAGGAAGAGTACAGATAATAAATAAAGTTACAATACCTATGTAGCAGAAAAAGAAATGAGTATTATAAGCGGATCGAAGAACAGCTAAACAACGTAAAAGACAGTAAAGGATGGTGGACTCTGGCCCTTAAAATAAGGCAGCAAGAAAATTACATTGGTTGTGAAGTAAATCTAGCAAGTCTTAAAGATTATTTTAGGACTCTACTTATCCCTCATGCTGTCCGGTGGAAATATCTTACGCAACAAATTTAATAGAATATGATCATCTTGATATATCATTTTCGCTACAAAGAAGCAAACCGTCAAGCTATCAAAAGCTAAAGTCAATAAGGCACCAGGGGAAGACCGAATTCTTTACGTATTTTTCATTAACGCTAGTAATCATTATATAGAAGCCCTTGCAAACGCATTAACCCGTTATTAAATGGTCATGATAGATTTTATAATTTCCAAAAAGAGCAATATATTCTCAATTTATAAAAAAGTAGAAAGTATAGTCGGTCTAGACCGACTATATGATACCCTATACCATGGTTTAGAGACCTATCTCTTCGGTCCAACTAATTCGATATAGAAAATAAACATAAACCAAATTTGAGTGGCATTGTTATACCCTATACCACAATGTGGTATAGGTATAATGACTTTGTGCTGCTGTTTGTAACAACCAAAAATATTTGACCTAGACCCATCTTTAATTATACCGATCGAATCAGAATCACTTTCTGAGTTGATTTAACAATGGCCGTCCGTCCGTCCCCGTCCGTCCGTGTGTGTCCATGTAAAAGTTGTAATCAAACTGCAGGTCGCAAATATGAACATATTTTGATGAAATTTGGTATATAAGCTTTTACCCGGCCATACGATGAACGCTATTGAAATTGGTGAGAATCGGTCGATGTTCAGAGCTAGCCCCCATACAAATTACCCATATGAAATCGACATAAATTGCCATAAGATCCAAATTGTCATATAGATCTTACTCAAATTGGGTTTGTATGCATTCATTACATCCACTAATGAGTAGGCCAAAAATGATCCCTTTGACCCCATATAGAGCTGCTTCCCGATCTTCACTTAAATCTATTAAAAACAAGATATTGCACTGATTCTTCTCAAATTTTGTTTGTACATATTTTTGCAAAATACAAGAGACTTTACCAAACATGATCAGATCGGTCCATTTTTGGACCTAGCCCCTTTATAGATATAGCATCCGATATGAACTTTTTCATATCTGCAGCTAAAAAAAAAAATAATAATCCCACTCAAATTGGTTTTTGCTTATTTTCAATGTCCAGTTAGTTGGGCCTAAGAGATACGGATTCCTAAACGCATGGTATAGGGTATCATATAGTCGGTCTAGACCGACTATAAGTTTTCTTACTTGTTATTAATTTTTTTGGTTGCAGATATGAAAAAGTTCATATCGGATGCTATATTTATATGGAGACTAGGTCGAAATATGGACCGATTCTCACCATATTTAGTAAAGTCACTTATATTTTGAAAAAATATATACAAACCAATTTTGAAAAAAAATCTGTACAATGTTTTTGTTTTTGATAGATTTAACTGAAGATCGGGAAGCAGCTTTATATGGGACCTATGACTCAAAATTGTTCTATAAGGATTATTTTTGGACTACTGATTAACGGGTATAATAAACACATACAAACCCAATTTGACTGAGATATATATGATAATTTGGATCTTATGGCAATTTATGTCGATTTCATAGGGGTCATTTGTATGGGGACTAGGTCTGAACATGGACCGAATTTCACCAATTTCAATAGCGTTCGATCCTATGGCCGTTAGAACCTTATATACCAAATTTCATCGAAATATATATTCGTATTTGAGACCTGTAGTTTGATTACAAGGTTTACATGGACGCACAGACGGACGGACGGGACATCGCTAAATGATAAAGATGTGTCTAGATCAAATATTTTTGGTAGTTACAAACAGCAGCACAAAGTCATTATACCCAAACCACATGGAGGTAGAGGTATAAAAACGTGACATATATCAACCGGACCGTCTAGAGACGGAAATCTTTATGTAATGTGCTAGTTTGATAATGATGGGTATTTTACATGAAAGATTATCAGAGTGGTAAAACCGAAAACCAGATAATGAATGAATATCAAGCAGATTTCGTAAGGGGTATTCCGCGACCGATTAATATTTATAACTTAGCATATATTCTGAATATCAAATTCTCAGATCACATAAAGGTATATCTTAGGGCTTGTTTTGATCGAGTACCTCGTAAACTGTTAATCTACAAACTTCATCAGTTGGGAATATCCACGAAAATAGTTAAAATGTATCGAACGAGCTTACAAAATCGTTGATAATAATAACAACACATAGCCAATTTAAGAGAATCGTGGTATTCGTGTAAATCTTCTGGCGAGTCATCTGTAAAGCACTTTTAGTTGATTTCCTTCAACATCAGTTTAAACAACAGCTGAAACTAGTAACAGCAACAGCTGAACAAAGAAAAGATTGGCAAAAGCAGCAAATAAAGGCGATAATAAGCTGGATGAAAGACTGGGTATTTAAAAAAGTTACAAAACTTAAATACTTCATAAGCTACAAAAAATTAATTTAAAAATAGTTATGTTATAAATGGATCTAATAAATTATTAATTTTTTATTTTATTATTATTACTAGATGTAGCCGGTGTGCTACGCTACCCCCTCCCACCGAATCGTAATGAAAGGCCTCACGCAAAGTTCCAAGGCTGTCACTATTACAGTAATTCAGATATATCACATTTAATATTAAGTTTGTATGGGGGTGCCATGCGCATTTGTCCAATCCCGCCCATTTTTTTGTCTGACTACTCACGTTAATAATAGATGAGGTGGGACAAATTTGCAAAACTCTCTCTATCATAGTACTTAATATATATGATATTAAAAATTTACTTTGTAAAATTTTAAAAAAAAAAAAAATACAGCCTGTAGCACTTCCCATATCCGCATTAAGACTCTGTGAAAATTTGAGAAAGATCAGATGAGTACTTACGGAGATTACCTCCTACAAACAAACAAACATATGTACATTACCTCTTTATTATGCTAGTATAGATTATTAGTATGCATTTTTTATTTCGATACTTGCTGATATGCAATGTTTTTTTTTTCATTCGGTACAACAATTATCAGATTTTTCGGCGTTCCTACCCTGGAGCAAGGTACATGTAGCTGCCCATGGAAAACATGGATTTTACAAATTAGATCTGGCAACACTTAACTATTGGCCTTGAACTTAAAATATCATTTGGCAATGTTTCTTTTTAGCGATTTTTGATTTTGCCTATTTTTGATTTTGAACATTTTGTTTTTTTGGGCGATTTTTATTTTTCAAAAGGCTGTCGCTTCCGTAGTACCTTCGTATTTTTTATACAGGAGGTGCCACTCCCGCTAATCCCATCCCGCCCAGTTTTATTGGACTACTCACATTAATATCTGATGGACTCGTGCAAAATGCCGAGTCTTTCCATTTTATAGTACACCAGTTATATTATATTAGATATCTACTTTGCATGGGCGGTGCTACGCCCACTGCTTCGATCGTGCTTATTTTGTGTTCGACTACTTTGCATGGGGAGTGCCATGCCCATTGGTGTGAACCCGCCAATTTTTTGGCCGACTACACATACTAAGATCTGATGGGGTCGTGCAAAGTGTCAATGCTTCCCATTTTCCTACACCAGTTATATGATGTCATATATTTACTTTGTACGGGCGGTGACACGCCTACTGCTCCGATCATGCCCATTTTTTGTCTAACTAATCACTCCCACGAAGTCCCAAGGCTCTCACTATTACAGTATTCCGGATATATGGCATTTTATATTTACTTTGTATGGCAGGCGCCACTGCCCATTTTTTGTCAGACTACTCATATTAATAATAGGTGACACCAGACAGATTTGAAAAATCTCTCTCCATCCCAGTACTCAACATTTAAAATATTGAATTATTACTTGTATGGGAGGTACCACGCCCACTTATCCGATCCCGCCCATTTCGGCGTAGCTTCTAATATTAACAATAGGTGACCTCACACAAATTTACAAAGCTCTCTATCATAGTACTCAATATATATGATATTAAAAATTTACTTTGTGTGGGAGGTGCCACGCCGACTAAAAATATTTAAAAATTATTGCCTATAGTACTTCCCATATCCGCGGTAAGACATTTCAGGAAGATCAGATGAGTAGTTACGTAGTTACAAACAAACAAACAAGCAAACACCTCTTTATTATATTAACCCATTATTGCCCAGGCGGTAATTTAACTTACCAGCACTTTAATCACGTGTAAAACCTACATTATATAAAAAAACTAAATTTTCTTTGGTGTATACTTTAACTTAATGTGTTTTAAGAAAACAATTTGAAGGATATTTATTTTTTGTTATCCTTTCGCGTTTGGGAAGGACTTTCGCCAAGCTCCAAAAAAGATCATATTTTAAAACAACTATAAAAATATTATAAAAAAATTTAATTTTTTTTTAACACTGGTTCAAAACCCTCATTAAGTCTACTTTTATTATGTACATAATTCAATTTAATTTACCTCGACTAAATGTTTGAAATAACATCAATTATCCTTGTGGTAATTTTACTTACCATTGGGCAGTAACATATAGCAAATTAGGCAAGATTTAATAAAATCGCGAACAAAAGCACAATATACCCGCCATTAAGCGCTGTATGCTTAATACTTCTTATTGGCTCGCTCTGGTTGGTTCAAGGAGCATTAAATAAGGCGAGGGCAACGGCGAATTCAATTCGTCGTAGTCAATTCAATTCGCCGAAAACAAAATTTGTCTTTAATTTGTTTAGATGGTGTACAACAACCAGGTGGCGTGGTAACGCCACCTGGTTTTTAAATTTTTGTATATGGTGTTGACGTGGTAACGCCACCTAGTTGTCGATTCGCCTTGGGTTTGTTAATTCAAATTTCATTCGAATTGTAAAATGGGGAATTCCCTTTTTATCTCAAGGTTAGCATGCTGTAATAAATATTTTGTTTCAAGACTTTAGTCTTGCTTTTCTTTTCATGTGTAACAAAAGTGTAAGAGTGTTAAAAGTGAAATAATTATTTTTTATTGCGAAAATGCCATCAAAAAAGTATTTAAGAATTGAAGAAGTAATTGCCATTTTGGAAGATGAAGATGAAAATGAAGAAATTTCTGTGGTTGCATCATCCTCAAATGTCAACGTTGTGTATATTCCACCTGACGCAGACGAAATTTCAGATGAAGAGGAAATTGATGATAACGTTATGAATGATAATGGTGCAATAGATGTGGATATTGCTGGCACAGTTGAGCTTGAATATGAATCAGAAGACGAATCTGAAAATGATAAAATTGCGGAGCCTACCACAAAGCGATATAAATCTATAAACGAATTTAATGTACCCAAATGGACCAGAAGAATTTCATCATTTGATAAAACACCAGCAGATGTTGAAGAAGAACGTGTTCGTAATGTTGTTGAAAAACTAAGTGGAAAATCACCAATTGAACTATTTAATCTCTTTTTTGATGATGAAATGCTTCATTTGGTTATTGAGCAAACTAATATATACGCCTTTCAGCGCAACGTGCCTTTTATTGTTGAGTCGCATGATATAAAACGTTTTATTGGATTTTTGTTCTTTACTGGCTATCATAAATTACCAGAATGGAAACTATACTGGTCAAATGATCCATCTTTTGGTGTTCAAATCATTCGTAATGCTTTTCCACGAAATCGCGCCGAAATGATAAAACGATTCATTCATTTAGCTGATAACACTAAAATTGATCCAACAGACAAATTCGCCAAAGTGAGACCTATGGTAGACTTGTGCAACAAACGTTTTATACAGTTTGGAGTATTCGCTCACAATCTATCCATTGACGAGGAAATGATTCCCTATTTCGGAAGGCTTTCCTGTAAAATGTTTATAAAAGGGAAACCTATCCGTTTTGGATTTAAGGCATGGTGTCTGACTTCATCAAATGGATATCTGTACAATATAAAACTGTATGGTGGATCGTCATCAAATTATGACAAGTCCATTGGATTAGGAGCTGATACTATTCTCAGTTTGCTAAGAGTTGTAGAATCTCCATCGAGTCATACCATATACTTTGACAACTTCTTCACATCATACCACCTTATGTGTTTACTAAGCACAGAAAATTTTTTTGCTACAGGTAATGTGCTACTTTTATTATATATAAAGCTGTTGTATTTGAATTTCTATATTTTAACAGGAACTGTTCGATGCAATAGAATCGGTAAAGCCCAATTGCCAGAAAAAATGACCAAGGGTGAAAGTGCAGCTCTTTTTGATATGACGAATGAAGTGTTGGCCATACGGTGGAGAGACAATGCACTTGTCACTGTTCTTACAAATCATGGTGCCATGGATCCAAAATCAAACACAAAACGTTATGATCACGTAACCAAAACGCATATTAACGTAAAAGTTCCTGGCGCTATTGGGCAATATAACAAGTATATGGGGGGAGTTGATCTACATGACAACGCGTTGGCTAATTATCGGATTGCTGTACGATCCATAAAATGGTGGTGGCCATTGTTTATAAATTTGCTTGGTAATATGATAGTTAATGCATGGAAGCTGCATGTGCTGGTATCAACAATTGAACAAATGAAACCATTATCGCAACTACAATTTCGTGCAGCTGTGGTTAATGAACTACTTAAATTTACAAGATTACCCACAAGTGAACAACCTTCAATGTCTTCATCAAATTTAAGAGAAAAATTGCCAAACCTTAACACAACAGTTCATTGTATTTTAAGATGTTCTGGAAACCCGAGACGTTGCGTAATTTGTCATACTCATACGCCTTTTGAATGTCAAGTATGCAAAGTGCGGTTGCATCAAAAATTCTTTTCTTTATACTCAAAGCACTTGGATTAAAATTTAAAAGCTACCAAAAATTTAAAATGTAAAACAATTCAATCAAAATGTTTATTTTACTTGTTCTTTTTAATGAATTTTTTAATTTTTAATAAATATCTTTTACTAAAATAAGAATTTTAACTTTAAATCAAATTCTTGTATTATTCCAAAAACACTTAACATATCTGCCCACTGGTAAGTAAACTTACCATCTCATATCTCAGAAACCAATTGTTCCATTTTCTCAAAACTTTAAACATATCTTAGTTGCACCCAAAAACTACTTTGTGCAAAGTTTCAGCGAAATCGGTTCACATTTTCGGGTAGCGGGCAATAATGGGTTAACTAACATTATTGAAAAATTCTTAAGGAATTCGGTCTTCCCCTGGTGCCTAATTGACTTTCGCTTTTGATAGCTGATTTTTTTTGCTTCCTGTAGCGAAAATGCTATATCAAGATGATCATATTCTATTAAATTTGTTGCGTAAGATATTTCCACCGGACAGCATGATGGATAAGTAGAGTCCTAAAATAATCTTTAAGTCTTGCTAGATTTACTTCACAACCAATGTAATTTTCTTGTTGCCTTATTTTTAGGGCCAGAGTCCACCTTCCTTTACTGTCTTTTACGTCGTTTAGCTGTTCTTCGATCCGCTTATAATACTCATTTCCTTTTCTGCTACATAGGTTTTGTAACTTTATTTATTATCTGTACTCTTCCTCTTATCGTTCATATTTTGAGATTTTCGGAAAGCTTTGACAGATTTCATCGTTTTCTCTATGGCATTTTTACATTCTCTATCGAACCATTTATTTTTAGACATGTCTTGTTTGGGATTAATATTCGGTGATGAGTAGGAAACTTCTATCAAATTATTAAAATACTAAAATACTAAAATTGTAATCCAATTTATGGTTAAAAGTATATGCATATTGAGCATTCCAATTTAATTTCGGTATCAATTTCATTTTTTCCGAGTTATTTTGTTCACTATTTGCTGAAATAGTGATTTTAATCGGTAGATGATCAGCCCATATATGGCCTAGTCTTTCCGTTGATACTGCTCATAAATCATTAACCGAGTTTCCAATATTGGTAACAAATATAAATTCACCCTCTTCATCTCCTATGGTTCTTCTATTAGGTATAACTAGACAATAGTTGTTAGAAAACTCCAATCTCTTTTTTTAGTGGGCATTTATTATTTTGCATTTCGCTTTTCTCACTTTTAAGCCAGATTGAAATGTTGTTTAAATATTTCTATATATTAATTGGTCTCCTTCACCTCTTCTCGCATTTAGGTCACCAATGACCATTGGATTCACCGCTTTAACTGATTACATATACTGCTGAAATGTATTGAATTCTTGCTCATAATTTAAGCCTTGTATGTGTAGTGGAACTACTGCAACCTCAAAAGAACTCAAAAATGGTGAAGTAGACTCAATGTGTATATAGCGTGGCATTTTTATACCCTATACCACTATGTGCTCAGGGTATAATGACTTTGTGCTGATGTTTGTAACCAAAAATATTTGATCTAGAACCACCTTTTATTACACCAACCGACTCAGAATCACTTTCTGTGTCGATTTAGCAATACACGTCCGCCCGTCCGTCTGACCGTCTGTCCATCTGAGTGTCCATGTAAACCTTTTAATCAAACTACAGGTCGCAAATGTGAACTTATTTAGATGAAATTTGGTACGTAAATTTCTATCAGCCATAGCATGAACGCTATTGAAATTGCCGAAAATTGGTGCAGGTTCAGATATAGTTCCCATAACATCAATTAATCAGTAGTCCAAAAATAAACTCCATAGGACAATTCTTAGTCATAGCCCCCATATAAAGCTGCTACTCTTCACTTGAATCTATCAAAAAACAAAAATATTGAACAGATTTCTCTCAAATTTGGCTTTTTTTTAAATAAGTGACCTTACAAAGTATGGCCATGATCGGTTTATTTTTCGACCTAGTCCCCATATAAATATGACATCCGATATGAACTTTTTCATAATTAAAAAAAAAAAAATAAAATTTAAGACAATGCCACTCAAATTTGGTTTATGCTTATTTTCGATATCCAATTAGTTGCGCCTAAGACATAGAGTCTCTAAACGCATGGTATAGGGTATTGTATAGTCGGTCTAGACTGGCTATAAATTTCTTACTTGTTATACTTACAATTCATAAAACACTAGCAAAGACGTTATTTTCCAAACAGAAAATCTTTGGCATTATTTTTTCAGCTGTTTAAGGCCAAAAATTTTGTGTTATTGACGAGATATTGGCGAAAATTTATTAAAAAAAGGAAGAAAAATTCTTAGAAAATTTAATTCCATGAACTTAGTCCAACTTGTTTTTAAATTCTTTCTTTTGCTCATACCCTCTGTCTGTCTGTCAATGGGTAATCACATTCCCCTTATCAAACTTGGCCCATAGTCTTGTTGTGACTGCAGAGTAATTTTAGGGTAGCCACGCATAGTCACGGAGTTATATAAAAGTAATTTCCCCTCATTCGATCGATCTGAAACTTAATTCATATCCTAGCTGTGACTTAGTCACGCACAGTCACGCATGGTCACGCACAGTCATGGATAGATTTAAAATGGATTTCCCCTCATCCAATCAATCTTAAACTTGATCGATATACTTGCTGTAAAGAAAGATTAACTTCGACATGGTCACGCACAGTCACTCATAGTGACGCACAGTCACGGAGAGATTAACACCTCACTTCCCCACATCCGATCGATCTGAAACTTTGTCCAAAGACTTGTTACCAAAGGTTACTTTTAAAATAGTCACGCAAAGTCACGCACAGTCACGGAGAGATTTAAAACTCTTATACATAAGGAAAGAAAGAGTTTTAGTAAAAACCTTGTTGTTATGGGTTAGACTATTTTACAAGGATATATTAATAAAAATTATTTATTTAAACCTCAGCTTAAAAAAAGTAAATAAATATAAAAGGTTGTAAAAAAAGTTTGGCCTGGGAAGCCAAATTCTTTCTAGGTTTCGATACACAGGCCAAGTACTTTCGCGCTAACTCTTAATTTCTCACCCCCCCTCGAAAATGGCTGTTGCTCTGTGTTATGAGTGTCTTTGGCCAAAAAGATTATGGTTGGAGCGAAGTTGCTCAAATATGTATAATTTTTTTTAACATGAACTGCTGTATTTAGAACGATCTAAAAGCATTAATAACAAACACGTAAAGTACCATATTTACTTTAAAAAAAGCACTTTTTGGGCAAAGGGGTAAAGTCCGACTTATAGATTTTCTTTTTTTTTTTTTTGAAAACAAAGTCAATGCCTGGTCCAAATTTATGACTGACTTTGTTACGACAGATAGTTGAGACGACAACATCAACGTCTCGTAGGACCACCTTCACCACACCACGCTGAATATAAACAAAAGCAGCTGATAAAAAGGGACAACAAATACAGTAGAATGAAAGAATATAAATTGTATTGTTAGGGGAATCACTAAACCAAAAAGAAAACAAAATAATTCCTGTTAACAAATTTTGAAATAAGAGAAAATCATTATCGTACCTGGCTGCTAAAATAACATAGTGAAAATATTATACTGCTGTTTTCCGATTGAAAGGTTATATTTGTTGTGTTTGTTTCAACTTACATCTGCAATTATAAGTTTCTGTGTAATAATTGTGAAATTCGTTTTGATCATTTCAAGGTAATTATTCACAGATTTCAATTTTATTAAGTTTTCAATTTTTAAACTGCAACTTTATTAATTTGAATTTTATTGAGCTTGAATTACTATTTTATTAGTAGCATAAACTACGCATTCTTTTCCAGATTAACTGAAAAATTAAATATGTCGCCAGAACACAAAGAAAGGAGATATGAAGAAGAAAATCGTAATGTCAAGCAAGAATGGGAAGAAGCATTTGCATTCGTCGCACAGTGGCGCCCGTAGAGCAAATGAGGTTGCAAAAATCAAAATTTTCATGTGCGCCGACGAAGTTTTGAATAAACCCATGTTATAGCAAACTTTTCAACGATTTCAAATATGCTACTCTTAATAATATCAAATTTTTAGTTTAGAAGATATAACCGTTCAAAGTTGACCGACTTTCGGTTTTCAAAAAACACACAATTTTTAGTCAATTTGTTGCGATTTCAGGTGTAATATCACGAAAAATAGGTAACGAATCGCCTTATTTTTTTGTTTGTATTGATTGATGTATTTATTAAATGTATAATGATAAAAAAAAAACAATTAACTGTTTGCTTTGTGTTTCTCCTGGTAAATCACTATTTAAAAACTATCCGTTTTTTCACTATTTTTCAACTTTGACGGAAAATAAAAAAAATCTGTATCTTTCTATATTTGCCATATTTGCATAACATATTCTTTGATTATTTCTTTACATAATTCAAAAGGCTTTATATGCCTGTACGTGCCCGTTTGGCTTCTAGAGGTAAAAAAGGTTGAAAAGACATGGTTGCTGAAATTGTATGACGTGCATGTTTTGACTGACAGTAGTTTGATCTAATAGTTTGAAAATTGCATTTTAAGTCGGTTATCTACCTGTGAGCCTCTGCCAAAGTCTACTCCAAATATTCAGTTACAGACACAGGATGCACAAACAACTACTCATTGAAATTCGCAGGTACGCACCTCACTTAAAAATTACTTTGGAGTACAAATGGTCAAGAACAATATTGACTTATGGTCCCTCCAGGTAGGCACAAATCTTATTTAGACACGAGCATAATATCAAATCATCCATATGTATGCAGGGAATAGATAAATTTTTATGCATGGTAGCATAAGCCTATATATTGCAAAATAAGCATAATGCCTGGATTAGTCTACGACTGAAAGTTGGCGCAACAAGTACTGAAACCATGGCGTTAAACAATTTAAAATTATTTGAACTGTTTAGAAGGTCAACCACACCAAAGTTTTTCACAGAAGCTGCTTTAGAGAAGCGAAATTATAAAAAATAATTTTTATCTGATATATGCAAATATTAAGGCAAAATGGGTGAAATCTAATCGAACCATTCAGAACTTCAACACCAAATACGAGGACTGGCTTAATGAAGACACCATCCTGGATATATTGGCAGTAGATAAACCCACCACATCAACCAGAGGAGCAAAAGGAATGCCAAAAAAAGTTTTGAGGAGTGTTCAATTGTCACAAGAAAGAGGAAACTTGCCGATGCCACCAATGACTTGACCACGAAGCATTTATCGGACGCGCTGTCTATTAAATATACAAAGGATAGTGAAAGAGTTAGGTCGCAGATTACAAAATCTGTTGCTGATACAAGCCCACTGCGACTAAAAAGGATTAAGGAAAGCATTCCCACGCCTCACAAACGCACACATTAAAAAGTACAGTTCCGAAGAAGCCTTGGCCTTGTTAATGGACTTACAACTTTCCAAAGAAAAATATGAGATACTACGGGCATCCTTGATGCGACACGGGGCTGACGTTTTACCAGGATACAAGCATATTACGCAAGCCAAAATAAATTCACGACCACTGCATACGGAGTTTACGGAAGTCTCTGTGAAAGCCAATCTGCAGGATCTCATGGGCCATACAGCAAAACGGTTGTTGGAGAGTCTTCCTCAAAATGAGGTGAAAATTCTTCCTGAGAAACTGACATTGATCAGCAAATTGGGCTGCGATGGATCATCCGGACAAAGCGTTTATAAGCAAAGGATATCTTCCGATGACGCTACAATATCGGACGGAAATATGTTTATGACATTTGTTGTTCCTTTGCGGCTAAAATCTGATGTTTCCCTACACTGGAAAAATCCACGTCCGTCATCAGTGCATTATTGCCGATGGAAACACTTCTAGGAAATTTTTTGAAAATGATGAGGCAGTAACTAGAATCACTGGAATTGACAATCAAATCGTGAAAAGATTGGGAACGATCTTGAATGTTTTAAACTGCAAAGAAAATGTCAATTCTACAAAATATGGAGAATATGCATCGAAAAATGCATCTCTTTTAGCAGAAATGTATCCACAGAAGAAGTTAACCCCGACCGTCCATAAAATATTGGCGCATGGCAAAGATATAATTGAGTACCAGTCTTTGCCAATTGGAGAGCTTTCTGAAGAAGCACAGGAGTCTCTTAACAAATTTTATAAAAAATATAGATTGCAGAACACATTCAAAGCATCAAGGGTAAGGCAAAATGAGGATCTCTTCAACTGTTGGCAGCATCTTCCGATCCACTCACTTATTTCTTCCCTGCTGCATGTGAAGTCACGAATAGAGTTAGAAAATAATTATAGTTTAGAAATGATTAGTCTTTTAGATATACCTTCTCTTACGAATTGTGATGAATATTTTACAGAAAATTGAAAAAATAAATTTAAAAAAGAAGTAATTTTTTTTTAATTTGTTGGGTAATAATTTAAAACATAAAACCCTAAAGAAAAAAAAAAGTAAAAACAATCTAAAAATATAAAAATAATTTTTTTTAGTTACCATAAAATTGATTTTTCCACAAATTTTAACTTTGATAACCCATAAGTAGGCCCCTACAAGGCGTAGCACCCTTTTCAAACGCTCATTTCATAGGCTGAACAGTTATCTATCATATGCTGTTTAAACTGTTCAATTATATTATTCGGTTCAAAAGATATGATTTTTGCAACGAAAAAACTCAAATGGCGCCACTGTGCGTCGATAAAAGAGGAAAACCTTTGTGTCTTATTTGCAATGAGTCACTTGCTCATTATAAAGCCAGTAATTTAAAACGGCATCATAATAAAACACATAGTAAATTGTTGGCTAATTTTCCGTTAAATACCGACATCCGAACAAACAAAATACAATCTTTAAAGTCTGGATTAAATAGCCAGCAAACATTATTATCATCTTTTAGTAAAAAAACTGATAATACTACAGAAGCTAGTTTTGTGATCGCTTGGAAAATCGCCCGTGCTAAACGATCTTACACTGAAGGAGAATTTATTAAAAAGAATATGGAGCAGGTAGTTAAAATTCTGAATCCATTCAATATAAAACTGCACAGACTACTTAGCAATGTTCCAGCATCACGTCATACAACCGAGCGACGTATTACGGAAATCAGTAAAGATTGTAAACAGCGACTAGAAGAAGATGTAAGAAATGGTGTAGCTCTCAGCTTAGCCCTTGACGAATCAACCGATATACAGGACAGTCTACAGTTAGCTGTATTTATCCGATATGTTTCCGCATATTTAATTATGAACGAAGAACTACTGGATTTGGTAGCAGTTAAAAATAATACATATATATTTTCATACATATATATTGTCAGATAGAGATATACCAGGCGGAGCACCTGTAATATTAGGCAAAAATGTAGACCTTATAGGTCTGTTAAAAAACGATCCAAGAATATCACAAATTTTACCACTTCATTGCATTGTTCATCGTGAACATTTAGTTGCTAAATATTTTAAATACGAGAACGTAATGAATACTGTGCTACAAATCGGTAACTATATTCGTACGAATTCAAAAACCCATCGCCAATTAAAGATCTTTCTTGAAGAAGAGGACGTTGACGGTTATCCTCAAGATATAACATTTTACTGCGTAGTGCAATTGTTATCCACCTATAATGTTCCAAGCCGATTTGTTGATTTAATGGAACCTATCAGCAATTTTCTCAAAGAAAAAGAAAAAACTGTCCTGAATTAAAGATGATGAGTGGATTAAATACTGTATGTTCTTAACTGATATAATGCATCGGCAGCATCGGCAATCCCTCAACATAGCATTACGAAGCAAATATAAAGTTATTATTGATGTTTTTCAAACTGTTCTAAGTTTTATTTAAAAAAATCAGCTTTTTAAATGCGATTAAAATGCTAAAATGTTCAATCACTCTCCTCGTCTGAAGACAACACTCTCCAAAATTGATGGAAAAAAACTGAGTGAATATGACAGTAAATTAGGAGAATTATTAAAAGAATTTCAATTCCGATTTGATGATTTGAATAATTTAAAGATTTCGCTAAACTTTCTTGTAATTCCATACGAATTCACGTAGTTAACGATGGATTATCGATTCCTTATTATATTCTGAATGAAAGTGCCAAAGGAGAAATGGAATTATTAGAACTTCAAGAGGATCACAGTCTTCAAATCCGTCACAAATCAACACAATCTGCAAATAAGTTTTGGAAACTTGTATCATCAAGAATCATATATAGGTGAGGATGTGCAAAGTGCAATTTGGTCATCATGAAACTGATAATGCAAGAGTGGCAGATCTCAGAATGTTCATTTGAACATGGAACACATTTATGAATAAGAGTGGGAGATCTCAGAATGTTAATTTGGCATAGCATTGAACATTGATCACAGTTATGAAGAAGAAGTTACGATAAGCAGCCATCTTCAGGGTTGACAAATCTTATATATTAAAAGAATTTATGAATAAACTTTGCATTCGAGATTTTTTTCAATATTTTTCTTCTCTCAAACCTCTATAACTAGAGTTCTAATTAACGTAGGCTGTTGACATAGGCCTAAGAACACTCAGTGGATCAAGCTCCTTCTTATGAGCTATTAACTGCTTAAACTCGTTGGGTTTGAGGAAAGTTATGCGTGGAGAATCAACTTTACTTTTACTGTACGTTAACTTCTCTTGGCATATTTTGGCATTACTGTACGTTAACTTCTCTTGGCAAATTCGTTGGGTTTGAGGAAAGTTATGCGTGGACAATCAACTTTACTTTTACTGTACGTTAACTTCTCTTGGCATATTTTGGCATTACTGTACGTTAACTTCTCTTGGCAAATTTTGGTATTATATTATAAAAAATTAATATAATATAATATAATGCTGCGGAGCAGCAGGGGTCCTCTAGTATTTACTAAAAGAGTTTAGAAACGTAATATCGATAACATTTTTTAGGAGAATATATGAAACTGGAATTATTTAAAAAAAATGCAATATATTATACATTATAATTGGGAATAAAAAATAAATATTTTTTTAAGAGTACATACGCAAAGTTTTTATTTATACTTGTGAATTTTTTGCTTTTAAATTACTTCATTATGATAATCATTACCTTTGTTTTATTAAAAAAAAGCAGTGACAAAAAAAATCTCTTTGAATCTATGTAGTGGTCCTGAAAAGGGTATTTTTTATATTTTCGAGCCCTGGAAATGCCCTTTTTTATTTTTTTTATATTTTAATGGCCATGAAGAAGGCCTTTTATAACAACGGCGAGCTTTTGTACCTTCCGCCATAGCATGGTTATCGCAAAGAGCTAAATAATGAAAAAAATGAAACCTTATATTTTATTAATAAGATTACAAAATATGATATCATTTATAATCGCGCTGTATTTCTTTTTTTCCAAAACCAATTTGTAAAGAAAATGTACTATTGTAAGAAAATTTACTTTTTTAACAAAGGTTAATTTTTTAAGAAAGGGTGCTTTAAAAAGGTACTTTTTTCAGAAAATTATTTTTTAAGAAAAGGTGTCTTTAACAAAATCACCTTTTTAAAGAAAAGGTACTTTTTTATCAAAAGGTTCTTTTCTAATAAAATATATTTTTTTTAAGAACAGCTACTTTTTATACAAAATATACTTTTTTTTAAGAAAATATACTTTTTTAAGAAAAGCTATTTTTTAATATGCGTTTTTAAGAAATTGTATTTGTGTTTAAGAAAAGGTTCTTTTTTTAAGAAAAGGCAATTTTTTTAAAAAGGGTACTTCAAAAAAATACGTTTTAAGAAAATATATTTTTTAAGACAATTTTTTTTTTCGAATATATACTTACTTTAAGAAAATATACTTTTTAATTAAGGGTACTTTAGGAAAAGGTACTTTTTTAATAAAAGGTACTTTTTAATTAAAATATACCTTTATAAAAAGGTACTTTTTTAACAAAGGTTTCTTGTTTAACAAAAGGCACTTTATTATGAATATGTTATTTTTTAACTAAAAACGTACTTTAAAAAATGTTTTTTTTTTAATAAAAGTTACTTTTTTACAAAAATTTGTTAAAGTCTTTCTTTAAACTCAATCTCTCTGTCTGTCGTGGGGCAACCCCATTGCCACTTATACAATTCATCTGAAACTTGGCCCATAGTCTTGTTGTGACTACAGATTAATGTTGGGGCAGTCACGCACAGTCACGGAGTGATCTAAATGTCATTTCCTGTCATTCGATCGATGGAGCGATGTGTGGACCAAGTTTCAGGGTCCATACACTTGCTGTGAAAAAAAATTAACTTGGACTTAGTCACGCATAGTGACGCATTGTCACGCACAGTCACGGAGATATTTAAAATGGTTTTCCCCTCACCCAATCTGAAACTTTTTTTAAATTTTTTTATTTACATTTCTAATCAAGTTTGTGAATTGTTTTCTTTTTATTTTTGAATTTTTTATTTCTTAGTTTTTCGAATTTTTTTTTTTTTTTTTGTTTATATTTTAAATTTACTTTAAGTCTTTTTTTTTATAAAATAAAATTTTTGGAAAAAATTTTACATTTCTGTTTCCTTATTTGGATTTTAAATTTGTTTTCCATTCCACATATTTTTTCAACCATGTTTGATAAATTTCATGTCACATAAAACAGATGTCATGAAATTTTTCAAATTAACTTTCAACTTTCGCTTTTAGAATTTGTTTTGTTTTCTTATATTAACTATGTGTGTTACACGCAAACAAACTAAAATTTCGTCTGTTGCATAAAGTCTTAAACACAAAATCATCACTACTTCAAAAACATATTTCTATGTTGAATAGAAACAAAAGAGAATAAAAATTTCCATCGACTCTTTCTCACCTATATAAACTAGCAAAAAAATTTAAATTACAGAAATTTTCATCACCAACGGAAAATTATTCCCCATGGCTGTTGAATCCCAGCTCACTTGAAAATAAATTACAAATATTTAATAAAAATTTTACTACACCTGAAACACTTAAACAATTATACATCGAAGTTTTTGCGGAATCCAAAGCTAATAACTGGGAATTAATATTTACAGATGGCTCAAAAACAACAAATCATGTTGGGTTTGGTGTTGTAGACGAAAATGGATCCACCCAAGTCTCAGGACTTTTGCCACCAAACGCCACAATATTTGAAGCCGAAGCTATTGCAATTGCCGAAGGTATTAAGTTTATCAAAACATCAAATAAAAAATTCGTCATATGTACTGACAGTCAGTCGGTGTTCGAAGCAACCAAAAACACAAAAAATAAAAACGAAACTATTATTTTCATTCAGCAAAAACTAATCCAAATGAATAAAAAAGTTAAACTGATGTGGGTCCCAAGCCACGTGGGAATTAAAAGGAATGAAGCAGCAAAAGGGACAAATTTACTCCCAACATTCACCTTTACCCCACCTACAAAAAGTTTCATAACTAGAACCTAAATTGAAAACCTAAATTTCTCCATTCGAAACAAATGGGAAAGTTATAACCATCTTTACAAAAGAGTCAACCTCGAAAAATAACACTTCAGCTTCCAACCTCCACTAACTGCTCTAAAAATAAATGTTTCACTAGACTTCGATTAACACATACCAAACTTACACACCAACATATATTATCAGGGGATCCACAACCTGTGCGTTTCTTCTGCAACAACTCAACACTAACAATAATGCATCTCCTAGCAGACTGCCCCTCCCTTCGTACTGCCCGCCAACGCATATGTAACTCAGACAACATTATAAATTTACTGAAAAATCCAACTGATGATAATGTTAATTTAACCTACGAATTTCTCGAACACCTTAATATTCAAAATTAAATTCTCAATACACTAAACAGACATCATCCGAAACTTAAATTTACGATAGAAGTAGAGGAAAACAAGGAAATTGCATACCTTGACATGAAACTACGGAGAGATGGCAACAAAATCACGTTCAATTGGTATTCTAAGGCAACGGCATATGGTAGATTGATGAATTTCAATGCGACGCAGCCCAAAAACCAGATTGTTAACACTGCAAGAAATTTTATCGAAAGAGTCTTAACGCTTAGTGACGAAAAGTTTAACACATTAAATAAACAGAAAATACGACAAATACTTTTAGAAAATAGTTTTCCAAATAGCAATATTAAAATGTTAATCGACGATATAACCCAGCGTTTAAAATATAACAAACAACGTGACAACACTAAAAACAAGGAGGATAAACAAATTTACAGTGTACAATACATCCCTGGGTTAACTGACAATAAGAATATGAGAACAACAATGAAGGAGAATAACATAAGCTTTGCTTATAAAGCAAATCAAACACTTAGCGCAATATTTACTAACGTAAAAACACCAGTAGAGAAACAACAACAAAGCAACGTTGTGTATGAGATAACGTGCAAGGGAGATGACAATCAGAAATGTGATATGATTTATATAGGCACAACAAAGAGAACACTAGCCACAAGGATGTTAGAACATAAAACAGACATAACGAAAGCGAAAGAGTTGACAGCATTGGCACAACATATTCTAAAACAGGTCACACAGCTGACTTTGAAAAAGTAAAAATACTGGACAAGGAAAAGAATGAAAAGAAAAGGTATACAAAAGAAAGTTTACGGATACAACAACAGATAATGAGAACACTAAATTTGAAAGAAGACACAAACAATATAAATGCAAGCTATAGAGTTGCCATTAAATAAACTGTGATATTAAATTAAGTTGTGTTTATTATTATGTCAGTGTTTTTATGTTTTTATGTTTTTTGTTAGTTATTAAATGTAATAAAAAAATTTTTTATATTTTATTGTAATAACGTAATAACAACATTGTAAGTTTTAAATGTTTTGGTGATAAATTATTGTGCTAAATTGTTTTCATATTTTTATTAATAAATAGACGAGCTCCAGAGGAAGTCGACATATAATCGACGAAACGTCAAACAAAATTGAATTAAAATTTATTTTAATTACATAAAACTTTAGGCCACATTAGCTTAAGAAAATAATACACTGAAATTTAGATAATTCTTTGTAGAGTAGACTTAATAATTAACTAATTTTAATTCTTATCTTCTCTTTATATAAACTCAAGCCGATAGCCTAAGTTGCTAGTGCTTTAACTTTAAGATTTATTATAATTTGAATTGTAATAAATATCTAATAAATAAATAAATAAATAAATAACTATGTGTATGTGTTTGTTGTTTCTGACTGTGTGCCAATGTGTGTATACCAAAACAGCATTTGAAAGCTTGTTTTAACAATCTCATTTGAAGATCGAGTCATAAAACCGTGTCATAATTTCATTAAATGCTAACTGGTTTTTTATATTCTTGCTTCATAACAATGTATGCATTTTGTCAAGTGAAGAATTTGTTTTTTTTTTTTCGAATGATCTTGCTTATTAGCAATGTGAACATATTTTGCGTACCAATGTGTGTTTATGTGTTGTGCAAAATAAAAACTTGGATCTTAAAATTCTTTATACAAATTTTTATATCGTACATGCATGATCATAAATTTTTGAATATTCTGAGATCTGCCACTCTTGCTTTCATGATGGAATTGCAGTTTGCACATCCTCTTCTATATATGTTACCTTCTCCGAGAAAAGGGACCTGGTGTGTCAAAAAACGTGTTGTGTCAAAAACGGTGGATTCTGGTATCTAAAAGGGTGTAGAAACTTTAAATGAGTTTTTTTTTTCAAAACTTAATTTTCACACATTAGGTCTCTTTTCTCGGAGAAGGTCACATATGATTCTTGGTATCATCATCAAAGTACACTAATGTAAAGAAAGCTGCTAGCAGATTACTGTTCATATTCGGCACAACATATTGTTGTGAGTCACTTTTTTTAAATGAAGTTTATAAAATCAAAGTACTCTTCACAACTTACAAATGAGCATTTAACGCTTACTAACTATGAACCCAATTTCAGAAAATGCTCGGCTAAGTTACAAACACACATGCCGTCTACCAGCAAACAACAGCTTAATTTAAATATGTATATGACGTATTCAAAAAAAAAAAAAATTCCATACCAACTGATGTTTTTGATAGTTTATTTTTATGTTGGCTCCCGTCACGTCAGATTATTGGAATTCGGCTCTTCTTGGAGTGAAGCTTCGCCACCACTGATATATAGTATAGTGTTACATAGTTAATGAGTTGTATGAAAATAAAAATAGTTTTACGCTAATAATTTATATAAATCATTCTCTAACAAATTTAGCCAAAAATAGTTTATGCAGCTTTACTACAAATTACCTCTTTGCATGTGCTGAAGTTGGAAGAACAATCTTACTTTTAATAGTCGAGAGTGTCGTTGCGATATAAAAAAAAGTAATCGCAAATAAATTTTAATCTATATAACTCACTTGAATGACAAAATAATGTATTGTCCCATCCCGCAGTGCCTTTCTAATATTTAGCCTTGCTGACGGTCATGTACGCTACATACGCAAAAATGATTATAAATTATACTTTTCTTTCCCAGCACAAACATGTATTTAGAGTATGGAAATTAGTATAAACATAACAAATATGCCTGTGGGTTAAAGCTAATGAAAATTTTTTTTAATATTAAATTTAACATATTTTTTATCATTTATTAACAACGTGAAGTCTGAACTCAGTATATAATTGGCTACACCCATACTTGTAGTTTTGAGCATAAAATATTTTGTAAATTTTTTTTCATAAAAGTTCTTTGTTAGTATAAATAATTACTACTTTGTTATAAACAGAAATCTCAATGGCATTTGTTTCACACATTAATTACAAACACACGCACTAATACATGTGTATATGTACAGTGTAGATTGTATATACTTTTATAGGTCCTGGACACATGCTGAGACTATTTAATGGTAATTGTATTGTACATTTTTATATGTATGAAAGTATGTATGTGTATATCTGTAACAATGTTAACAAGTGAATGGATTTTTTATTTTTTTTTGGTTTTTATTTGACCACGACCTTTTCTCTTCTTTCCAAAAACTTGTTATTGATATTATATTTAAAGCATTTTTTGTTTCATGTTTTTGTGTGTGTTGTTCATGCTGGCATTCTTTCATAGTTAAATAAGTTTGAACAAAACAAAACATGTTAAATAGCGCTTAATTGCTTGTATAATGTCTACTACATAAGGACAAACAATAAGGATTTATATAACTAATTAATTGGTTATTGTGTTGCAATGGAGGTCACCATTATTCAAACAAATAGACAGAAAGTGTATTTGTATTTGTTTTTCTGTGCCCTACATAACTCAACGCAACAGACTAATAAGTTTGTACTGATTTTATTTATATAACTTGAGGTTTCTAAAATAGCTTGATGTTTTAGAGATTACTTCGAGTATAACTAATCTGACAAAATAAAAAGTAAAAGGAAAGGTCAATTCCCAGACTAAAATTATGTGATAATTTATCAAAATTCAGATTCTTCAAAAATATTTGTATTTTATTTATTTTAAAATATTATTGAATTTGCCATTAAGAAATGACAATTATTTTATATAATTTTATGTATTTATTTATTTATTTATATATTGACTAGCTGTTTTGATCCGGCGTTGCGCAGATTACCGAAAAAAAACACATTGAAGTTACTTTATCTGTTTCTTAAAACATCAAGTAAATATTTTATTTGGAAAAAATTAAGGACTAAATTAAATGGAATATTGTATGAATGTACACCGCTTTTTATTATTATTATTATTATTATTATTATTATTATTATTATTATTATTATTATTATTATTATTATTATTATTATTATTATTATTATTATTATTATTATTATTATTATTATTATTATTATTATTATTATTATTATTATTATTATTATTATTATTATTATTATTATTATTATTATTATTATTATTATTATTATTATTATTATTATTATTATTATTATTATTATTATTATTAGTATTAGTATTATTATTATTATTATTATTATTATTATTATTATTATTATTATTATTATTATTAGTATTATTATTATTATTATTATTATTATTATTATTATTATTATTATTATTATTATTATTATTATTATTATTATTATTATTATTATTATTATTATTATTATTATTATTATTATTATTATTATTATTATTATTATTATTATTATTATTATTATTATTATTATTATTATTATTATTATTATTATTATTATTATTATTATTATTATTATTATTATTATTATTATTATTATTATTATTATTATTATTATTATTATTATTATTATTATTATTATTATTATTATTATTATTATTATTATTATTATTATTATTATTATTATTATTATTATTATTATTATTATTATTATTATTATTATTATTATTATTATTATTATTATTATTATTATTATTATTATTATTATTATTATTATTATTATTATTATTATTATTATTATTATTATTATTATTATTATTATTATTATTATTATTAGTTATTATTATTATTATTATTATTATTATTATTATTATTATTATTATTATTATTATTATTATTATTATTATTATTATTATTATTATTATTATTATTATTATTATTATTATTATTATTATTATTATTATTATTAGTTATTATTATTATTATTATTATTATTATTATTATTATTATTATTATTATTATTATTATTATTATTATTATTATTATTATTATTATTATTATTATTATTATTATTATTATTATTATTATTATTATTATTATTATTATTATTATTATTATTATTATTATTATTATTATTATTATTATTATTATTATTATTATTATTATTATTATTATTATTATTATTATTATTATTATTATTATTATTATTATTATTATTATTATTATTATTATTATTATTATTATTATTATTATTATTATTATTATTATTATTATTAGTTATTATTATTATTATTATTATTATTATTATTATTATTATTATTATTATTATTATTATTATTATTATTATTATTATTATTATTATTATTATTATTATTAGTTATTATTATTATTATTATTATTATTATTATTATTATTATTATTATTATTATTATTATTATTATTATTATTATTATTATTATTATTATTATTATTATTATTATTATTATTATTATTATTATTATTATTAATATTATTATTATTATTATTATTATTATTATTATTATTATTATTATTATTATTATTATTTATTAATAGTTTTGTATAATTATGATATAAAAATAAATTTATTTATTAAATTATTTGCAATCTATATTTGGCATAGCATTATTGCTGTTAGCTAGATTGGCATTTTTATTAAAAAATTTATCTATTCAAATTTTACTGGATTTTTTTTTTTAAATTTCAAAATCATTTAAAGTAAGATTTCTGTACTTTATACATGTTTCTAAATATTTGTATAGCAAGTCAAAATTTGTGCCATTTAATATATTAAATACTTCATCTTTACTAAGTGTATTCGAACCAAAATAAATATATTTATATTCTCTATATACTGGACAAATGCCGATGAAGTGGAATGTATTTTTAGATTCGTGCATGTTACAAATCACAGTGGCATCCGTAGAGCAAACGAGGTTGCAAAAATCAAAATTTTCATGCGCGCCGACGAAGTTTTGAATAAACCCATGTTATAGGAAACTTTTTAACGATTTCAAATATGCTACTCTTAATAATATCACATTTTTAGTTTAGAAGATATAACCGTTCAAGACTTTCGGTTTTCAAAAAAACACACAATTTTTAGTCAATTTGTTACGATTTCAGGTGTAATATCACGAAAAATAGGTAACGAATCGCCTTATTATACCCTCCACTCCAGTGTGCAGAGGGTATATATAAGTTTGTCATTCCGTTTGTAATAATTAGAAAAAAAATTCTGGACCCCATAAAATATATATATTTGTGATCCTTATAACAAGCGAAGTTGATATAACGATGTCCGTCTGTCCGTCTGTCCGTCTGTCCGGCTGTCCGTCTGTCCGTCTGTCCGTCTGTCCGTCTGTGGAAATCACGATGACGGCTTCAATCGGATAGCTAGGGTGCTCCTTGGTATAAAAAATGATTCACTAACATCCTGAGAAGTTTGCTATTTAAAATCGTCCAAATCGGTTAATCTGGTCCCGAGAATTGAGCGAAGAATTAAAAAGTCATGAGAAAATATGATTTGAATATGTGTTCTTGTGATAACGCCCTCAATAGGGCAGATAGGGCGCTTGTTTTTAGTGAGAATGATTCACTAACATCTTGAAAAGGTTCCTGTTTTTAAATCATGACAATAGGTTTCATAGGTGCCGAGAAATCACTGAAAAGGTAAAAAAAAATATGACGTTTTCCTATATTGTTTTCCTAAATTTTGTATTTTGTCATAGCTGTGCATGTTGTTTTTGTGGTCGTTGTGTTAATAATATAAAAATTCATCAATATCAATATTTTTTGGTGTAATATTTAAGTTAATTAATTAATAAAAGAAACTATATAAAATCAATATCAATATTCTGCGATTTTTATAACATCACAAAATGTTACAAATTGATACATACTACTGTTGCCAATATCAAAATACTATAAATAATATTCATATATTTTGTATATGTATATCCATAATAAGCGCATATTAAAATAAATCGGTATTTTATTTTATTTTTACAAAATTCTGAAATTTTTAGAGTTGAAAAAATAGTATGGTTTTAAGAGTTGTATTTTTAGTACATGTATAAACCCTGCATACTTGCTTTCAAAAGTAGTAGGTAGGTAGGTAAGCCATAAAATATTTATTTACCCTGTAAAAAAAATTGTTGTTTAGAAAAATACTATTTTTTGTCAGATGTTAAAAAAAGATGTTAATTAAAATAAATTTTTAAACTTTGTTATTTAATGTCGGGACGGAGGCAAACGCCATTCCGAAAATTTTGTTTAAACAGTTATCCACATTAAGAATAACCGCGGAGCTCAGCTCAATCAATGTGCAATGATCGAGCCTTGCCCTGGGAAACATGCGTTTATGCTTTTCTTAACACAAACGCCATTCCCAACTACCAAAAATTTTTGACACGAGCTATTCACATTATGAATAGTCGCGGAGCTCAACTCAATCATAGTGCAATGATGAAGCTTCGCCCTGGGAAACATATATTCATGCTTTTCTTAGCACAAACCGAACTTCTTATGGCACATTAAAAATAAACTAATTGAGAAGTACAATTCATCATTACGCTGTATTATAATACTATTTTCTTATTTTACTAGTAGCTAGTAAAAAAAACTGATCGTATCATTGTGAACGAAATAGAATTGAAATTGTATGCAGATTTGTTTTACTTAGTCCGAGTTCACACAAGGCAACTTTTGTTGCGCAATTCTTGAGTTTGTAGATGTTTGCGGTGAGGGGAATAAAAAGGGAAAAATAATTGCCGGTTCTCGGATATTTCAAGCAATTCTCTCATTCGCTTTTTTTTTGTTGAATATTTGACATTTCTTTTCATTCGGTGTTTCGCTTCTTGGTGTGAAGAATTCGTAATTATTGTTTACTTTATTAAAATAGCCTTTAAATGGAATCGGGACTTAATTTTTTTCTTTTGAATTCATTTTTCAACAAAACCAATTAAATTAATTTATGTATGTATGTATTTAATTTTATTATTGTTCTTTACGACTAGAGCACAAATGTCAAATTATAAGAAAATAAAAACACAACAAAACAGTAAAATTGCCGAAGAAATTGTCGTGTGTGGACATAAAAGCAATTTCAAAAGAGAATTGCCAAAAAGTTGCGCAATAAAAATTGCCTTGTGTGACCCCCGACTTAAAAAACCTGTTTCTACAGATAGTGAATAAAATCCCAGTACGCATTTTATGCAATAAATGATCATGTAGAGTCTTTTTGACTCATATGTGCTATTAAAACAGTTATAAATGCGCCCTTTTGCTGATCACAAAATATTCTTTTGTTGGGATTAAATATTACCTTACCCGCGAATCTTCTTGAGAGTCCTTTTTATCCGCTTTTCTAATCAGTTTCGACTCATTTTTGAGTCTTATTTAATGTAATTTTTCTATAAATCACTTTCTAAGAGAAAGCAAAAATCATTATCTAGTCTTTTTCTAATAGCGCATGTGATTAAGCAGTTTTTAATTATCAAAAGTGCTCGAAGAAGACACAGTAAGGTATTTTTTGTTAAAACAATCTTCGAAATGATGACTGGGATATCGTATATTTTTGTTAACACACAAACATATGCATAGCAGCACGAGTAAACCGAACTCAAATTGGCTTGTTATATGTATACAGCCGAACAAAAATGAAAATACTCACCAAAGAGTAAAGTAAGCAACAATTTCATTCAGTCTTATGGAAGCTTTTGAACAAAGCAAGTGTATGTCGCGTTGTCTTGTGAATTTTTACATTGTTTTCTAATAGGTACTAGTGATGCCAGGAGATTTTTTCTCTACGCTTATGAAAAAAATTCCCTTTTTTCCCTACACTACTTTTTTTTAAATTTATTTTTAATTTGTACAATTTCAATTATGTAAAAATAAAAAATAAGATAAAAATATCATGAGAATTACATAAGAATAATATAAAAAACATACAGATATTATAAAAAAAATATTTATGCAATTCTGTTTAATTCATCTTTTTGATATGGTTAGATGTGCATTTAAAATTTACACAATTAAAGGTGTGTTTACACTATGTGTATTTTCCATATGTAAATTCAGTTTTACGATCCATACGTAATTCGGCGTGTGTATCAAAATTGGCGTTTTACATACAATTCATCATTTTGCGATCAAACGTACATATGTATTTCCGTATGACATAACCTCTAAATGTAAACAACAGCTGATTTAATTTGTGAATTTACAAAAAGTTATTGTTAAAAATAAAGTAATATATTTTTTATATTTTTTAATTGTTAATTAATATTAAATAATTTATTTTTCTTTCAATATTTATCTTTATAATTTACTCTGTTTTTCTTTCGCCACAAGCAGTATTGTATTTTAATATGGTTGTCATGCCAAAATAGAACCTGCTCTAATTGAAAAATTTACATATGTTTTGCCAAATGTGTTGTACATAAACAGTTTTTGAAAGGGTTCACACTATGTGTACAAATTGCATGTGCTAAAACAATAAGAAAAACACAAGCAAAACACATAGTGTGGACGCAGCTTAATTAAAATGGCTTGCAAATGAGATGTTACAACTCAAACAGAATATTTGTTCTTGGTTTTCAGTGTTGCCGTTTTAGCTTTTTAGTTGCTAGATTTAGCAAATTTTTTTGTCGTTTAGCATCCAAAATTTATCAAAAGATGCTAGATGCTAACTTAGAATCTTTTATTAATAAAATGTTGCTTTTAGCATCTTTTAATGGTATTGATATGTTTTTATTTCTCAAAGTGTAGTACAGTAATTTTGTGTACTACTCCTTTTACCACTCTGCTCGTTTCTTTCAACAAATATAACAAAACATTTTGAAATAGAAGAATGTAAACACCAACAACAGTTTTTAATGAATTTGAAAGTCGATTGCCAAAAAATATTATTGTATTAAAAAATGCCAAAATTTTCAATACAAAACACATTAAAACGGGTAAAAGAACAGATAACCAATATATTAGAAGAGTTTAAATTTATATCATCTGAAACAGAAAAAATTCAAATCCAATGGAGTTATATCACAGAACAAAACTGGGATACAACACTGAATACAACCTCTTTATGGATTGAAAAATTCTATTGGCGAAAATCCATTTTAGGAATCAATATTTGTGTTGTCTATATTAGTTTTGTCTTTCTCAAAAGCCGAAGTTGAACGTTTGTTTAGCTTAATAGCTTTAATTAAAATCAAACTTCGAACAGAATAAAATCCGAGTTGTTATGTTCTGTAATACGTATAAAAGAAGGATTGAAATTGAAAAATTGGTGCTGTCACACTTACAATATACCGAGCGATGTCGTTGATAAGAGTCGATCGTCAGAAATATATCAGAGCCAAGAAGAACTTGAAGATGAAGACATCACAGAAATGTTAGATTCCATAAACCAATTATTCTAATATAATCGTATCTTTTGATAATGTAATTTCTGTTATATTTTAAATAAAAAAAAAAATCCCTCTAAAATTAAAAATATTTAATTTAAGTTTAAAATAAACTCAATTTGATGTTAATAAAAATTTCAGATGAAATCCAAAATAATTTTAATTAAAAATTAAAAAATATAAATCGAAACATATGTTTTATATTAATTTTTCGATTTAAAAACCAAAGAATTTATTAATAAGTATATAATTTTTCAGTATAAAGGTAATGAAATTTGAAAAAAAAAATTTAGCATCCAGTACGTTTAACCATCTTTTTTTGCAATTTAGCATCTTTACAATTTCAAATTATGGCAATACTGTTGGGTTTAAAAGATTTTTTATAACAGTGGTTATAAGCATGTATACTTAGATCTGATTTATCGCATTTTAATATATTTTCAAAAGCCTTGCATTTGCATTTATAGTCGTCACCTTTGACCTGCTCCAGCCATTTATTAGCTTCTCGTCTCTCAACTAACTGAAGCAAAATCTTTATGTTCTATATTTCTTTGATGTGTTTTCAGCATCATCGAAAAACGAATCGGACATTTTTCTAAAATTAATTATGTTTCTAAATTAATTATGCTCAAATTTATAATATTTTAATGTTATGCACAAAACAGTGTTTTATACTTGTCATTGTTATTAAAGAATCCACATATTTACTTCCTTCATATTATGGAGTTATTACCAGACTTAAAAAGACTTTAAAGTTTAAAATTGAAAAAAATTATGCGATATTTAACAAATACATTCAAAATAGTTTTGACTGAAATTTTTGGCAGTTTTAGTTTTGCCTTGTATCAGTAAAATATTCAGATATTAACTAAAAAAAAAACTTTTTTTTTTTTTGATATGTTCCTAATGACCAGTGATTGTAATTACTTGTTGTGATATTAAGCTTCCTATGGTCGTCCTAAGCAGGAATAATTAAAACAAATATGCTGTAATTTTGTTTTCTGTCTGCGACGTTTCGACACTATGGTTGGTGTCCTCATCAGGCGTCTAATTTTATTTAATAATAATTAAGAATATACATTTATTATCACTTTAACAAATTTATGTGAATTTTTTTTTTTTTTTTTTTTTTTTTTTTTATAAAATAATTGTTACCTTAATAGTATTATTACACACTTAATCTAAATTTTACATTTTAATTTTATTTATTAAGTACTAAATTGTACGTGTTACTAATGTGATCACTGTCTTCTTTAATGTTTACTGTTTTGTCAATATGTTTCTTAATATGCAAACTTTCAAGTGTTATTCTTTTATTTGTTTTTGTCTCTCTTTCCAAGACTTTGATGTTGTCAAAATCAAAGTTGTGTTTATTGTCAAATGCATGTTGAGAGAGCGCTGTTGTTGTTATTCCTTTCTCAACTGTTCGTTTATGTTCTTTCAACCTAATCTCTAATTGTCTTTTCGTTTGTCCTATATATATTCTGTTACATTGTTGGTGGACATTACCATTGCATTTTATTTGGTATACTACATTGTGTTGTTTGTGTAAGTCTGTTTTCGTTTTTTGGGTGTTAAAAAGCTTATTCAATGTTTGATTTGGCTTCGAAGCTATTTTAATAGTTTCAGTGTTGATCAGATTTGTTATGTTTTTCCTATTCGTTATTGTTGGTAAATATGGTATAGTGGCAAAGGTCGTTTTTTGTCCGTTAACTGAGTTGGATATTGCGTTGTTATTTTGTGTGTTATTATTTTTGGTTTCATTTATTACTGTGGAAATTAATTTGTTAATATATTTAATAGGATAATTATTTTTAGTCAAAATTGTTCTTAGTTTCTTTATGTTATCTTTTAGGAAAATGTTATCACTAATGTTTATTGCTGTTTTTATAAGATTTTTTGCTGTGTTTTTCTTCTGTATAGGGTCGTGGTTTGAAAAATAATTGATAATTCTACCAGATGAAATTTCTTTAGTAAACCAGTTTGTTATGAGTTTGTTATTAGTTTTATGTATGGTAATGTCTAAAAAGTTGAGGCTATGGTTTGTTTCCTCTTCTATCGTGAACTTTAATTTGTTATGGTAATAGTTAAATTCTTGTAATATTATTTGTTTATCTTTCTGTTTTATAATGGCAAAAAAGTCATCTACATATTTGGTAATATATTTTATTTCGATGTTTTTGGATTTTAGATTGTCTAGTGTGTAGTCTAATAGGTCATCTAAGACTATTTCCGCTATTATTGGAGAAAGTGGGTTCCCCATAGGCATACCATAATTTTGTATGTAAATATTGTTGTCAAACATAAAATAATTATTGTCTCTTAAACAAAAGTCAAGTATTTTGATAAATGTATTTTTTGGGATGCTGGTGTGAGCTTTAATTGTTTCCCATTTTTTAATAATTATTTTAATGGCTAAATGTATCGGGATATTTGTAAATAGTGATACGACGTCGAGAGATATCATCAAATCATTTTGTTCTATATCTATTTCTTGTATATCTTTCTTAAGTTGTGTTGAGTTTTTAATGTTATATTTGGTGTTAGTTAAATTCTTTAGTATTGTACCTATGTATTTTGATAGTTGATAGGCTGGGAGTTCATATGACGCTGCTATTGGTCGCATTGGCATGTCCTGTTTGTGAATTTTCGGTTGTCCATATAATTGTGGTGCGTTAGCTGCATTGCATCTTAGTTTAAATTTAGTAAATGTTTCTATGTGGTTATTTTTATGTAGTTCAGTAATGATAGAATTGTTTTTATTAGTTAATTTTTCCGTTGGATCTGTTCGGCTTATTTTGTATGTGGTTTTATCTTCTAGGAGTTTGTTCATCTGCTTCATATAATGTTCTTTGTACATAAGTACTGTTTTATTTCCTTTATCTGATTTAGTAATTATTATATCGCTTTTGTGTCGTTTTAATAAGTTCAATGTGTCTTGATATGTTTTTAATATAAATCTGTCAATATGATTTATGTTGTGGTTTCTAAGATTGTATTGTAGTTGATGTGTTAAAAAGGTTCTTGCTTTTTCTTTATCTTTTTCAGTTTTAGCAAAGGAGAAACAGTATTCAAAATCAGCAATTAAGTTTATGATGTTTATGTTATGTTTTTGTGTTGGGAGTGCAAATTTTTTCCCCATAGAAAGAATCCATTGACATTCTTCTGGGATATTTATGTTTGTTAGATTAATGAACCATTCTTTATTATATTTAATTCCGATTTTTTGTTTCAATATAGTCAATAGTTGTTCTATTTTTTTATTGTGTGTATTTTCTCGTATACTTTTAACTTTATGTTGTGTTTCGACCTGTATATCCATGAATTCTGCAAAATCCTCTTCTGTTAATATATTTTTTATTTTCGATCTAAGTAAGTTAATATGTTTTAGTTCTGTGTTAATAGTTCTATTGCTGTCAGAGATTTCTAGTTTTAAGATTTTGTAGTGAAAATTGTTGGTTATATTCGTTAATTCTTTTGTTGTTGTGTTGTTTTTGTTGTTAAAGTTGTAACCAAGTTTCTTTGTAATGTTGGTGATGTGTTTCGGGTAAATGCCATAATCTTTACAAGAAAGCAAAAATTTAATTTCTGCTCGTTTTATTGTAATTATTCTTTCGGTGTTAATGTATTGTTTAAGTAAAGATGTGGTGTGTGTGTTGTATTTGTAGCTTATGTGTTGAAAAAATCCACTCATTTTGTTGGTGTAATTGATGCTATTCTTAATTATTTGGAGTCAGGCTTACCAATTAGTAACACGTACAATTTAGTACTTAATAAATAAAATTAAAATGTAAAATTTAGATTAAGTGTGTAATAATACTATTAAGGTAACAATTATTTTATAAAAAAAAAAAAAAAATTCACATAAATTTGTTAAAGTGATAATAAATGTATATTCTTAATTATTATTAAATAAAATTAGACGCCTGATGAGGACACCAACCATAGTGTCGAAACGTCGCAGACAGAAAACAAAATTACAGCATATTTGTTTTAATTATTCCTGCTTAGGACGACCATAGGAAGCTTAATATCACAACAAGTAATTACAATCACTGGTCATTAGGAACATATCAAAATATTTAATTGGTAAGCCTGACTCCAAATAATTAAGAATAGCATCAATTACACCAACAAAATGAGTGGATTTTTTCAACACATAAGCTACAAATACAACACACACACCACATCTTTACTTAAACAATACATTAACACCGAAAGAATAATTACAATAAAACGAGCAGAAATTAAATTTTTGCTTTCTTGTAAAGATTATGGCATTTACCCGAAACACATCACCAACATTACAAAGAAACTTGGTTACAACTTTAACAACAAAAACAACACAACAACAAAAGAATTAACGAATATAACCAACAATTTTCACTACAAAATCTTAAAACTAGAAATCTCTGACAGCAATAGAACTATTAACACAGAACTAAAACATATTAACTTACTTAGATCGAAAATAAAAAATATATTAACAGAAGAGGATTTTGCAGAATTCATGGATATACAGGTCGAAACACAACATAAAGTTAAAAGTATACGAGAAAATACACACAATAAAAAAATAGAACAACTATTGACTATATTGAAACAAAAAATCGGAATTAAATATAATAAAGAATGGTTCATTAATCTAACAAACATAAATATCCCAGAAGAATGTCAATGGATTCTTTCTATGGGGAAAAAATTTGCACTCCCAACACAAAAACATAACATAAACATCATAAACTTAATTGCTGATTTTGAATACTGTTTCTCCTTTGCTAAAACTGAAAAAGATAAAGAAAAAGCAAGAACCTTTTTAACACATCAACTACAATACAATCTTAGAAACCACAACATAAATCATATTGACAGATTTATATTAAAAACATATCAAGACACATTGAACTTATTAAAACGACACAAAAGCGATATAATAATTACTAAATCAGATAAAGGAAATAAAACAGTACTTATGTACAAAGAACATTATATGAAGCAGATGAACAAACTCCTAGAAGATAAAACCACATACAAAATAAGCCGAACAGATCCAACGGAAAAATTAACTAATAAAAACAATTCTATCATTACTGAACTACATAAAAATAACCACATAGAAACATTTACTAAATTTAAACTAAGATGCAATGCAGCTAACGCACCACAATTATATGGACAACCGAAAATTCACAAACAGGACATGCCAATGCGACCAATAGCAGCGTCATATGAACTCCCAGCCTATCAACTATCAAAATACATAGGTACAATACTAAAGAATTTAACTAACACCAAATATAACATTAAAAACTCAACACAACTTAAGAAAGATATACAAGAAATAGATATAGAACAAAATGATTTGATGATATCTCTCGACGTCGTATCACTATTTACAAATATCCCGATACATTTAGCCATTAAAATAATTATTAAAAAATGGGAAACAATTAAAGCTCACACCAGCATCCCAAAAAATACATTTATCAAAATACTTGACTTTTGTTTAAGAGACAATAATTATTTTATGTTTGACAACAATATTTACATACAAAATTATGGTATGCCTATGGGGAACCCACTTTCTCCAATAATAGCGGAAATAGTCTTAGATGACCTATTAGACTACACACTAGACAATCTAAAATCCAAAAACATCGAAATAAAATATATTACCAAATATGTAGATGACTTTTTTGCCATTATAAAACAGAAAGATAAACAAATAATATTACAAGAATTTAACTATTACCATAACAAATTAAAGTTCACGATAGAAGAGGAAACAAACCATAGCCTCAACTTTTTAGACATTACCATACATAAAACTAATAACAAACTCATAACAAACTGGTTTACTAAAGAAATTTCATCTGGTAGAATTATCAATTATTTTTCAAACCACGACCCTATACAGAAGAAAAACACAGCAAAAAATCTTATAAAAACAGCAATAAACATTAGTGATAACATTTTCCTAAAAGATAACATAAAGAAACTAAGAACAATTTTGACTAAAAATAATTATCCTATTAAATATATTAACAAATTAATTTCCACAGTAATAAATGAAACCAAAAATAATAACACACAAAATAACAACGCAATATCCAACTCAGTTAACGGACAAAAAACGACCTTTGCCACTATACCATATTTACCAACAATAACGAATAGGAAAAACATAACAAATCTGATCAACACTGAAACTATTAAAATAGCTTCGAAGCCAAATCAAACATTGAATAAGCTTTTTAACACCCAAAAAACGAAAACAGACTTACACAAACAACACAATGTAGTATACCAAATAAAATGCAATGGTAATGTCCACCAACAATGTAACAGAATATATATAGGACAAACGAAAAGACAATTAGAGATTAGGTTGAAAGAACATAAACGAACAGTTGAGAAAGGAATAACAACAACAGCGCTCTCTCAACATGCATTTGACAATAAACACAACTTTGATTTTGACAACATCAAAGTCTTGGAAAGAGAGACAAAAACAAATAAAAGAATAACACTTGAAAGTTTGCATATTAAGAAACATATTGACAAAACAGTAAACATTAAAGAAGACAGTGATCACATTAGTAACACGTACAATTTAGTACTTAATAAATAAAATTAAAATGTAAAATTTAGATTAAGTGTGTAATAATACTATTAAGGTAACAATTATTTTATAAAAAAAAAAAAAAAAAAAATTCACATAAATTTGTTAAAGTGATAATAAATGTATATTCTTAATTATTATTAAATAAAATTAGACGCCTGATGAGGACACCAACCATAGTGTCGAAACGTCGCAGACAGAAAACAAAATTACAGCATATTTGTTTTAATTATTCCTGCTTAGGACGACCATAGGAAGCTTAATATCACAACAAGTAAAAAAAACAGTTTGTTAAATATTTTCATCTTAATTATCTTAATTAATTTAAAGACACAAAGATAGATTTAATACAATAAAAAGAAGTAAATGTTGAAAGTTGATCTATGCGGACTCACAAATGTGCCCTATACTAATAGGTCTGGAAAATTGAAAAGGATTGCAAAAAATAAAATGCACCTTTATATTAAAAAAATTAAATTAAAAAGAAAATTACAAAATAAACCATTTACCTGGTTAAACTTAATATTGTTTGTAATTATCTGGATCAGGTTAGTATTTAAAATGGGATAAATCGGGAGTCATTCTGCCAATTTATGACCTAAAATATGTAGACACCTCTATAAAATGCTGAAAATTCAGAGCATTTGTTGTAATAATTCAGTAATAGGTTTATCAAAGTGTTTACATATTCAAATATTTTTTATACATTTGTTACAAATAGTGCAAGAAGTCCAGATATTAATGTAAACGTAAAACCCAGGTGGAGGGTATCAAAGATTCGGCATAGCCGAATTTAACACTCTTACTTGTTTTTTGTTTGTATTGATTGATGTATTTATTAAATGTATAATGATAAAAAAAATTAACTGTTTGCTTTGTGTTTCTCCTGGTAAATCACTATTTAAAAACTATCCGTTTTTTCACTATTTTTCAACTTTGACGGAAAATAAAAAAATCTATATTTTTCTATACTTGCCATATGTGCAAAACATGTTCTTTGATGATGTTCTTTGATTTTTTCTTTACATAATTCAAAAGGTTTTATCTGCCCGTACGTGCCGGTTTGGCTTCTAGAGGTAAAAAAGTTTAAAAAGACATGGTTGCAGAAATTGTATGGCGTGCATCCCTTACATGTTTTGACTGACAGTAGTTTGATCTAATAGTTTGAAAATTGCATTTAAAGTCGGTTGTCTACCTGTGAGCCTCTGCCAAAGTCTACTCCCAATATTCTGTTACAGACACAGGATGCACAAAAAACTACTCATTGAAATTCGCAGGTACGCACCTCACTTCAAAATTACTTTGGAGTACAAATGGTTAAGAACAATATTCACTTATGGTCCCTCCAGGTAGGCACAAATCTTATTTAGACACGAGCATAATATCAAATCATCCATATGTATGCAGGGAACAGGTAAATTTTTAGGCATGGTAGCATAAGCCTATATATTGCAAAATAATTTTAAGAAGGAAAACCCCAGTTCTGAATCTGCAATTTATACATCTCTTGAAGAAGTAATGAATATTGTCTCATCAATAAAACCCTCAAAATCCCCTGGTTTTGACAATGTTCCCAACCTGCTCTTAAAGAAACTACCACTCAAAGCTCTAAAATTACTGGTTATAATATTTAACAGCTGCATCAAACTCAACTATTTCCCAGACCATTTCAAAAACGCTAAGGTTATAGCTGTCAACAAACCTAGCAAGCCAAAAAATAACCCAAATAGCTATAGACCTATTAGTCTATTAAGTAACTTTGGTAAAATATTTGAAAAAATTCTACATTCTCGTCTTAGTGAATTTGTAACGACCAATTCTATTGTTGCTAAAGAACAATTTGGATTTAAAAAAGGACATAGCACTACTCACCAAATAAACAGAATTAAAAATCAAATAATCACCAATAAAAACAATAAACGTTCAACGGGTGTAATATTGTTAGATATTGAAAAAGCGTTTGACACCGTTTGGCATAATGGCCTAGTATTTAAACTTCTTGATGCAAATATACCAAAATATTTATGCAAACTTATTTCAGATTTTATTCACGGCAGAAACTTTAAAGTTGCGATTAATAATGAAACATCATCTCCAAAAACCATTACCACAGGGTTACCTCAAGGATCAGTCTTGTCGCCATTGCTTTACTCGATATATACATCTGATTTCAAAGTCCCGAAATATATGAAAGTTGCTTACTACGCAGATGATACTGCGTTAATTTCTTCAAACAAACTTACAAGTGCACTCCTGAAGAAAATGGAAAAGGGACTTGTAAAATGCAGTAAATATTTTCACAAATGGAAAATCAAAATTAATCCAAACAAGACCCAAGCAATAATTTTTCCATTCAACAAATCTCCCAAAAGACTGCCAAGACGTCATCTTCTTATTGGAAATAATACCATAAATGTACTTAATCATGTCAAATATCTCGGAGTTGTCTTGGACAAAAAGCTTACTTTTAAACAACATATTATGGCTACATGCCAAAAAGCTATAAATTCATTTAAAGCATTATGGCCACTGCTAAATAGAAGGTCATTTCTAAACCCCAAAAACAAAAACCTACTCTTCAAAAGTGTTATAAGGCCATTATTAACATACGCGTGTCCTATTTGGAGTGACGCTGCCAACTGCCACCTAAAACGCTTACAAATTATACAAAACAAATGTCTTAAAATGATAAATAAAAAGCCCTGGAGGTATCCTACAAATCTTCTTCATGAAGAAACAGGTTATGAAAAAATTATCGATTTCATAACAAGGATTAATAACAATTACTTTGCCAAAATTGAAAATTCCTCTTACCCACTGATAAGAGAATGTAGAGAATTAACGTAAAATTAAAAAGAAATCACCAAATTGAAAAATATGTGCTTATAGAGGTCTATTATTTCTAATAAACCTCCTATAAGCACATATATATTTTCAGATAGTATTTGAATTTATTAAATCATATAAAGGTTTTTTTTCTCCCATTTTCCTTTAAAAATCATTAAAAATAAAATAAAAACTATTTAATATCTTTAGATCCGTTATATTATTTGTTGCAATATCTATATGTAAAGATAAGATCTCATATGTGAATATCAAATTTGTTAAAATATGTAAATAAAGGATGAATATATAAAAAAAAAAAAAAAAAAAAAAAAAAAAAAAAATATATTGCAAAATAAGCATAATGCCTGGATTAGTCTACGACTGAAAGTTGGCGCAACAAGTACTGAAGCCATGGCGTTAAACAATTTAAAAATTTCAACTGTTTAGAAGGTGAAACACACCAAAGTTTTTCATGGAAGCCGCTTTAAGAACTTTATAGCTTATACGGAAATATTGAGAGAAGCGAATTTACAAAAAATAATTTTTATCTGATATATGCAAATATTAAGGCAAAATGGGTGAAATCTATTCGAACCATTCAGAACTTCAACTCCAAATACGAGGACTGGCTTAATGAAGACACCATCCTGGATATATTGGCAGTAGATAAACCCACGACATCAACCAGAGGAGCAAAAGGAAGGCCAAAAAAAAGTATTGAGGAGTGTTCAATTTTCACAAGAAAGAGAAAACTTGCCGATGCCACCAATGACTTGACCACGAAGCATATATCGGACGCGCTGTCTATTAAATATATAAAGGATAGTGAAAGAGTTAGGTCGCAGATTACAAAATGTGTTGCTGATGCAAGCCCACTGCGACTAAAAAGGATTAATGAAAGCATTCCCACGTCCACAAACGCACACATTAAAAAGTATGGTTCCGAAGAAGCCTTGGCCTTGTTTATGGACTTACAACTTTCCAAAGAAAAATATGAAATACTACGGGCATCCTTGATGCGACACGGGGCTGACGTTTTACCAGGATACAAGCATATTACGCAAGCCAAAATAAATTCACCAACACCGCATACAGAGTTTACGGAAGTCTCTGTGAAAGCCAATCTGCAGGATCTCATGGGCCATACAGCAAAAGGGTTGTTGGAGGTGAAAATTCTTCTTGAGAAACTGACATTGATCAGCAAATTGGGCTGCGATGGATCATCCGGACAAAGCGTTTATAAGCAAAAGATATCTTCCGATGACGCTACAATATCGGACGGAAATATGTTTATGACATTTGTTGTTGCTTTGCGGCTAAAATCTGATGTTTCCCTACACTGAAAAAATCCACGTCCGTCATCAGTGCATTATTGCCGATGGAAACACTTCTAGGAAATTTTTTGAAAATGATGAGGCAGTAACTAGAATCACTGGAATTGACAATCAAATCGTGAAAAGATTGGGAACGACCTTGAATGTTTCAAACTGCAAAGAAAATGTCAATTCTACAAAATATGGAGAATATGCATCGAAAACTGCATCTCTTTTAGCAGAAATGTATCCACAGAAGAAGTTAACCCCGACCGTCCATAAAATATTGGCGCATGGCAAAGATATAATTGAGTACCAGTCTTTGCCAATTGGAGAGCTTTCTGAAGAAGCACAGGAGTCTCTTAACAAATTTTATAAAAAATATGGATTGCAGAACACATTCAAAGCATCAAGGGTAAGGCAGAATGAGGACCTCTTCAACATGTTGGCAGCATCTTCCGATCCACTTATTTCTTCCCTGCGGCATGTGAAGTCACGAATAGAGTTAGAAAATAATTATAGTTTAGAAATGATTAGTCTTTTAGATATACCTTCTCTTACGAATTGTGATGAATATTTTACAGAAAATGAAAAAATAAATTTAAAAAAGAAGTAATTTTTTTTAATTTGTTGGGTAATAATTTAAAACATAAAACCCTAAAGAAAAAAAAAAATAAAAACAATCTAAAAATATAAAAATAATTTTTTTTAGTTACCATAAAATTGATTTTTCTACAAATTTTAACTTTGATAACACATAAGTAGGCCCCTACACGGCGTAGCACCCTTTTCAAACGCTCATTTCATAGGCTGAACAGTTATCTATCATATTCTGTTTAAACTGTTCAATTGTTTTATTCGGTTCAAAAGATATGATTTTTGCAACGAAAAAACTCAAATGGCGCCACTGTGCACATTGAGCAAATACCATCTGTATTACTTTTGAAACATCGTGTGTTAAGATTCAGTAAGCCACCTCTAGCCCTTATAATTAAACTGGTAGCTCGAGAGGAAAACTCAGCAGTGAGTTTAGGTGTTACATTATAATCTAGTTGTGAGTAAAGGTCGTGGAATTGCGAATTTGAAGCATTGAAAGCGAAATCATGTGTGTCTTTTAATTTAAGTGGATGTATTAGTTCTTCCCAATATATACATAGAGGATCATTGTTGTTTGGAGGACGAAACTGTAGCAGGTTACACAAATTTGACCGCTCTTTTGCCCAGTATTCATTCAGTTCTATAACTTTTTCAGCCAATATTCGTGGAAGTCTATGGGGACTTAGAGCTAAAACTTTGTTTATATAGCAAAAATGAATTTTTAGAGTTGAAATAAACAAGGAATTGAGGCCAGTTTCCAAGTATAACATGTAGTTAGGGGTAGTGGTTGGTAGGTAAACATTTTTTTTACTGCAAAATCTATATAATTTCTCCACATCATCGTGTCTTTTATATCCCCAAACTTGAGCAGCATAAAACATTATCGATTGAGAGCTAGCCTCAAAAATTTTTAATTTATTCTTTTTAGATATTTTGATATTATTTATATATTTGGACCAGGTGGAATTAATTGCTATTTTGGAATCAGAAAGCTTATTTTGTAGATATGTATTAAAGGATGGGATGTATGTTATATTCACACCATGATACATGTAGCTGTTTACAATTTCGATTATTTCATTTTCATAATGCCATATTAAATCAGATGAAATTCTGGGACCTTTCCGAAATATGACTTTTTTCGATTTCGCCAAATTAACTTTTAGGCTCCAAATAGAACAATACCGTTGTAGAGCATCAATCATTTCTTGCAAGCCACGAGGAGTGTCTGATAGTATAACAATATCATCTGCGTATAATAAAAGTTTTATATTTACGTTTGCAATATTTAGTCCACCAGGTAAAAAATCGGAAAGATCGTTTGTATGTAGGGAAAACAAAACAGGACTCAGAACGTAACCTTGCTTTAACCCGGACTGCACTCTAAAATATTTAGAAAATGAAATTCCATCCCATATTCGGCTCTCTGTATTGTCATATAAATACTCTAAGACTCTAATAATTTTTGATGAAAGGCCAATGCATGATAGTTTGCAGAATAGACTGTTTCTGGGTATCATATCGAATGCACACGAAAAATCCACAAAGAAGGCATAAGTATATTTATTAATCAATTTATTTAAATTTACAATGTTCACAAGATTAAATATGTTGTCAACAGTAGAATAATCTTTTCTAAATCCAGCTTGAAACTCATTCAGAATATTATTTTCTGTTAGCCAGTATGAAATTCGATTCAACAAGATGTTATTAAAAATTTTGCAGATAGTGTCTATTAAAGACAGGCCTCTATAATTTGTTGCTAAATTTCGATCGTCTTTTTTAAATAATGGTATCAAAATGGATTGCTTGAAAGATGATGGTACATTTTCCCAAAGAAAGATATTATTAAATACAATCAATATTTCATTAAGGAGGCAACGAGGAGCAAATTTATAAAATTCATACGGAATTCCATCCTGCCCTGGAGCTTTGTTTAATTTAAGATTTTTTATAACAAACATATAACTCACAAAATTCAAAAGGAGAATCCAATAGAGCGTCGAAAATATAAGGCACACGCCATCTTATTGTAAAAGTGTGAAAGACAGTTATGAGAATTTAGATTAGCTTTTGAAACATGAGTACGTGTTTTCAAAAAATTTGCTAAATTCCACCAATCTTTTCTAGATTTTACTTTATCTAGTTTTTTTAATGTTACTGTTATAAAATTCTAGCTTTTTTCGCTGCACAACTTTAGATATTTCGTTCTTGAAAGATAGTAGCGTGATTTGTTTAGAGCTGTGTGGTTTTTCCTATATTTTTTTAGGTTTTTCAGCATAACAGTACGAAAACGGAAACATCTCCAGTCGAACCATTTTTGTTTTGGTTCATAAAAAGTTTTATTCGATTTTTTAACATTGGCTTGCTTAATTTTAGTCGCTATTGACATAACCATTTCATCCACTCTCATATTCATCTGAGGCAACTGATTATTTGAGAGTATCCTAAGCTTTCTTTTATATTGAAAACAGTCTTTATTATTCCAGTAGAGTTTCTGTAAAGCGGGTTCAATATTTTCAACCTTTAAGCGATTCGGAATTTAAATTTTTAGACATAAAGGCATATGATCCGAATAGGGTTTTGTTGCTACCTTAAAATCATGAACATATTGCAAAAAATTATACGAACAGATACTATAATCAATAACAGAGTTTCCCATAACTCCACAAAAGCTATAATCCCCTTAAGCATCATTTACTGTTCTTCCATTTAGCACAATCCCTCCTATATCTTCAATAACGGTCATCAGTTGTCTTCCTTGAGTATTAAAAGTTTTATCCTTGGATCGCCTAAAAATATTAACATGAGGCAAATCTCGCAAGATGTTTTCATCCAAAACTTGTTCTTCACCTATACGTGCATTCAAATCACCCATTATGCAACATTTAGTACACCGCTTTTAATTAAATATGAACAACACCACCTAGATTAAAGACCACTCATAGGAACTACGTTCACAGTTTTTCCGTTTTGCGTAAATATTTGCAAATATTGGCTGCATGAAACTCATAAGCATGCGACATATATGTAGTTGCTCATGCGAAAGGCGTTGTGTCCAAATGTAAACCGGCGATTTTTAATGTTTGTCCTTGAATCTAATTTATTGTTATGACAAATGCCTAAATTGACTGGGAACTGCAGGCGTTTGAATTGAAATGGTAAATCTGCTGGTATGAGGGGCATTAGTGGAATGATAATAAAGTCGCTCCGATGAGATTTGCACACAGAAATTTCGCATAAGTATAATCGCAACTCAAACCCTAAGTTCTAATTTTCGGTGTGGTCCTCTTCAGACATAATGGTAACTATGGATTTGTATACTGTGGAAATGGCGGAAACTTGACAGAGAAATTGACGGTTAATGTGATCCATGAATATATTTTTTGATGCTAACAGTGCTCTTTTGCATAAACAGGATTCGTCGGGCATTTCTCGGTTAATTTCCGGATAGACTACGGATAGAAGTTGTTCTACAATGGACACCAAATTGCAAAATGCTGGTTTATATGCTATTTCTTCATTGGAGTCTTTAACCACTTTATAATTTCCAATTCTTAGTAATTCTGCTGCATACGTTTCAGCAGTGGAATCATTAAATAGATGCACTCGTATATTGGTGGAAGGCTTAATCTAGAAACTTGGTTCCAAAGTAATTTCATCATCCGCTCTGTCTATTGGAATGACAGGCAGTTTTTAGTGGGAGTGGAAATCTTCTGCAAGAAGCACCACCAAGCCGCACATAAGCGCCTGATAGCTGCACGCTTATCAGACATGGCTCACTCGTTCCATACCAGTAATTTTCATATTCGTAGAGAAACTCCAAAATTAATACTTTAGCGAATGTTGCAAGTGGGTGCCTCGCTCTGCGGAAATTTGAGAGCAGAGTGTGCTGTTATAGATAAAACTAATTCCATTGTATTATACCCTATAAAACTGTGCTAAAAATTGTGTTAAATAATTTAAATCATAACAACTCAAAAAACATAAAGAGTTGCCATCAATTTAACTGTTACCTATCCCAAATTGTACTTATAAAATTTCCGAAAACTCTAATAATTACAAAAAAAAAAAAAGATTTGTTCATATTCGTACTGTATAAATTCGGATAATAACAAAAATATGATTGCGTGCCGGATTTGTAGCAAAATCTTCCATGAAAAGTGTTTATTTATACCTACTCATGTCGCTGATGAACTAAACGGCAAACTGGGTTTACGTTGGTGCTACAGCAATCGTAAGTAATATTAACATCGACTTCTTTAAATTTATAAAAACAAATCGCGAAAAATTTAATGATATAAAAAATTAATTCTCGATAATGTCATCTATGATTCAAAAATATGAAGAGGTTTTTGGTAGCTTTAAATAATTAGAAACGTCTCCAAATCGATCTTCTCCAAAACGCAAAAGATTATCAAAACATCTTGCTGCAAAATAAGATAACGAATTAAATCCTACTGAATCAATCATCGTCATGTCTCATGAGTCGTCAACAAATAATATAATTTCTAAGCATGTGTATCCGATTATTCCAATAATTTAACCAAATACAAAATTTGAATCAGAATTCCACCGATATTATTACTAATAATAATAAAAATTTAAATACTTCAGGCACATATAAAGGGTGATTTTTTAAGAGCTATAGGAAACCTTTCCAAAAAAAAAAACACATAAAATTCAGGAAAATATATGAAATCTTTATATGAGTCGATAGCACGGTCCATATAATTTAATGTTTGAAGATTATTTCATGCAAGTGTTGACCGTGACTGCGCCTCAAATGGTCCATCCGCTTAGTCCAATTTTGGCATACTCTTTCCAACATTTCGGCGGGAATCTCATGAATAAATGCTTCAATGTTGTCTTCCAATGCGTCAATTGAAGCGGGATTGTCTGTATAAACCTTAGCTTTAACACAGCCCCACAAAAAAAAAAGTCTAAAGGCGTTAAATCGCGTGATCTAGGCGGCCAATTGACCGGTCCCGAACGTGAAATAAAATGTTCACCGAACTCGCCTCTCAATAAGTCCATTGTTGCGCGTGCTGTGTGGCATGTGGCACCGTCTTGTTGAATCCACATGTCACTCAAGTCAAGCTCTTGCATTTTGGGCAAAAAAAAGTTGGATATCATCTCCCGGTAGCGCTCACCATTCACAGTTACGTTACGATTCGCATCATCTTTGAAGAAGTACGGTCCAATGATGCCACCAGCGATATTTTCTTCAGTTCGCACTCTACGTAAACGTGTTGGTGGTTTAATGTCCAATAATGTAAATTTGGTGCGAAATTTAGTCACAATAGCCCGAATAGCCGCTTCAGTGGGTCGATTAAACTGACCATAAAATGGAAGAAGCGCGCGATGAACTTTCTTAACAGAGAACGCATTTTGATAATAAAATTCAATAACTTGCAAGCGTTGTTCGTTTGTAAGACGATTCATGGTTAAATTATAGACCAAACTGAAGATGTTTGACAATGAAACAAAACACGAAACGTGCGTCAGCTGTTTAAACCAGTGTTGCCAAAAAGATAATAGCTAAAAAAAAGCACCCTTTAGTACGAATTTGTTATCAACTTCAAACAAAGCTTCTACTTCAGCTACAGTAACACAAAATCCTAAGAAAAAAAAATATATTTGTAGCACGATTATCATCTGAAACATCCATCGAAGAAGTTTCCAATTACATAAAGTCAAAACTCGGTCATAATCGTCAATTAAATATATTTAAATTTAATTATGCTGAACAACGAAGCAAAGCATCTTTTAAGGTCATTGTTCCTAACGACTTATTTGATACCATTGTTGATCCATATTTCTGGCCTCCCATGAATACATTTACAAAGAGAAGCCTAAAATGATATTGCCTATGTACCCAAAACTAATGTTTCCATTAAAAAAAAACTAATCAGTATTCCTGTCGATACTATTTATGTTATTTATCAAAGAGTTAGAGACCTTAATAGTAAGTTACCATTCCTTTATGCTGATAGTTTTGAAGTTGAATATCAAATAATTATACTTACTAAAACTGGCTCCACAAAGGTATCCACAACTCTGAAATTTTATGCCCTAAATATCAAATTTTTAGACGCGACAGAAATGATGGAAATCGTAAGGGGGTGGAGTTTTAATTGCCGTATTAAACATTTTCTCAGCTGATGAAATATTCTTAAATGAGCTTCCCGGCACTGAAATTATTTGTGTTGTATTGAAATTACAAAATAAGCTGTTATATATCACGTGCTCTTATATCTCTCCAAAGTCTTCTAGTGATATCTATGAGGGGCACAAAAAAAGCTGTTGATTTGATTATAAAGAAATCAAAACCATCCGAATTTTTCATGTTATTTAGTGATTTCAACATTCCTTCAATATCTTGGCAGTCTGAACCTGATTGGATTTAATTTTTGTTAGTGAACCACCGGACTATTGCATATCACGAACAACGCCTATCTCAAATCCAGAAGATCGATATGATCCAACAATATTAATCAATTATTATTTTTCAATTCTTATCTGCAGTAAAGTTCGTGCTCAAAATAAAATATTTTGTTTTAAGAGAACAAACTGTAATCTTACTTCTGTTTTGTCACAAATTAACTGGACTGATATTTTCGCGCGTCACAATGATAATTCTGACCTGATGCTAAAGTCATTCTATCAGTTACTAGAAGTGTGTTTTTAAGATCCATGCCTAAATCGTATCCTCAGAAATTAACTGGTCCTCCTTGGAATACGAAATTTCTTTCTCGCCTTAAAAACAAGAAAAACAAAACGTTCAAGAAATATAAGGAATGTGGATCATCTTTAAATTACATGAATTATTCAATATCAAGATCTGAATACAATTTGGCAAATCGTTCTGCATATAATAATTATGCGATAAAAATTAAAATAACTTAAAAAACGATCCTAAATCCCTATACCAATTTGCAAATTCTAAAAAGAGATCGCTCGATTTCCCAACTACAATGAAACTGAACCATATAGAAAACTCTGACGATAATGCATTAAGTAAAATATTTGCAGACATTTTTTTGCGTCAGCATATTCCTCATCAGTTTTTAATAATACTTCTGGATATCCATACTTAATTCCTGAACCATCTCTTATAAGTATTCCGTTTATACAAGAACATGCCGTTTTGGATAATTTAATAAAACTGAATTTATCATATACTCCTGGTCCTGATGGTGTCCCAAGTTGTGTTTTAAAATGTTGTGCAATGTTTCTGAGTATTGAAAAAAATCCTTTATTATTCCATTGCTCAAATCTGGTAATAAATACGATATCTCAAATTACAGAGGCGTAGCTAAATTGAGCTCTATTCCAAAATTATTTGAAAAACTTATAACTGATACATTGTCATACCAAGTATCTTCATTTCTTGCTTCTGAACAAGGTTTCCGTAAATCCTGCTCTACTGTTACTAATTTACTTGAACTTCTTTGTAAAAAGACAACAAACTGATGCTACATATACCGATTTTAGTAAAGCGTTTGACAGGGTAAACCACGATCTTCAGCTATTTAAGCTAGACCGTTTGGGTTTCAGTACTACGCTTTTAAAATAGATTAATTCTTTGTTAACTGGCCGAAAACAAAGTGTTATATTTCGTAATGCTGAGTCAAAATCCATTAATGTTCTATTTGGTCCGCCTCAAGGAAGTCATTTGGGACCTCTTTTATTTACAATATTTATTAATGATCTTCCTTCAGCTAGTGAATGCTCTAAATCTCTTATCTATGCGGATGATGTTAAAATATTATATTCATTTAACAATATCGAAGAACAATCTCGTTTACAGTTGTATATGATGAACAACGAAAAATTAGAAATGATCCAAATATTTAATGATCTTGGTGGTTTATTGGATAACCGTCTGGATTTCCGAAAACATATCTCAATAATAAGTAACAAGACATCTGGTGTACTTAGATTAATCAAGCGTTGGGCGAAAGAGTTTTCTGATCCATATACAACAAAACAACTTTCTTCTACACTAGTAAGACGTCTTCTTGAATACGAATCTGTAGTTTGGGATCCTTTTTACACTGTACATTCTAACTCAATTGAATACGTTCAAAAGCAATTCTTAATATTTTGCCTTCGCGGACTTGGCTGGGATCCAAATATGCAATTACCCTCTTATAGAAGCCGTCGCTCTCTTATTAAGCTGCCTACGCTTAAAAGTCGAAGAACAATGTTAAATGCAACCTTTCTGTTCAATCTAATTCATGGGAATTTAAGCTCCCAAATTCTCCTTAGCAGAATCAATATAAATACTTCACAGCGCACATCACGTTATTTCCAGTTCCTGATAGTAAAGTATTTTCGCACAAATAATGCTAACTCTGATCCTTTTCGTCGAGTCTGTGTCGAATTTAACCAACTTTATAATATCATTGACTTTCAAAAAAGTTAAGATTTTATCAAAAATGATATAATACTTTACCTAAACAATATGTAATAAATTTTTAGTTTTGCTGTGGCCAATTTTAAATTAATTTTGTGTTAAATTTAATTATATATTTCTTTACAAATGATTTTAATGTTAAATAGTCTGTAAGGATCATAATAGACTAATAAATACTAATAAATAAATAAATAAATAAATAAATGTGGTCGGGGTACAATGACTTTGTGCTGATGTTTGTAACTGCCAAAAGCATTTGCCCTAGACCCACCTCTTATTATAAAGATCAACTCAGAATCAGTTTCTGAGATGAGAAAAGTTACCTGTTTGGCCAAAATGTCAAATTTTGACCCCCTCTAACTCATAGAGTTGTTGACAGATCTTGTTAAGAAATAGGACTAACCTTCATCCCAATCGAAAGACTTCATGAAATCCCATTATCTATTGTTAAGTACAAAAATTTTTAACATTGTTGCATCATCTGTTTTTCAAAACTAAGTATAGTTTTTGAAATGAGCTCAACAAAAGAACACAGATTTGAATGTTGGAATGCTTAAAATTAAAAAAAAAGTCTAACGTGCAAGTGAAAGTGGAGGTTCCGCGAATTTGGGTTTTGTATTTTTTACTCTGAATACATCGCAAAACCTTACCCATCAAAAATTTCCAGGGTGGATTTCCAATAAATTTTAATTTTTTAAAACCAACCGTGTGTGTGCAAGCAATAGACCTTATAATATTAGTAGTGAGAGCAAAACAATATCTTTCAAAAACTAGATTTTAAGTGGGTGTTGTAACCAATTAAGACCTTGTATGGCACCTGTGTACGAAATTTTCATGAAATCGGTTCAATAGTTAAGGTGTGGTTACGTAAAAATAGGTTTTATTATATTTCAAAATGGGCGTAATGCCATCAAATCAAAAAAAAATATTGTGAATCAATTGTTATTATTTATTTTATTAATAAAATAAAAAACAAAACTGCAAATTTGTTTTCCTACCTCATATATTCAACGATATGTGGCGTATTATTATTATTATGTTTAACAAAATCCGTATTCGTACAGGTGGCAAAGCTCAATATTCAACATATATAACGGTTGTTTTTTATTTTCTTTTGAAGTTCTTCCTTCACGTTTTGTTAGTTCAGCATTTTAAAGTCAGCTTTAATTGAATTTATTTTAAAAATTTTGCGATGGTTCGAAAATCAACAGAATTATCAAATGATGTAAGAAAAATTATAGTTAATTTTAATATTGAAGGGAAATCGCAAAAATAATACCATACAATATATAGTGTCGAAGTATAAAAAGACGGGACAAATTAATTAAGCTAACCGAAATTTAAACCGGATGGAATTAACAAGAAGACATCAGCCATTTTCACGTCAAATTCAAATTCCGAGAGATCCTACTGTTAGTGATGTGGTACTGGCTGTTAATCTGGAGCAGGACTTTGGAATTCACGTTACACCTCAGCCTGTGAGAAATTACCTCAAGAAAAATGAGGTAATTGCTGTTACCAGCAAATTCAATAAGCAAAAGGCAGCTGAATTTGCAAAAAAAACAAAAAAATCCAAATAAAGGCATTGATTTCTGGATGAATGCAAATTCAACATTAAAACATCTGATGGACGTGTAAAAATTTGGCATGAGCAAAAACATGTCTCTCCAGGCATAACCTTCTCCCTACATTTAAACACGGTGGAGGCTCGTTGATGGTGTGGGTATATTTTGCGGCGGCAGGGGTAGTAAATCTTAATTTTATAAATGGAATGATGACTTCCAAGGATCATATCAACATATTAAAGAGTAATTTAAAACAAAGTGCAGAAAAATTAGGATATCATAATCCAACACGACAATGATACCAAGCACATAGCGCCAGATGCAGGAACACGGATATTATGGAACTGACCAAAATATCTTAAAACCTCAGCGCAAAGTCTAAGGAAAGTTGTGATTTTGCGGACTAGATTATACAGATCCTCTAAATCTAATTGAGTATCTGTTTATCGAGGTAAATAATGAAGGTAGGAAATTGCTTGTAGGGAGTGTTTACAGGCCTAATAAGAATCTTTGTACCAGGCAATTTTTTCGAACTTTAGAAACGCAAACAGCTTTGAACGATGATGTTTCCATAGCAGGAGATTTTAATTCAAACATTCTGGTAGATAGTAGTTCCACTGATGATAGTAGTTCCTCTGATGACGCTTGGTTTAATACCACCAAATATCTTAGATCCTACACACTTCACTGCAGCTATTAATATGCTTTTGGCTTAGTTTCTAGTGAGTAACGAAATTAATATACTACTCAAGGATAACTGTCTGCATCATGTTTTTCTAAGCATGCTCTTATTTTCATGACTTGTTATAGAAGTTGGGAGGATTACTTTTCAAGACTTAAAAAACATTAGTTTTAGATTCCTCGAGAAGGAATTTTTTAATGGTGATTGGAAAGCTTTGTATTGTTTAAATTCTGTAGATGACCAACTCTCTTTTCTGGAGCAAAACATAGATTATCTGTTCGATCTAACTGTACCAATAAAATCGAAGATTATTAGTAATAAACAAAAACCCTGGTTTTCATCTGAAATTAAAGATTTATCAATCAAAGAGATTTTGCCTATGCACGTTGGAAAAGATTTAAAACAAGTACATGACATGATGATTGTTTCACTGCTAAGAGAAACACAAATAATATGATTAAAAAGGCCAAATCCGATTTTTATGCAGAAAATTTTTCTTCTGTCATTATCTCCAAAAGAATATGGCAAACAATACGCGAAATTGGTATCGGTAAATCTACGCATCGAGAAACATGTTCGGCTGATGCAGATACAATCAGTACAAAGTTTTTAAGTGTTCCTATGTTTCAAGAAGACAAAGATTACTATATCAATAGTCACACGAATAACGATGCTGCAGTAGACCAATGTTACAATTTATCTAGTTTATTGTCTACGAAATCGAACTATATAGGAGTGGACGGGATTAATCCTAAGTTTCTTAAGATTCTTTTACCTCAGCTACTTCCAAATATAACATTTTTCTTTAACAAAATATTAACTTCGAGCCACTTCCCATCGAATTGGAAAATAGCTAAAATCATTCCAATAACACTGTGGAACAAATTCAGGTTAGCAAAAGTTAGAAGACCGGTGTCGCGGCGTTTGTTTATGTTAGTTCGTTTTTTTTTAATCGACCTTCGAACTTTGCAGTCTAATGCCGATTTTCAGCATATTGTTTATATGGTTTTTTGGCTATAACTCGTCGACTAATTGATATTTTTTTAATCTGTAAAAGCCAAATTATTGCTAGAGACCTGTCCAACAACTAAAATTTTTTAAAAAATTGATTTACAAAATTTTTGTCGTGCTTATGAAGCAAAATGTTGGAAAAATTATTTTTTTTTTCATGCTTTTTAAAAAAAATTTTCCACAAAACTAAGTCTTTTTTGCTTTCTGTTTGATCTATAATATGCTTCTCAGTTTCTTCAATAAATTTCATTTGAAAAGAAAACAATCATAATACAAAACTTGCGTTTTCCAGGTTAATATTAATTTACTACTCATTTTTTATGTACCAATTTTGTTCAGTGATGGTTTTGAAGAAACAATGAAAAAGAAATTATAAAAATATGGAAAAAATTATATTTTTGAAAAGTTAGTTATGAAAAGTTTTAGGTAAAAAATTAAATAAATTAAATTAATGATTTGGCCAGTTGCTGTTTAGCAGGCGGCTGTGGATCAACATCACTGCTCTCTCTAATATCTTGGTCACCGTCATCATCATCAGAAAGTTCGATAACAGATATTCTGGAATTTCATCTTTGTCTTCCCCTTCTTCCTCTTTTCCTCGTCTTCGTCTTCTTCAAAGGTGTTTTTATACCAACAACAAATTTCAGCGAGTATTGCATCTGGAGATTTCTTTCCTCTGTACCTGAAACGAAAATAGTTTTCAGTCGTTAACATATTTAAATTGTGCACTCTGACAAAGATATTAGAAAAATCTAGGAATTCAAAATATGCACACTCTATAGTCACCTTATTGCAAATGGAAGCGCAGTTTGGTGATAACATTCGCCTTGCTCATCAGATTCAGTTGGCAACTGTTGAGCGAGTTGATCAAGATGCTGATGCAGGAGATGAATTTTGTACAACATATTAACCTCAATTTCATTGAAAGCTGCCAACATGTTTGCAACAGATTACCTGTAGTTGTCTTTGCATTCTTTACCCAAAAGTCCTTTAATGACTGCTTTCAACGCGAGCCATGCATTTAATTCTCAGTCTGTCAGAACTTGGTCAAAATCTTGACGACTCATTAGTTTCCATATGTCGGGACCATGAAAAACCCCTTCCTGAATTTTGGCGTTACTTAGTCTTGGGAAAACGTCTTTTAAGCGGTCGAATACTGCTGGTCTTTTTGCGATACATTTCAAAAAATTTTTAGCAATGCCAAGTTTAATGTGGAGTAACGGCAACAAAATTTTTATTTCAGGGACAAGACTTTCGTGTAGCCTATTTTCTTTAGGACATTTCCGTCCAATGCGAATATTCCAGTTATGATGTTTGTACTGGTTTCTTCCTTTAATAACTTCTCCGCATCGTGAATCCCAATCGCACAAAATGCACAGATATTTTGGACGGCCAGATGCTGTTAAGCCTGTAATCAATGAAACTATTTTGAGGTCGCAGCAAATGCGCCACTGGTGTTCGAAATATTTGACTACTTCTAGAATGTGTTTCATATTATCAAAAGTTTCGCTAGTGTCAGTACTATACGCAATCGGAACAGAAGGCATTCTATTTGTCTTGTGCAAAAGCACAACTTTTAAGTTGATTAGTGAACTATCGATGAATTAACGCCAATCATCTTTTTTATAGGTTAACCCTATCGTATCCATTAACTTTTCAATATCGTTGCAATAAGTGCAATTTTTTGCATAATTCGCATCGAAGAACTTTTCTAACTCTTTTTGGCGTTTTCGATATGCTGTTACTTTCGTACATTTCGCCAGCAAATTATTTCCTTTCAAAAATGAAGCCAGCAGTTCTGATTTTTTCTGAGTCAAACACAAATTTGCAACAATTTTGTGTGACTACGATTGGATCCTTTGATGTTTCATAGGATGTACCTTTACCAGGGTCGTATTCTGAGAAGAAATCCATGGATGTAGCAGCGGCGGTTGTAGTACTGATATCTGTTTGAAGATCAATAGTTCGGTATGTTGGTACTGGAACGAATTCTGAGTGCGGTAATGGTAATTGGATACTTGGCACTGCTATATAAGTTTTATTCTTTGCTTTCCTTCCATTCAAAGTTTTATGGTAGTTGTTACATCCATAGCAATTTTCATCTTGATGCGGGCTGTTGTCTAACCACATCATTGGTATACCAAAAGGCATAGCCTTCTTCTTTTCACTTTTCCATTGCACAATAGTTGAATAGCAATTAAAGCAAACTTTTTTAGGGGCATAGTTTACGTCAGTGATAAACTCTTGCGAGAAATATTGTTTATAGGTTTCCAAAAAAAAAAATCACTCGCATTGCCACATTTTTCATCGCTTGCTATGAAACGTCCACAAACATTACAAAAATGGTCCATTTTACATTTTGGTTCCGACAATTTTTATACAATATATATTATACAATGTTTTTTTTTTATTTTTATGAAACCGATGCACTTAACTTAAATTACTCACAAAATGAAATAAGTTCCAAAAAAATTAATATCGAATTTTATCACGACCGAGCGAAAATTAAAAGACATCAGCTTCGGCTGAGTTTTGACTCTTAACTGAGTCTTCATTTTTGAAATTAGTTCGCTTATACGAAATAAAAAAAAAATCGCTACCTGTGCGGTGGTTGAAAACAAAAAAGTTGTTTTACAAATTCCTAATTCTTGGAACTTCCCTTTTTAATTACTTCTACCTAAATCGCTATTTATTTAATGGTTTTAGGATTTTTAACGCAAATTATCGACTGAGACCATTTTCTTTTCAAATGAAATCTACTGAAGAAACTGAGAAGCATATTATAGATCAAACAGAAAGCAAAAAAGACTTAGTTTTGTGGAAAATATTTTCAAAAAGCATGAAAAAAAAATAATTTTTCCAACATTTTGCTTTATAAGCGCCACAAAAATTTTCTAAATCAATTTTTTTAAAAATTTTAATAGTTGCACAGGTCTCTAGCAATAATTTGGCTTTTACAGATTAAAAAAATATCCATTAGCCGACGAGTTGTAGTCAAAAAACCATATAAACAATATGCTGAAAATCGGCATTTGACTGCAAAGTACGAAGGTCGATTAAAAAAAAATCGAACTAACATAAACAAACGCCGCGATACGGGTCTCCTAATTTAGCCTCTATTTTCACCCCTCACTCTCAGAATCGACCTAACTTTTGCTAACCTGAATTTGTTCCACAGTGTAACCAAAGCTGGTTCCGATTATAGACCAATAGTTATTCCTCCATTTCTCTCTGAAGTATTCAAGCATATTATGCATAAACAAATAACTAGTTTCTTGGATGACAATAACTTGCTAACAGATCGTCAATCTGGGCCAAGAAGGAAACACAGCTGCCTAACAGCCTTAGTTGATGTTACAGAGGAGATAAGGGAGAAACTTGATGATGGAAAGACTGCATTTTTAATACTCTTAGATCATTCAAAAGCATTTGATACCGTGGATCATAACACTCTTTGTTACAAACTTAAAAACGTCTTTTTATTTTTCTTCGACCCCTACTCTGTTATTGTCGACATACTTACGTGGCAGGTATCAGTATGTTGGAACTAGAATCCAAAATTCAAAGACACTGCCTTTAGCATGGGGCGTACCTCAGGGGTCCATTGTTGGGCCACTATTATTCTCATTGTACTCAAATGACCTCCCAGGCATTTTAAGAAATTGTAATGTAAGAATGTACGCGGATGACGTTAATCTTTATACCAGCTATAGTAATGCCCTAATCGACCAGTGTATTATCTATATTAATCAGCAACTCCATCGTATTTATACATGGGAAACGGTAAATGGTTTAGAGATAAATCCGAAAAAATCTAAATGCGTTGTGATTCAAAAGCGACTTTCCAAACTAAATATTACACCTCATATAATTATAAATAAACAGTAAATTGAAATCGTATAATCTGCTAAGAATTTAGGTATATTTTTTAATGACACTCTTACATGTCTGTGGTCGTACTTTCTCTATGACTAGAACACTGTGGCAAACCCAGCATTGTACACCTATGAAAATAAGAATCCTTCTTGGCAAAACTAATCTGATGCCTGTTTTACTGTATGGTTGTGAGCTATTTGCGAAATGTGATACAATTAGTAAAAGGAAATTGAACGTTGCATTTGACAACATAATCATATATGTATATGGACTTAATGACGTTCTAGTGTATCTTTGTTTTCATCGCAGCTATATGGCGTTCCTTTAAATAATCTTTTAAATATAAGTGTTTTAGTTTTTTTACTTAAAATAGTGTATACCCACAAACCGGATCATCTGTACGACAATCTTTATATTTCAGATATAAGCAGGGGAAAAAGAATTAGATCAATTAGATATAAAAGTTTAATATCGGAGTGGCATTTCTACATATTCGCAGTACCGCTCTGGAATTCTATACCCCATAGCTTTCAACTTTTAAGTAACGCACGAAAATTTAAAGATAATATTTTTAAACTGTCTTCGCCATAACAATTTAAAACATTAAATATTATTTGATATTATAATACATTTGATTAAATTAAATTTCAAATATTTCAAATTTATTCTTTAATTTTAATCTTATTGTTCTTTGCATTTTATATAAAGAAAATTTGTAATTAGTTATTAAGTTATTAATTTATTGAAGATTTTATAATTTTAAATATAATCAGATCCATCCTGCAAAATAAGACTTTTAGTCTTGTGTATGGAGCAGTTCCAATAAATAAATAAATAAATAAAAGTCCAGATATAAACCTAATTGAGAATATATGGTCGATTTTCAAGAGAAATTTGCAATACTATGATATTAGAAACGTAAAGGATTTAAAAAACGCATTGAAGGCTGAGTTGGCTAAAATATCACCAACGATAATCAATAAACTAGTTGAATCGATGTCAAGGCGAGTAAATGAGGAAAAATTTGCATTTTTTTAAAATATTTTTTGAAAATTTTGGCCAAAATTTGTGGAACTTAATTTTCAAGAATGGGATCAATTTTTTAACAGCTCTGGTTAAAAAAAACTTCTAATATATTTTCTAATATAACTTCTGATATATTAGATTTTGGATCCCATTAGTCATATTACATATAAATCATCCGTCCAACAACGAAATGAACACTATCTTTCAACAGGTAGCCCCAGTATATTCCATTTCAATTTATGTATGTACTTAGTTATTTATATTTATAATTTGCTTTAAACAAAGTGCAGGGTATCATAAGGATATGCTAGACTATAATTTTTCTATTTTTTTGAATTCATTTATGTTAAACAATGTATTTAATTATTACATTTGTTATACAGATTTGTTTACGTTGTTCGTTAAGCCTTGCAAAAAAAAGAAAAACAAAATCCGTTAATATCAGTCAAATGTTGGCATATCGAAAACTAGCCATTATACACATCGGACGTAAATTCAGTAAATAATCTATTTAATATCTTTTTAATTAATGTAGCACTTCCTCAAACAATAATGTCTTAAAGTTTGCCTTCACTATTGCATGTCCAATAGAATAAATGATTACGCAAATGTGGAGAAATAAAAACAACTACTGATACAGATTTTTTTTGGCATACACATGTGGGAATTTATAGTGAAGTATATATTAATTTCTCCAAGCACATCCATATTTTTCCTTGAGGTCATAGTGTATTTCAAATTTGACTTCACTGTATATTAGGTATAGTGCTGCATATTCAGTATAGTATTTTTGGCAGCAAAGTTTATCGTCATTTTTTCATTTTCTTTAAAATAAGAAATATATAAAATATGTTCAATGATTAATATTTAAATGTAGGCATCGATATTATGGGCAAATACTATTCTAGTTTGTTTGTTAAGCCGGTCTAAATCTTGAGAGAAATTTTCACAAAATACACTAGGACAAAAATTGAGCATCTTTTATTTATTTATTTTTTCTTGGTATATACACTAGACCAGGCGTTAAAAACTTTTTTTGAAACTTGAATGTTGGTAGCGATGAAAATATGCGATTTGATACCATAATTGATGTAGCAAATTTTCAGGCTGACCCGATGGTGACAACTCATGGCATAATGAGGTCTAAAGTCAAAGTTTTGCATTTTATGACTTTTTAATAGGAAATATTAGTTATAAACGTAATTAAATTTAATGCGACCAAGTTGATAATTTTAATTTTAATTTTTTTTTAATTTTCTTAATAGGCTTATTTGGTCAAGAATTTTCTAAATGCAATTGAAAGAAATCATTCAATTCATATTTTTTTCCCGACGTTTCGGCAATTTTATTCCGCCAGCTCCAGGGGTAGCTTTTATTTTATATTACATCCTAAAACAACACATACAGATTTTATTTATGTTAGGAATTTTGAAAGATAACACTAGTAAACTTACAGAACATGCAAATATACATTTATATGATGATTAAACACTAAATGAAAACACTTATGTATTTTTTCAATTTTAAATTAAGAAAAAGAAATTTACAACAAAAAAAAAAAAAGAAAACAAACAAAACAAATAATTAAAATTCCCGCATGCATACATCATTGTTTGTGGTCAACTAAAAAGTCCAATAAATCGCGCTTAGTTTATATTTGTCTTCTTGATTGTTCATTGTTTTATCTTTTCCCTTATTCTTAAGCTTTCTACCGTCAGCCTTGTGTTGCGCTTTCACTCTTGGTCTAAGATTAGTGTATTATCGAAATCAGCTGTGTGTTTGTACTCAATCATGTGTTGGGTTAAAGCTGTTGTTGTTTTTCCTTTATTGATGTCAGCTTTGTGTTCTCTCCGTCGAACGTCTAGTGCTCGTTTGAAAGTCCCGATATAAATCTGGCTGCACTTCTCTCCCGCTCTCCCGTTGCAGCTGATCTGGTACACTACATTGTTTTTTTTTTTTTTGTTCTTTTTCTATTCTCGTTTTAGTATTTGTGAATATTTGGCGGCTTAGTGTTTCGTTTGGTTGATATCTAAATGAGATGTTATCGGATGTTAGAAGCTTGCTTAAGTGCTAGTTGTCCGTCAGTTTTGGAACAAATGGTATTCTAAAGAATCTTTTTTGTGAATTTTTGTTTGTGTTATTAGGTGGTCTGTTGATTTTCTCTTGATATAATAGTTGTTTAATTAAATGGTTACGGTAATTGTTTTTCTGTAGTATGTTTGTTATTTTAGCTTCGTTGTCTTTGTGGAACATTTTGTCGCTTATTGTTCTTATTTTATTTATAAAATTTTTGGCTGTGTTGATTTTTTGTGTTTTAGGGTGGTTCGAGAAAAAATCGATCAAAATCTACCTGATGATATGCTTCTGTGTCCAAAAATGCTATTTTGTTATTTTTTTCCTCCTATATGGTGAATTTGAGTTTCCCATGATAGCTGTTGAATGTTGTTGTAAATTTATTTTTCTTAATTTAAAATTAAAAAAATACATAAGTGTTTTCATTTAGTGTTTAATCATCACATAAATGTATATATGCATGTTCTGTAAGTTTACCAGTGTTATCTTTGAAAATTGCTGCCATAAATAAAATCTGTATATGTTGTTTTAGGATGTAATATAAAATAAAAGATACCCGGGAAGATGGCAAAATAAAATCGCCGAAACGTAATGTTTTTTCTTTAATTTTTATTTAATGGGCTTCCTATTTATATTTTATATCAATGACGATTTTGCACAGGCTGGGAAGTCCTTAGGGTAGGCATCTACAATGTGTAACAAGTATGGTTTAAAGTCAGTTATGACTTTTCTTGTGGCGCACTCTGGACCATATTTTGAGAAGGCGGGCAAAAATAATTTTTTTTTGGGAGCCAAAAAATAGTGACTATATTTCAACTATATCACAGCGAACAGGGTCTTCGAAAATGGACTTTCTCTGTAATTTGCTAAAATGAAAAATTTCACTGTACATTTTAATTTATAATTGACTGTAACTTTTTGTTTTAAAAGATTTTAAAGTAAACTAATCTATATTATATAAAAATCAAACGCTGCGTGTTAGATCATCTAAAACTCGAGAACTGCTTGACCGATTTACAAACCAATGTATGCGTTGAAAAGGTCTACTTTCACTGATGGCTTAAAAGGAAAGAACATCGAAAAATATCAACGCATATGCGTTTTGCGCTCAATTTTGTGATGGTGCATTTTTCCCATATGAAATGCGGTGCTATAACTGATAATAAGGCTAACACTGTGAATTGGAGAGATCTACTTTCACTGCTGGTTCAAAAGCAAAGAACATCGCAAAGTATCTACGCATGTGCGGTTTACGCACACTATAGTGTGTTTTTCTTATATAAAATGTGTGAATTGAAAATGGAATGTATTTTATTTCTTTTAAAAGGTTAGCGCTATGAATTATTACGCATATCAATTTATGGTTCATATCGCAGTAATGAAGCAATATGGCGTATACTCTACTTTGCAATTAAACGGTCGGGTAGAGTATTAAACATTTAGGTGTTGATTTGAAAAATGGTCTGCGTATTTGCTTTAATGAGCAAAATGCAGGATAAATAAAAATTATTAACGCATTTTTTAAATTTTGCAAAGAAGATGCATTTGCAAGAACATTGCTTTATGCACAGGTTTCATCGTATTATACTTGGGATGCCTCAACAAAGGAATTTCAACATCGTCAGCATGTCAAAACATTTCAAGGTCATCCAAATATGTTTGAAGCTGATGCTTTAGGTTAAATTTCCACAGTTCACCCAAATAATAATCAGTGTTTTCATTTACGTTTGTTTTTTATTAGTGTTCATGGTCCAACAGCATTTAATTATTTGAGAACTCTTGATGGGCAGTTATGAGCCATTTATCGTGAAGCATGTCATGAACTGATACGTTGGTATCAGCATATCCACAATAAATTCGAATTTTATTGTCTATAATTTTCTCAACTTGCAATCCAGCTAGTCCATATGATTTGTGAATAAAATATCGTGATTACCTGATGGAAGACATTTTACATCGAATGCGCACCTTTACTTTCAATGTTCAATTGAATTATACAGATAAAATGTATAATGACGCACTGATATTGTTAGGTGATACGTGTTTAGGATTGTCTAGTGTAGCTTTGGCTCAGTTGGGTATACCAGCACCAAATCGTTCAAGAAATTATATTTTTAATCAAAATTCTCTTCGAGAAATGAGCTACGATCCAAATGTATTGACAAATTATGTTCATGAAAAAAAGCCTTAAATTAAATCAACAGCAAGAATTTGCTTATGAAATAATCATTCACGAAATTGATAATCGTAAAGGTGACATGTACTTTTCGGATGAACCTTCTTCTCTGATAACTTTAAATATGACTATAAATGAAGCACCATCATGTAGTTTATCATGGCTGCAGTTTTATAATAAATTTATATTTTGTTGTGATGAATGCACAATGGCACAGAAGAAATCAATTGAAGCTTTGGATCACTATATTAAAAAACATTAATCGTAATTTTCCTGAAACAGAAATTTGAAAAACTGAAATGAATACACAGACAATTCCAATAATTAAATATTCAGAAATAATAATAACACAAGCATTTAAAACTAAAACAAGCAGACTTTGTTCTCGTTATATTGATTTTGAATTTCGTATCGTTTAACAGTTTCCATTAGAATGCCAAGAAGAAGGCCACCAACCATAGGTTTGTACATTTGGCAGTGCATCTGGAAAACGGACAACGAGTGTATTTTAATCCAGATAATACAACGGCCATAGCGGCACACTCAGCGAAGACGATATTGACAAACTTCTTCACAGTTTGTAATTTCGATGCATTCGCTCGCACATTGCTATATGTTGAACTGCCATGCTACTACACATGGAACGCATCATCTAAATGATTTCAGCGTAGGAAGCAAGGAACACCAGTTGTAGGACATCCAAATGTATTTTCTTCGTACGCTCTGGGCTAGATGCCTAACGTGTATCCAAAAAAAAAAGACAAATGGTACTACATTCGTTTGTTATTGGTGAATGTTCGTGGGCCGACGTCATTTTAACAACTGAGGACTGTTAATGGGCATCTGTGTGCGAATAACTGTGAGGCGTGTCAACTCTTGTAGTTTCTCGAGAACGACTCGCATTGGTACAATATCATCATCGCCTCATAAAGTTCACACATTCATTTGCGATTATCATATCCACATGCAACTCTTGGAATCTAAACGATTTGTGGTTCAAATATAAGGATGGCATGTCCGAAGATGTTTTGCATCATATGATTCACCAAACTTCGGATCCCACATTGCAAATGTCAGCAGAAATGCACAATAGGGCATTGATTATGATAGTAGATATGTGTTTATTAATGTGGTACAAAGTGTTATCGAATTTGGGCATGGTGTCCCCTAATCGTCCACTGCACGACAAATATAACCACGAGCTACAAAGAGAACATCAATACGATACAAAGGCATTAATTGAGGCAGTTCGCACAAATGTTCCTCAATTAAATCAACAACAAAAAACTGGGTACGACTCATTGATGGAAGGTGTGAACAATGAAACTGGAAACTTGGAATAGATTAGATCATAGCACGAAGTTGTCACGGTACTGGCATCGTCTGAAATAGCAGGTAATTTTCTAGAAGGCGGACGAACTGCACATGATTATTTACAAATTGATGATTAATAAACGATAATGCCCACAATGTAAACTTTAATGACAACTAAGAAAAGCAAAGAAAATAAACGCGTTAAAAGACGAGCGCAAGCAGAGCATTTGTGTTGTATACCGATACCAATAACATGTAAAATTTAAATGGATTCACACATTTTATATGAGAAAAGCACACAATCATAAAAGTGTGCGTAAAAAGTATATGCGTAAATATTTTTCGATGAGTGGTTATCGAGCCTAACACCCAGCGTTTAATTTGTCTATATAGATAAATAGATTCATATAAATAAAATACATCTAATTAAATTAAATTAGAGATGATTTTCATTTATTTACCAAACAAAACGCCAACCGTACAAAGTACTGCCAATATTGCCAATCTCAATGAAGGGAGTTGTAAGGATGATTGGGATTCATAACAGCTTATGAAGAGTTACAATAATACCAATGTTAGGTGGAACGAAGTTCACCGGATACATCTAGTTTTTGTATAATTTTTTTAATTTCTAAGCTATTAATGTTAGATATATAAAGTCACTGAATCGTTTATAAATTTTAAAGAAATTCCAAATTTTCCGAAACTCTCTTGCTTAATAGAGCACAACTCCTGTCCATCAAAAGCCATCAAAAGAAATTTTGCGCCTTCTGTAGTCGGAACACTCGCCTACATTCCCCAATGTGTAACCAGTTTCCGCCCGTGTACACCAGAACAATTTTTCTGACCCAAGGTCAGATATCTTGTGCAAAATTTACGAATACAAAATTTTCCACTTTGTGGTAAGGGTATAATGAGTTTACCCTGAAATTTGTAACTACCAAAAATATTGGACCTATATCCATCTTTTATTATGTTATACGGATTGACTCAAAATCACTTTCTTAGTCGATTTAACGATGTCCGTCCGTCCGTCTGTGTGCTATGAATACAAAAGTTGGTCGCACGGTGTATTTTTTTTTTTTTTTTTTGAGTGACAGAAAGAGGAAACGCTAGAGTTGACACGAGTTGTTATATACTTACTTATAAAAAAGGGTTGAGACATAATGCGCTTAATGTTAAATTATATTAATCGGTAAAAAGTTTTTTTATTTTGACAGGTACACTTACATATGTATTTTTCAAAAACATTAATAGTCGGAACTTGAATTGTATAGTTTAAATACCTGACAAAGTGGGAAAAAATTTATATAACAGGTAGATGGTAAAAAGCCTTCTATGATATGAGCAGGTATGCCTCAGTTTTGAAAAGGGGTTAGGGTCTGGGTTGTTTGTGCTTCAAAAAGTGGTAATAAAATATAAAAAATTGTATTTTACATAATTGCAAGTTCTAGCATGCAGCAGAAAGATAAGTGCAAAAAAACTTGGAGAGTACGCCAATAAAACATGGGGAACAAATAATTCAAAACAATATACTACCAATAGGAAATCTATCTAAAGAAGCGCAAGAAAAACGGAACAAAGAATACAGATTTTTTTGCAGGTACAATACAAGAAAAATGTTCAGACGTTGCACTAATGAAGAGCTTATCACTATTTTGTTGTACACTTCAGATCCACATATGTCCAACATTCGAAAAAATGGAAAACCACCACTTTTGAATTAGAAGAAGATGTTAAACAACTACTAGAAGGTGAAAATCAAGGCTGTTTAGAAGAAATACTTATTAAAATTGTTTGATTTAAAGTAGTTTTTCAGTACACTAACAATAAGTTATACTCCTTTTTTATATCGCTAATAATTTTTCTTGATTTAAATATTTATTTATTTTATAAATTTACAATAATGATCTAACCCATAAAAACAAAGTTTTTATTAAAACTCTTTCTTACGAGTTTTGAGTAACTCCGTGACTGTGCGTGGCTGTGCGTGACTGTCCTATTATTAATCTTTGGCCACAACAAGTCTATGGACAAATTTTCAGATCGATCGGATGAGGGAAAGTGAGGTTTTAATCTCTCCTTGACTGTACGTGACTACCCCAAAGTTAATCTGTAGTCACAACAAGACTATGGGCTAAGTTTTAGATTAATTGGTTAATGGGGTTGCCCCACGACAGACAGACAGTCAGACAGACAGGCAGAGAGTATTACTTAAAAGAACGAGTTTAAAAATTGATATAGAAATATTTAAATAGACATAAGTCATATGTGTTTTACGTGCGTTCCTGTCATGTTTACTTAACCACACGGTGTTCTAGCACTGGGATAGATATTATGCGTCCTGCCTACGCCCCACCGTAAGAGGCCGTTCCCACAAAGCTATTTAAGGGTACAACACGTTACCGTCGGTCATCAGCAGCACTTGCAAAACACATACCTTCGATAACCGCATATTTGTCTACTACGTTCGTTCTTACTAGCTGTTATTATCAGGTGGCCCCGATATGTACATTGTACAACTTTCGGTACCAACTTTTCAACCGATATCCTTCTCATCCGCGAAACACTGTATTGCCAAATGACTCAAGCGCTCTTGTACTCGTCTTCCATCTGACCCTCTTGCCTACTAATTCTACCGTAATGGTCATCTTTGCTAGGACTGATACTAGCTCACCCATTTAGAGCTTCGAATTTTTCGACTCATGTCTTCATCCGTCTACTACGCTCCGAACTTACTAATCGGCGCCATCATGCTAGATGATGCTTACGTCAACTTTCGGTAATTCGCTTCTCAATTGGTCTCCACCTTGTCTTGGATGCTCTATTGACTGCGCACCTGTCTCACACGCCTTTGACCCGTCCTCGACCCACACTCTCATTAAAATTCCTCCATCAAGGTATCTTGTCAGGACAACTGACGCACCCATACCCAGCCTCCTTTTCGCTCATGTATCTTCTTACCAACATTACGCCTTGGGATACCAACACAATTATGGGACAATTATGACAACCATTTCATCTGGTAGGTTTTGACACCTCCAGTTATACGTTTTGGTTTGTGCTACCTTTGACTGTGATGACGCTGTGAGGTAACCTTGGTCTTAATAGCTCACCCGTGGTACCTATTTATAGCCCCAGGTAAGGCTTCGTTGCCAGTTTGATCACATACTAGCCACTACCAAGTTATTCCCCAAATGGAATAGTACTTGATGGACCTGACCTTAACTTTTAGCCGCTAGGAATAATCACCAGAATTAACTGGCTTTGCCTAGCGTTGCCCGGGAACACCACGTAGAGGTAGGTTATAGGCATGGGCGAAATATCAACCGTCACTGGCGAACCAGTAACTTTATGGTCAACTTTGCTCTCTATTTAAAAAAAACAATCAAAAAATGTTTAAAGTAAAAACTTACGACTTTTTCATTGAAACTTCTCTATCTTGAACCAATATCAGGTAACTTTTACGTTCGCTGCTTAATAAAATATATCTTAACACGAGCTCTTTCAAAAAAAAAAAAACGACATTCGGCCCTTGTAAACATTAGGACTAAAAAGTTTACGGGGCCAAAGTTTGGCAGTTTCTGAAAAAATTTAACTTACAAAATTTTTAAAAAGGATTAGTTGTAAAATTAACTGAAAAAATAAGATATTATATAAAAAAAATCTCACCTACCAAACAAAAAAAAAAACCGCATACCAAAATTCCAATCCAAAATGTTCTGGATTTTTGCCGCCCTCTCGTGCAATGGTCCACTGTGCGGAGTTAACATAACAGTGTATGTAAATTTGAGTTCAATTTGCAGTGTTGATTTAAATTTTACTAACCAGTTGTCAAAGTACTTACAATCAGTAAATTTAGATATTGTGAAAGCTTATACGAAATTAATTTTGTTATAAATCGACTAAAAAGCGAGAGCTCTTTCGGAAAAATATTGTAAAATCTCTATACGTCGTAGTTCCCATCAACATTATAAACTTATCGTGCAACGATTTCGAAGATCTCGTAATTTTTTAAATAAATGGTTTGAACGAGCCACATCAAATTAATTTAGCTAAATTATCTTTTTGGATTGAGTTTTGGAAGGATAACGAAGAAAATACTTCTTATCCATTGATACTATTGGAATGTGCAATGAAAACCTATTTCCAAATATATTATTTTAAAAAAAAAATTGTAATTGTCATTATTGTCACAATAGTTCCCGCAGGAATAACCCTTTCTATCCATATCGAAAGGAAGTAATAATTGATAAAATCTTTGAAATATTTTTTTCTTCAAACTGGAAATTTGACTTCTAAAATTTTCTCATATATAGAAGATTTTTTAAATTGATCTCCAGGGTGCAAGTCGTCGCATTCGATATCGAGTACAATCAATCGAACTTGCATATTTTGGTTTATTATTTAAAGAAGATGGACAACCGTTAGACCTCGTTTCACTTTTACTATTAACTATGGACCCTAACTCGTTATCTGTGACAGAGTAAAATTTCTCTTGGTAATTTATTTTGGAAAATAAAAAAATAATTTCGATCCAAAAATTTCGATAACGGAAGCGACGAATAGACCCCAGGTTAAACATCACGTTTAACAATATAGCAAGGTACGTTTATGGTCTCAAAAGGTTCGATCACATTTTATCCTACTAAAAGACAATCTATGGGGTTAATTTTGATGACTTACTAAAAATAAAATCACTCATTTTTTACACAAAATTATTATAAATCAAGAAACAAAATATCTTTAGCGTTTGCGTTTTAGTATGCTCCGAAGAAATAAAAATTTAAAACAATTTCAGCACTATACTTTGGTATCTGAATGGCAGTTTTTAAAATTGCGGTACGTCTTTGGAATAGTTTCAATTAAGGAAGTTAGCAACGCCTGACTTCTTAAGAAAATAATTTTCGAGCGATACATATAGGAATTGTTGTTTTAACACATCCTCTAGATTACACGAAATTAATAATTGTCAAAATAGCTTTTACGTTAATATATAAATATTTTTTTTCTTTTTTTCTTTTTTTCTTTTGTTTTTTTTTTTTTTTTTTTTTTTTTTGTTCTAAGTAGTATTGTAATTTTTTTATATTGTATACACAAAATTGCATAGTTACTTTTTGATTATATTCTTTATTAATTTTTTCTTTTTTATAGGGATGTCTATAGTTTTAGTGCTTTATGTTCATATATAACGTCAGTTATTTTTTTAATTCTTTTTTATTTAATTTAAATATTTCGGGTTCGAAAATCGCTCTCACTTCATGATTTACCCACTTTTATGCAACCATCTAATAATTCACCAACTCATTTTCATCCGTATTATTTACCAACTTTTCCAACATCTCAACAAAACACCAATAAGAAATTGAAGTATACATATTCCATTTATTACCAAAATGCTAGTGGAATAAGAACTGAGTCTACGCAAATTTCTCTTGCTACTTCATTACGAGAATATGATGTAATTGCTATAACTGAATCTTGGTTATCTGATGACTTTCATAGTTCTGAATTTTTTGATGACTACTATAACGTATTCCGTTGTGACAGATGCTATTTACCAGGAGGACATCAAAGAGGTGGTGGAGTATTATTCGCTGTAAGAGGTGATATTTCTTGTAATGCAATACCTTTAAATTCAATTGGAATTATTGATCAACTTTGTGTTCAAGTTATATTTTCAAATAACAATTCTATATTTTTTATTGTGTTTTATATTCCTCCAGAAAATTGTAGTGATATTTACCAAAAACATTTGGATAACATAAAGTATGTTTTTGATTTATCTTCAAACAATCAAGAAGTAATTGTTTTTAGGTGACCTCAATCTTCCTAATTTAAATTGGGTTTTAAAAGATAATAATTTATTACATTATAATATGAAATCTGACAATGATGAAACTGTTCCTAGTTTTTTCCGTTCTCATGCATTTAATCAGGTCAATGGCATAAAAAATAACATTCGCAGAACCCTCGATTTGTTCTTTATATCAAATGGCATTAGATCTTCTTGTGATTTATGTCTCAGTCCAATTTCAAGAAATACCGTTCATCATAAAACAGTTGCGATATCTTTTGAGTTTTATGTTTTTGAAAAAATATTTGATAGCATCATAAAATCATATAACTTTTCAAAAGTAAATTACTTAGCGATAAATAATTTTTTAAATTCTGTGAATTGGACATTCATATCAAATTGTAATGAACCTGAAAAGATGCATAAGATTTTATTTGATAAAATTAATTTTTCGATGAGGTTAAGGATACCTTTAATAAGACAGTCTTCACATAATAAGCCTCCTTGGTTTAATAGGAGACTCATTAACTTGAAGAATGTTAAGAGTAAGGTTTTTAAAAAATATAAAAAGATTAATGATGAGTCCGATTTAAGACATTTTAAACAAATTCGTCGTGAGTTTGATTTCCTACATAATTTTTTTATAACCAATACATATTCAATATTGAAAAACAACCTAAAATCTGCATTTTGGCATTATATTAAAATTAAACGTAATAATGCCGGATATCCCGCTAATATGATTTATGAAAATGAGGTTTCAATGAGTAGTGATCAATCTTGTAACCTATTTGCAAAATTTTTTCAAGCTACTTTTTCTAATCCTAGTAACTTAGACATTCACGCAGTGGAGCCTTCGGGGAATAATCTTACAATTGTTATATCTGAGGTGTATATTATTTCTTCCATCACAGAATTAAAGAATAGTTCGTCTTGCATTTTTCCAGATTTAACACCAGCAATTTTCTTCAAAATTTATATCCAATCTTTAGTAAGTCCTATTCAAATTATTTTTAATGCATGTATAAAACGTGGCATATTTTTAAATTGTTGGAAAAATTGCTGTGTTGGGCCAATTTTTAAATCTGGTGATAAAACCAATGTTATTAACTATAGACGCATAGTAAAACAATGTACTATAGCAAAAATTTTTGAGAGTATTTTAAAAGTCAAATTTTATGAACACGTATCTCATACTATTTCAGTTTCTCAACATGGATTTTTCTCATGCCGATCTGCTTGCACAAATTTGGCTGTATTGACAAATAGGATTGTAGTTTCTATGGAAAAGAAAATGCAATTGGATGTAATTTACACTGATTTTTCAAAAGAATTCGACAGTGTCAATCATTCAATCTTATTGTCTAAATTTAAAATGTATGGTATAAATGGTGAATTATTGCTATTTTTTAAAAGCTTTTTAATTAATAGAAAGCTAAAGGTAAAAATTGGCGCATCATATTCTAGTTATGAAATAAATGCATTCTCAGGTATTCCACAAGGTACTCATTTGGGCCCGTTACTATTTTTAATCTTTATTAATGATTTGCCAAAGTGTCTAAAGTTTTGTAAACCTTTAATGTTTGCGGATGACTTGAAAGTTTTTGCATCTGTTTCAAACTTATAACATGCAACTATGATACAAAATGATTTGATAGCACTTGATAATTGGTGTGTTTTAAATAAACTTATTTGTAATATTGGAAAATGTTCTACTATTTCTTTTACACACTGTCATAATCCAATTGTATACAATTACACTATTGGCGACATTGTAGTTAAAAGAGTTGTCGAGGTAAAGGATCTTGGAGTTATTTTTGATGCTAAATTGCATTTTGGTAGACACATTGATTATATTACTTCTAAAGCCTACTCAATGTTAGGTTTTATTAGATGGAACTCATATGACTTTAAGGACCCATTCACTCTGAAGTCTTTATATGTTTCATTTGTCAGAAGTAAATTAGAATTTTGTTCCCTAATATGGAACCATTCTATAGCTACTCATTCTAATAGAATTGAAAAAATTCAAAAACTTTTCACGAAATATGATTTTAAACAATAAATTGGTCTGATGATATACCCTCATATGAAAGTAGACGTAAATTTCTAGTATAGTGTAAGAGGGGGTGTGTCGCCATATAGTGTAGGTGGGACGCCAGCTAGGATCACCAAATAATATAAGAATCGCTGGACCGTTGTTCCTTCTATTTGGATTGCTTCTGTTAGGATTGTTGTAGGCATTGTTCCTGTTTCTACTAAAAAACATAACTTGGTTTTATACTTGACCTTCTATATTTAATGCTAAAGTTACTGCTTCATTTAGTGTTTTTGGTTGTGCAGCAAATATTGTACTTATATATTTTTCATTCAAACCTTTTTTGAATATATTAAGAGAATATAGTTCATATATTTTTTTCACGTTGTGTATTTCTGTTTCATTTTCTAACTTTAACTCTTGTATTTGGACTTCGTTTAGTTCGTCAATTAGTTTCAAAATTTTATCACTATAGGTTCTTATTGAGTCATTTCGTTGTTGAAATCTAGAAAGTAGATTTTGTATTTTACTCACTGTTCGATTATTCTTATACCTATTTGTGAGCAATGTTTTTAGGGAATTAAAGTCTGTTAATTGGTCGGAACCAATTGCCGTTCTAACCGTTGAGCTACATTTTACGTTTATTACGAAATTTATTAAGACTGGTTTAGATGTATCATTCAAGGTGTCGTATATTAATTTTATTATTGTCAGAAATGGTTTAGGTTCTTGAAAATTACCTTTGAATTCAGGGATTATCTTGAATGCCGTTTCTAGATTAAAAGACGCCATGTTCTTATTGTTTTCTATTTCTGGTTCTAATTCTGTTATATGTGCTTCTATTTTTTCTTCTCCCTCTGGTTGGGGTTCTTCTGTTTCCATTGGTCTTAATAGTTTTATTTCCTTCTCTAGTTTTACTAATGTATTCAAAATGTTTTCCCTTTCTTCTAATTTAGTTGCACTTATTATTTCCTGACTAATTTCCTTGACTACTTGTAATTTAGCTTTAATTGTTTTTTGTGTATATCTCCTATTTGGCTGTTTTTTTTTAAATTTCTTAAAAGTTCTTGTATAATATTAAATTTGTCCATTTATTATATAAGTAATTTCTATTTTATTTAAAGTGAAATATTAATTTTCTTAAACATTTGTGGTGCAAATTCTGGACGCCGTTTTAATTGCTAATTTTCTAAAGTGGTCTTGTACTTTATATAAAATAATGAAGATAAGTATACATATCAAAACTATTACTAAATATGATGAGTGGTCCTCATCCTCAATTTTAGGAGTTGGTGTGCGTATTGTTATGTATTTTTCTATTGTCTGCGTTGCCTTCTTTTCGCTGTCTAATACGTTGTTTGCTTCATACCCTGCCAGCATGAGCATTATTGATGTTCCTAGCTTTTTCCAGAAACTCATCCTAGTCTAATAACCGTAATTGTTGATAAAATTTATGTTTCTGCTCCCCTTGGCTGATTGCGAAAAGTCTTCTTAGCTCTTTTCGCTGTTTGTTTGCCTTGGTTTTCTTGCCGCCCCTTGATCTTTTCTTTATTGGCTCTGGTGATAGATGAAGTTGCTTTGTTGTTCGCCTTTTATATTCCTCTATGGTCAATGCCCTAGGACCATGACTTTTGGGTGTTGCTATGTACTCTGGTATGTTCTTTGAAATACCCTCTGGTACGTATTCTTCGTCCACAGCTTGGTTGTTATTTAATAGTTCCTCCTATTTTCTTACCATTCGGTCGATTTCTTCTTTTGATGGGACGTCCTTTAGTGTTGGAAGGATTTCAATGGTGGTGACAGACATTTAGCTAGTTGATGGTTCACCATTAAAAGGATCAGTTTTTTTTTTTTACAGGATGAATTGATTGATGATGTAGACAGTATTGGTTTTCGCACAATTTATCTTTGCAGGCATCTATATAGTGGTGTAGGTGTTTACAGGATCGGTGTTTGCAGGATCGCCATATAGTGCAAGAGGGGGTGTGTCGCCATATAGTGTAGGTGGGACGCCAGCTAGGATCACCAAATAATATAAGAATCGCTGGACCGTTATATAATGTATGCCTTGAAGCAATCTACGTACATAGTGGCATTTAAATTGAATATAGTATATGTCTCCTGGCAGGATCGCCATATAGTGTAAGAGGGGGCAGGATCGCCATATAGTGTAAGAGGGGGCAGGATCGCCACATAGTGTAAGAAGGGTGTACAAAAGGACACTAAGGTTGGGTGAGAACCGGACCAATCTCAGGAGGAATTTTGTCAAGTGCTTTCCTCAAAGCAGTTCCCGCGTGCACGCTAGATGCACTTTTTTAATGTTTTACAGTGATAGCACGTAGGCAGATTATGCCAATGTTTGAACCCTTTGGCAGAATATGCCAATAAAAAAGAAAATCTCTGTGTGGTTTTAATTATAACCCTTTCATATCAGAATTATAATTGATTATTTATTTTAAAATGCTGGTCTTTATATCATTATAATTTAATATTTTTACTTAATTTAAATAATAGTCTTCTCTTTCCTTTACATTCGCATATTACAAATTCATTAATTTTTGAACGTTGGGCTCCGTAGCCAATCAGAAAACGTTCAATAATCAATTTAAATTTTTCCCCTCAAAATTTGAGTGACATTCCTATTTGTCATGGGTTATTGACACAATTTGAATTTTCACAAATTTGTCATTTTGCATTCCAGTAATATTTAATTACACAATAATTTATTGTTTTGTAATTCAACCCTTTACCCAAGGTTAGTGTACTTTGTGGTATGTGTTGAATGAAAAGAAAAGATATGCAAAAAATAAATAAATGTAAACAAATAAATACAAATAAATATGTGCATGTGCATATAGTAAACAAAAATAAACAAAAAATATAAACAAATAAAGATGAATAAATGAAATATATAAAGATAAATGAAGATGTGTGTAACATCATCACACTAGGTCTGCAATCTTTAAAAGATCGTAGATCATCTTTTTATACCCTATACCACTATGTGGTTTGGGTATAATGACTTTGTGCTGCTGTTTGTAACAATCAAAAATATTCGTCCTAGACCCATCTTTAATTATACCGATCGACTCAGAATCACTTTTTGAATCGAAATAGCAATGTCCGTCCGTCCGTCCGTCCGTCTGTGTATCCATGTAAAGCTTGTAACCAAACTACAGGTCGCAAATATTAACATATTTTGATCAAATTTGGTATATAAGCTTCCATCGGCCACGGGATGAACGCTGTTTAAATTGGTGAGAATCGGTCCATGTTCAGACCAAGCCCCCATACAAATGACCCCTATGAAATCGACATAAATTGCCAAACATCCAAATTACCATACATATCTCAGTCAAATTGGGTTTGTATGTGTTTATTATATCGATTAATCAGTAATCCAAAAATAATACCTATAGGACAACCCTTAGTCATAGGCCCCATACAGAGCTGCTTCCCGATCTTCACTTAAATCTATAAAAAACAAAAATTTGCACAGATTTTTCCCAAAATTTGGTTTATATATATATTTTTCAAAGTATAAGTTACTTTACGAAATATGGTCATGATCGGTCCATTTTTCGACCTAGTCCCCATATAAATATATTATCCGATATGAACTTTTTCATATCTGCAGCGAAAAATATTAATAAAAATGCCACTCAAATTTGATTTATGCTTATTTGCTTTATCCAATTAGTTGTACCGAAGAGATAGGGTATCTTAACCATGGTATAGGGTATCGTATAGTCGGGCTAGACCGACTATAATTATACCATATACCACTATGTGGTTTGGGTATAATGACTTTGTGCTGCTGTTTGTAACAACCAAAAATATTCGTCATAGACCCTTCTTTAATTATACCGATCGACTCAGAATCACTTTTTGAATCGAAATAGCAATGTCCGTCCGTCCGTCCGTCCATCCGTCTGTGTATCCATGTAAAGTTTGTAGTCAAACTACAAGTCGAAAATATTAACATATTTTGATCAAATTTGGTATATAAGCTTCCATCGGCCACGGGATGAACGCTGTTTAAATTGGTGAGAATCGGTCCATGTTCAGACCAAGCCCCCATACAAATGACCCCTATGAAATCGACATAAATTGCCAAACTTCCAAATTACCATACATATCTCAGTCAAATTTGGTTTGTATGTGTTTATTATATCGGTTAATCAGTAGTCCAAAAATAATCCCTATAGGACAACTCTTAGTCATAGGCCCCATACAGAGCTGCTTCCCGATCTTCACTTAAATCTATGAAAAACAAAAATATTGAACAGATTTTTTTCAAATTTGGTTTATATATATTTTTTCAAAGTATAAGTGACTTTACGAAATATGGTCATGATCGGTCCATTTTTCGACCTAGTCCCCATATAAATATAGTATCCGATATGAACTTTTTCATATCTGTAGCGAAAAATATTAATAAAAATGCCACTCAAATTTGGTTTATGCTTATTTGCTATATCCAATTAGTTTGGCCGAAGAGGTAGGGTATCTTAACCATGGTATAGGGTATCGTATAGTCAGGCTAGACCGACTATAATTTTCTTACTTGTTTTCTATTAGTTTCATTTTTAATATTTTGTCAAATGATATTAAATGTGACTATTTATATAATCTGGAGGATTTGCATCGAACAAATTATGGGACAATTAAAATTCTTAAAACTTTGTAACAGTTTCTCGCCATTATTGGACTTTAATTTAAATAAAGATAATTTTAAATTAAACTTATTTATAATATTTAGTTAAGCTATGTATCTAAGATATCATCTTTATTATAATACTTTTATATTAGTCTGTAAAATGTAAAATTAGTAGACTCAATAAATAAATAAATAAATAAAAAAAAGGTTCCATTGTACATCATAATTCAATTTAACATACATTAGAACCTGGGGACAAATTGCTGCATTCGATATCGACTAAAATCAATCGTAATTCCATATGTTGGTTTATTATTTAAAGAAGACTGACTATCGTCAGAACTTTTTGCACCTTTACTATTAACTATGGACCATAACTCGTTAGATGCGGCAGAGTAAAATTATTCTCAGTATTTTATCTTGGAAAATAAAAAAATAATTTTGATCGAATAATTTCGATAACTGCTGTGGCGATTCGACCCCCTACTCCGTTTAAAGATTACATGCGGATACCAAATACCAAATTAAATAAATAAATAAAATAAACAAGAGATAAAAATCACATTTTTTCAAGATTTTTTTTTTTTAATTTTCATTGCAACCATTTTCAATAAAAACGAATAACCCAGGTGACAAATAGCGGGCCTCGTCGTGATTACCAAAGATGAACAGACGAACTTCGCTTTATCAGCTCCGATTTTTATAAGGATCGCAAATATTATTTCGGGATTCGATTTTAATTATTAAAAACTGAACGTAAAGGGTACAAATTATACATAATGAAGCCCTTAAAATTTTGCTTTTCCATTACTTATCTACTGTGAAACGAAGATGAGCTAACCTAAAATAGTTTAACTTAACCTTAGCATAACTCATAATGAATGTATCTACTTTAAGAAATTAATTCAGAACTTTAAACAGAAGAAACTGGAACATGGTCCAGTGGATTTTCTTTTTGATTCTCCTTTAATTAAATACAAATACAATGTTAATCAAAGTGTCCTTAATTTTATAACCTTAAAATTCGTAGTATTAAAGTTTTGCAAAAAAATTTTATAAAAATAAAATAACTCATTACAAATATCAAACATTCTAACGACCATCGTAATAATTCCATAAATTCAAAGTTGGCAATACAAGGAGCAATAAACAAATAGCCATCTTGCTATTACAACTGAATTATATGCATTAAGAGGAACACTGAATGTATTTAAGTTTTGCAAAAATGCTATTTAATTAAAAAATTCTTTAAATGTTTTCATTTATGTTAGCTATGCATGTTAACGTCCTGCAAATGTACAATGTTTTATTATCCTTACATCCTTTTTCTTTATGTAGAGTGTACGTAGAATATACATGTACTTACAGTACTCGTATGATAGCCCTTTATAGCATATGCCACTTTAAAACTTATGGTATAATAAATTTTCGAATTTAGTGCTTATAAACTTTGAGCATATCATAGCGAGCAAGTAGCAGGTCTAACACAGTCAGGTAACTGGTAACTGTTTATGCTGCCATGCAAGTGCATGTTTGACATTTATTTCTTTAATGATGTATTTACTTGGAAAAACTTAAATAAAAACTAAAAAAAGAAATGTGCAAACATTTAGAGAATAACAAAAGACAGAAGAAGTGCATATAAAAAAAACTTTTCATGAGCTTAGGCCTTTCATAGCGGCGATTTTATTCAATGGAATTTCTTGACAAAATAAATTATATTTTGACTTTGTCTTCACCTCAATCTCAGGGTAGTTTAGATATGTTCACAATCTTTGAAACTTAACTAAATTTCTTAACTTTGAAAATAATTTATTTGCATTATTTCTTAAATTTTTTTCTAACACTTTTCTTCCAAATTTACTTACTTCTAAATTATAATTTCTTTATTATATTGTCAAGACCGCCCTAAAGGGGAATAAAATTTTGTATTTGTATTTGTTCTTTTCAAAAATAAGTTCCACCACTATTGTTACTCTCTCTGTTTTATTCTAGTAATATTTGTTCAACACGTACATATACTTTTAAAAGTTGTCGTTGCTAATTTGCAGTATGAACGTATATTTCCTGTTGCATTTATGCATGTTCCTTTTACATATATTTCATTTTTTTTCTTGCCTTCTTCAATGTAGTAATTATAAATTTCATTGTTAAAAGTGCTTAAAAAACTCATTTATTAGCAACGACTATGAAGAGAATTGCACATTGTTCATACGCCACGCTGGTGTACCAACTTCTTTGTCATATTGCGTTAACTTTGATATTTGTGTTTTTTTTTTTTCATAGGCAGCTACATTTGCATACAAAAAAACTTGATTTTATTAGCATATAGTATATATTAAATATATACAGAATAAAATTAATATAAGCTCTCTAGGAGTAAAATAAAAGTACAACAAAAAAATAAAAAATAAAGACAAAGTTTGATTACACTGTGATAGATTTTGACCCAAAAAAAACAATATGAACTTCGATGAATCCTTTTCGAGTTATTAGGGGGGAGTCCCCTGAGTGAAAAAATACATTTGGAAGTGTCAGATTGGCTCCAGTTTTTGAGAAATCGGTATATATCCATTTTTCAAGGATATAGCTAAGTCTGCGATATTTAAAATAATTTTTATTCGACTGTATTAGTATTTTTGCCTTCTTAACTTTCTTTTGCGGAATGTTTTGACTTTTTTTTTTCCAAAATTTCACGTAATTTAAACCATTAATGTCGATCAAAAGTCAAGATTTTTGACCATTTTTAGCCTTTTTTTCAGGTTTTTTTTGCCATATTATAAAGATTTTCCTAGCATAGGCGTCAAGTTAAGCTTCAAAATTAAAATCCTTGTTATTTTCTTTTTTCGTCGTGAATTTTTAAGCCTTTTTAGCACCAAAGTTTCAAATCTGGTGTCGATTTTTGTCCTTCTTATAAGTTGTTTTAACAACAAATACTCAAATTTTAAAGCTTTACTAGTTTAAATGCTATTTAAAAGTATTTTTATTCAAAAAGTGGTGCAAAACTGAGATAAATTCATTATATTATTATTTTTTTTTTATTTATTTATTTATTTGCTTTCCTGTACAACGAGAACAAATCTTATAATTACAGTACAGGAATAATAATGCTAAAGCATGAGAATTGTTAGTTACAAAATACATACATTTTTAATACAGAAAATATTAAAGAAAAAATGGTAAACAATAACCAAGAAAATAATACAAGATTACAAAAAAGAAAAAAAGAAAATAAGTTGGACACCACATTTGAAACTTTGCTGCTAAAACGGCTTAAAAATTCACGACGAAAGAAGAAAGTAACAAGCATTTTGATTTTGAAGCTTAACTTGAGGCCTATGCGAGGAAAGTCTTTATAAGATGGCAAGAAAACCTGAAAAATGGCTAAAAATTGTCAAAAATCGTTACTTAGATCGACATTAATGGTTTAAATTACGTGAAATTTTGAAAAAAAGAAAAAGTCAAAACATTCCGCAAAAGAAAGTTAAGAAGGCAAAAAAATAACACAGTCGAATAAAAATTTTTTAAATAGCGCAGACTTAGCTATATCCTTGAAAAATGGATATATACCGATATCTCAAAAACTGGAGCCAATCTGACACTTCCAAATGTACTTTCGCAGTCAGGGGACTCCCCCCTAATAGTTCCAAAAGGATTCATCGAAGTTCATTTTTTCGACTATCAGGGTGTTATATGTAGGGTTTCCACATATCCGGATTTTCTGAAACACGCGGTTATCAGATAGACATTTTGGAATTATCCGGCGGATACCAGATAACCGTTAAAGAAACAAATATTTTATTGAACTTCACAAAAATTATTTTTATTTCTTATAAATAGTGTATTTTTAAAGATGGAACCTACGTATTCCTAACTATGGTGATGATAGTGGTCGGGTTCAAAGGTCGGGTTCTGGCTGCTCCAATAAAAATATTATTAGCCTGCAATCCTACAGTACTCGTAAATTGAAAAATTATAAAATAAGTAGTTAGAGTTTGGGATTATACAGTGAGAGAGATTAGGGATAGGGTTTAGAAAATTAAAAACCTCCAATTAATATTAGCTCAAAAAAACCTTATTAATTCGATTGTAAAAATCCAAGTGACCAATACGAATTAATTTTAAGCTTCAAAAGCTCTCGGTTGGCGTACAAAATAGTTTAAGTTAAATATACTACATTATGGAGATCACATTTCATGAATGTCGCTTATTATATTACAATAAATGAATGTTATCGATAAGAAATTACAATTTAAAATACCCAATATAAATTTCAGTATAAAAGAAAATGTAATAACTATTATTGTTCAAACATAGTGTGGACAAATAGAATTTAAAATACGTAATTAAAATTATATTTTCTTAATTTTTTCATTTAAATAATAATACTTCAGAAAGACTAAATTCATTAAGTGATACGCAAGAGAGACGATGTCTGATCTTTGTGCAGAAGTTTCCAGATATCGAAAAAGTTCTCTCCGCATCTGTTGCAGTCGGTTTCGCTCTTTTTAATGCCGCATAAAGCAATTCAAGATTTGATGTTCTCATAGAAATTTTCTTGAAGGTGTAGAAATCTTGCTTTAAATTAATATTCCTATACACAGAAAACAGATTCTTTGTTGCAACCGAATTTGTTGCCAATCGAATTTATGTAGTCCCATGTACAGGCACAATATTCTGTTATGATTATTGAATTATGTAGTTCATTTAACCGTATAATGGTATATGCAATTGATTTTAATTCTATTGTGATAATTGTGCCATTTAGTTGTTACAATAGAATTATTCATTATATTTGTTGATTGCTACAACCATTTCCGATAGAATTTTACTGATATGAAATACAAAAAATAATTGTTATTTAGATTTATTTATTTACTAGTTGACCCGGTGCGCTTCGCTACCCCTGAATTGTAGTTTTAATGAGACAGAATTTTTTTTTTTTCATTTTATTCAAGTGCTGTAATATATACAATAGCTGACCCGGCAAATTTCGTCCTGTCTTCAAAGGTGGTAAATTAAAAATTTATAATTTTCAGGATAGATGGTTCTGTATTTAAATATTTTAATTGAGAAAATAATTGTGTTACAAAAGTATGTTTATTTAAAAGAATGCTTTAGATATTATTTTTGTTAAGTTTTTAATGATTACTTTAATAAAGTCAATTTAATTGAGATTTTAAATTACTGCAACGCTTTCAGATGTACAACGTTCTTTGTTTATCTGTCGGGAGCGTAAACAAATAACGCCGATGGTTTGCCTACTCGAGAATATGCCACATAGAGCTGGCCATGAGAAAAGCATGGATACTCCAAATTGATGCCACAAATTTTTAAAGACTGTCCCTGCGCCTTTGCCTTTGCAATGACCATTAAGCAAATGCAAGTCTAACTGGAAATTGAAGGCGTTTGAAATCGAATGGCAAATCATTCGGAATTATTGGTATTCGTGGGATCAGTAAGTCTTCCCCCTTGTACTTTCCCTACAGAATTGTTCCTTCAACGACGTTTGTCATAAGTTTTTTGACAATAAGTCTTGTTCCATTGCAAAGTCGAGGCTGATTGATATTACGCATCATTATAACTACGGACCCAACCTTCAACTGTAGATCATGTAGCGGCAAACCTGACAACCCGATTGAATTTAAAAATTCTGTTGGATAATTCACAACATCCTCCTGATTCATGATAGTGTCAATTGATTTGTAAGACACTATTATTCCTTCAATTGCCATTTGAATCGTTGCATTTATCTCATCGACGTCTTTGTTTTTAGCGGCTAATATTGCTCGTTCTCCTAGCCAATCGTGATTCCTGTAATGCTGCGAAATGTTGGGGAACACACAATGAATTAGCTCTTCTTTTGATTCAGTGAAATGGCAGAAGTCATTAGGTAACTTTATTAAAGCAGTCGTAACGTTGATGCGAATTTTTCAATTTCCAATATCCAATAATTGCACCGAAAAAACATCTGCTGAGGGATCGTTTTGCATTTAGATTCGCATATTTGTTGTGAGTTTCAGCGTTGTAACATGTCTCCACAAATTGGAAGATTTTAGACATGCATTAATTTGATCAGCTGCAGTTGACCGTGGAATTACCGGTAATGTTTGGCGAAAATCGCCTGCCAACAGTATCAGGGCACCACCACAAAGATTTCGATTATCTCGCACATCTTGTAGTGTTATTTGCAAAGCTTGTAATAATTTTTTGTGTGCCATAGTACACTCATCCCACACAATCAGTTTGCACTGTTGCAAGACTTTTGCCATTCCGGATGTCTTCGATATGTTGCATGTTGGTTGGTCGTTAATCTGCATGTTCAATGGCAGTTTAAGTGCCGAATGCGCAGTTCGACCGCCATCCAATAAAGTTGCAGCAATACCTGAGAATGCGAGGGCAAGTGCAATGTGATTTTGCGGTCTTATAGTTGCTAATAACAATGAAATCAAAAATGTTTTCCCTGTACCTCCAGGAGCATCCAAAAAAAATATTCCACCAGTTCCATCGTTCACGGCTTTCATTATTGTATCGTAGGTATATTTCTGTTGGGGATTAAGTTTCTCGATGTCCGATTGAACATTATCTGCCAATTCCTCGCGATTATATTGATTCTCTCTATGTAAATCTTGACTTAACACAGCGTGCATCGGACGATTTGGTGAAATCATACCTAATTGTATCAGAACTTTGTTAACAATCATCAAACACTGGTCTTCAATCATTATTAATGCTTCATTATGCATTTCGTGTGACATCGACAAATCAAGATTTTGTGTAATGGCACGCATTCGATGAAGAATATCTTGCGTCATATCATCCTTGTATTTTACATATAAATCGATGGGATTTGATGGAAAACATGTCGATATGATAATAGAAAATAAAGTTCGTATTTGATGGGGATGCGATGAAAGTACTGCATCAGCCAGTGTATGATCCCAATGAGTATCATTGTCCAATAATCGCAAGTGTTGGCAAGCTTCGCGGTATGTGCCACACAATTGACCATCGACCGTTCTCAAATTCTCAAATGATGTAGGTCCACGAACATTCACCAACAACAAACGGAGATAAAAGCATTCATCATTATTAGGATGCACTGTGTAAATGCGTCCCAAAGCATCTGTGGAGAACACATTTGGATGACCATCAGTGGGAGTGCCGTGTTTGCGACGTTGAAAAGTTTTTGAAGACTTATTCCAAGTGTAATATTTTGGCATTTCGCGGTATAATAATGTTCTGGCGAATGCATCTGTTTGGCACATTGAAAAGAAACTTGCCAATGTAGTAGGTTGTGGTCGTTCAGCTGCTTGTAAGGCATTCTCGGGTCTGAAGTATACACGTTGTCCGTTTTCACGGTGAACTGTCAAATGAACCACAGTTGGATATCTTTCATGAATTGGGAAAGAAAAAATCCGCCAAATAGCTTCATTGCTGCTGATATAACGGCCCATTTGATATTGTGTATGAATGACCAACATTGAGAGTGTATAAGTATTTTGAAGTCTAATGAATACTTTTCATTTGAAAATAATTGGAAAATGGTTTTACTTACAATTTTGTTTTTTTCACTCATATTCAGATAAGAGTTGATGTTAAAAAAATTTTTTTAAAAAATGAGAATTTTAAAAATTCTTAGCAAAATATGTTTTTTTTTGCACAAAACGTATCATAACCTCGTGTAGTATGAGCAGGCAATCAATATTGCGATTTTGTTTGCAAAAATATATGTAAAAAATATATGTAAAATTATGGAAATTTTTTTGTCTACAAACCATTCGGGGACAACAGTGTACAAAATTAAAAACGAATCAGCCAAATCCGTCACTCCGTTCTTTAGTTATGCTGTCAAAAACACACGCCAACTCATTTTTATATATATTAGATAAATAACTTACACATTATTCATTGAACTATATAAAATACTATTTCATGACATAAAATAAAATAAAATCATAATCCCTTGTTTCAATGCAACATCCGTGACTTTATAAGTTTTACAATTTTACGGCTGTGGAATAAAAATAGTTTGTTGTTTCACCAATTTACAATTATACCATATCGATGTATATTTTCCGCAAATATTGCTAAAAGAGTAAACATTAAGCGAAAAGAGTAGAACAAAAATAAATAATCTCATATATGAAACTTCCGCAATAATAATCTGTTCAGTCAATTAATCGGCTTTGATTCTTGTGTTATAGAAAATAATGGGTGATGGCCAATGTATCATACTTTTCCAATTATCTTGTTTAAAATGTTTGTACAACTGCTTAGTACTTTCCATGGTAAATGTTTCCTTCTTTACTAGAATACATACAGGTTAATGGCTGATACCAAGACTGTCTTACAATACATTACAGGGCATTCTAACCAAGAGCAACAGTGGAAAGTATCTTGAATACATTTTTCATTAAAATCGGGAGACATCTCATCGACCTGGTGCAATACGAAGCATTTGATATTATACGTTTGTAGTACCTATTTATTAATTATATCAGGTTCCGGTTTATATGTGTCCTCACAAACATCGGTCACGCAAACATAGGCACGAACTTTCATATACTCGTCGAGTGTCAAACTGTTGAATTTGCGTTGCCAAGTCAGGAGTTGTTCCGAAATCAAAGCCTAATAATTGCGATTGGACATATTATCTTGTGGTAATATGACATTTTTACGGTCAGATGAACTCACTAGGATCATATATGTGACCTGCTCTACGAAAAGGGACCTCTGCGCCGAAAAGAAGTTATTGAGAAAAACGCGTTTAAAAAAAGCGCTTCGTTTTTCCGTGTTTTGCGCAAGGTTATGCAACTCTTCCTTCAACCTGATCATCTGGCGATGTATTTCGACTCTCTGGTACTTTGTACGATGTTCACTATGCAGTGTTGCCTCTATGAAAAAACCTGTTTTTGATAATTTTGTTTTCAAAATTACTAGAGCTGTTGTATTCCTTATCAAATTACACAAGGGAACAATGGTTCTGTTGATTAAGAACTGAATATTGTTTTTAAGGTTATTTGGGACGCTGAATCCAAATCTGCCCTTGTTCAAAATTAAGGCACTTCCGCTACATATATTGGAATAACTTGAAAACGGTTCACCATATTAAATTTTAAAAAAAATCCGAAACTCGCAAACAATATTCTCTTAAAGCCGTGCTTACTTTGTTTTTAAATTTTCCAAGTAGTTTTAGAGATATCGTTCAAGTTTTGAAAAAAAAATTAAAATTTTTAAAAAAAAAAACATTTGTTTTTGTTCTTTAAAAATTCCTAAAAAATAAAAATGGGACAAAAATCACAGTTTTGGTCTACAAGCAGTTAGCTAAATATATTTCGAATAAAATGAGCTTTATTTCATTGCAATCGGTGCGCAACTTTTGATTTTGTTCACGATTTACTGAATTGATATAAATCGCGATTTCCATACAAAAATAACATTTTCTAATGTGTAAGTGTTTGTATGTAATAAGTTAGTTTTTTATGATTCTAAGAATTAAAAAAATTAAGTAACAAAAAAAGATTATTTCATTTTTATGGTTGCGGTAGCAAACTCATAACGCCTATAAATTTTATTGTCCCTTTATGACACCTAGTCAGTTTACAGTCAATTAAAGAGAAAAAAGAAAAGTCCACTTGTTTTTATTGATGTGTGGTTTACCGTTGGTAACGGATGATTTTTTAAAGGAATTCCCCTGAACACATGTGTTCATTCATAAGTGACTGTCAATAAAATTGTGGATATAATTTTTTTTGGTACTTCAGTAAAAAACTACTAAGTATTTATATGGGTTCATTCAACCAATTTTTCTCATTAAACAAGTGTTTACGAAAGCGAAAAGTATAACGACAAAAAATATAAATCATTTTACATTGAACATTTAATCAGTCAACACAAAAAAGTTCAATTTTGTTCCCGTGTGTTATTTATTGAAAATTGTGTTACTTTGATATATACTTCAAAATTGTGCAATGGCTACGTCAAGAAACACCTGTAAAATCAATCCCAACTATTTTTGTAACATATGTGGCGAATACACGTTTAAAAAAAATAGAAAAAGTGTGTCAGATTTTATTAAAAAAATTTATTTTGACTACTTCGGATTTACCATGGAAACCCGTGACAAGTACTGGATTCCTAATACTGTATGTAAAAACAGTATAAAAGTATAAAACACCAATGATCTGGCGGGAACCTTCGAATCATTATGATGATTGTTATTTTTGCGCTGTCAACATAACAGGCATTAATAAAACAAACCGGTCTAAATGGATTTATCCTAACGTGTTGTCTATTACCCAACCAGTACTGTACTCTAGTGAGGATTCAGAACCACAACCATCTACATCTACACACAATTTCCACGACTTACGACAAAATGTTCCTTCACCAATTTCTGAATTTGGATCAGATGACTTGCATTTAGATATTTCTTCTGAACGCGAGCAATTTAATCAGGAGGAGCTTAGTGATTTTGTGAGAGACCTTGGACTTTCTAAAAAAAGCATCTGAAATTCTTGCTTCTCGATGAATTTGTTTATTGTTCAGATGTTCCTGGTTTAGTAACAGCGATGGGATTAGAGGAGTATGATCCAAATGACTGGCGACTATTTATAGATTCTTCTAAACGCAGCCTAAAATGTGTACTTCTGCATAACGGTAATAAATTGGGTTCGTTGCCCATTGCACATTCAACTAAAGCTAAAGAAGAATATTCTACAATTGCCTCAGTTATAAATAAAATAAAGTACAACGAACACCGCTGGCTAATTTGTGTGGATCTAAAAATGGTGAATTTTCTTCTAGGCCAACAAGGTGGCTACACAAAATATCCGTGTTTCATTTGTTTATGGGATAGCAGAGCCAGATCTGAACACTGGAGTAAGAAAGACTGGCCTTCGAGGGAAGCTATGGTTCCAGGAAACCACAATATAGTTAATCAACCACTTGTGCCCAGGGATCGCATAATACTGCCACCTCTCCATATCAAGCTAGGACTTATGAAACAATTTGTCAAAGCTCTCAACAAGGACGGTGATTGTTTTAGATATATCAGTAAAAAGTTCAACAATTTGAGTTCGGAGAAACTGAAAGCTGGCATTTTTGATGGCCCTCAAATCAAAAAATTAATCAATGATGAAAATTTTAGTAATTCCATGACAGATATTGAAAGAAATGCTTGGAATGAATTTGTTTGGATAGTGCGCAATTTCCTGGGAAACAAAAAGGGTGAGCACTATTCGGACCACGTGGATAACATGTTGTCACATTTCAAGCAGCTTGGTTGTAATATGAGCATTAAGGTGCACTACCTACACAGTCATTTGGATTGTTTCCCTGAAAATCTTGGAGACTTCAGTGAAGAACAAGGTGAACGTTTCCATCAAGATATCCGCACTATAGAGGAGCGGTACCAGGGTCACTGGGATATGCATATGATGGCGGACTATTGCTGGAGCATTAAAACAAATCCCTCTAAACAAGGTTATTTAAGAAAATCTTATAAAAGAAAATTTTTCGATGAGTTGTAATTACATTGTAATATTTGTGTATTAAAATTTTTAATTTTTCTTTAAAATTCTCTTTTTGTGTTAAATTAAAAAGTATAGCTGACCATAAAAATGAAATAATCTTTTTTTATTACTTAATTTTTTTAATTCTTAGAATCATAAAAAACTAACTTATTACATACAAACACTTACACATTAGAAAATGTTATTTTTGTATGGAAATCGCGATTTATATCAATTCAGTAAATCGTGAACAAAATCAAAAGTTGTGCACCGATTGCAATGAAATAAAGCTCATTTTATTCGAAATATATTTAGCTAACTGTTTGTAGACCAAAACTGTGATTTTTGTCCCATTTTTATTTTTTAGGAATTTTTAAAGAACAAAAAAAATTGTTTTTTTTTTTAAAATTTTAATTTTTTTTTCAAAACTTGAACGATATCTCTAAAACTACTTGGAAAATTTAAAAACAAAGTAAGCGCGGCTTTAAGAGAATATTGTTTGCGAGTTTCGGATTTTTTTTTTATTTAATATGGGGAACCGTTTTCAAGTTATTCCAATATATGTAGCGGAAGTGCCTTAATTTTGAACATAACGGTATATCTTGAAAAGTCGAGCTGATAGAAAAAAACCAAGTGCAGATTTGAAATCAGCGACCTCAAATTAGTAAAAATTTGCTATAAATTTCAAATCAACACAAAAAAAGTTCAATTTTGTTCCCTTGTGTTATCAATGTTTTGGATTTAAGCCGATAGAATTGAATCTATTATTTATTATTATTTAATTTATCTATTACTGAATTAATTTCAGGTTAAAATAAATCTTAATTAACGTAAGAAAATGTGTCTGGAAGACGAATTTAAGAGTGTTGAAGAACAATACTTCAGCGATTGTTTGGAAGAATGTTTACCTATAGTCAGGGATGCGTCGGATGCATTTTCATCGCCAGAAGTTTCAGAAGCGCTGCAATTATCTCTTCAAGATATTGAGGAAGAGCAAACTTTATCGCAGTTTTTAGAAAAACCTTGCTGTACGAATGGATACACTACTGTAATTCCGAAAGAACGAATTGTTTTTGCAAGAAATAACTTTTTGGAATTACAGAAAGATGAACAAGATTTAGTTATTCTAAGCCAAATTCAGTCTGGTAAAGGGCATTACGATTTCAATGACGCCTATAAAGATGTATTGGCGAAAATCAAGTATGGACGTAAGTCAACTCAAGACAGCTCAAAAGGTCACGGACTTTTTTACTTTCATCAGTTGCCCATCTGCCGCAAAATGCTTCTATTTCTACACGTTTGTGGACTGAAAAGTTATAAGAGTTTACTCGCACATTTCGATCGCCATGGTGTTGTAATGCGAATTCACGCATCGAAGAACAAACCCTGCACTAATCCGGCCGCACTGCACCCGGTAGAAATCATTAAAGTAGTAGATTTTATAAAAAGTAAGGCAGATCAATTAGCGATTCCATTACCCGGACGTATGCCTCGTTTCAAAGATTATAAAGTAATGAAACTCCCCTCATCTGAAACAAAATCCTCTTTGTATCGAACGTACATATCTTCACTTCAACCAGAAGATAGAAAATTGAGTAATCAGTCATTCAGGAAAATCTGGAACCTTTATGTACCATATATCACCATTATGAAACCCTCCGTTGACTTATGCGACGTTTGCAGAGGTATTTTTAAAATAATTTATTATTATGTGTAAAAAATGAACAATGTGTAACTAATCATTGAAATTCTTTGTAAAGAGAATACGTTGGTGATTTCTCAGCTGAAAAATTGTGGAGAAGAAAAAGAAAAACGAATTTCTTCTTTCATGGATCATATCCAAAAAGCAAAGAGTCAACGTGCCTACTACAAGAAATTTTGCGGAGATGAAAATAACAAAAAAAAAAAACTGGAAGAACTTCCTAAAAAAAAAATCAGACAAAGCGTGTTAGGAGTAAAAAAGAGTAAAATTTTGATATTTTTGTAATTTTGTACCTTTGATATTGAACTTTTTTTAAATTCCAAATATTGTATATATTATCTGCATATATCACATTTATCAATTTTTTCATTAATTATGTTCATCTTTACAGGTGATTTGTAAAAAAAAACTAAAAGACATAGAAACTTGCGGTTTGCGGCATTTGAAAGAGCGTTTCCTTCCTATAAGAATCACCCAAAAAGTAAAAAAAAAAATTTTTCGGCGCAGAGGTCCCTTTTCGTGGAGCAGGTCACATATATATATATTTAATAATATAGATTCGTTTCCACATTGTCACAGTGATTTCACTTATATATCACAAAAAAAATTAAAGTTTCAGTTTTTATTTTGTTTAAAAAAAATGACAAATAAATCGAAAACTCGGTATGCTTAAACATATTTTTATATTCTTTGGCATTTATAATAGAATTTGATTCATGCTATTCTCTTTCGTTCCAAATACCAACACTTGGTTTTCTGTTACTATAATCAAAAAATTATTCTTAATACAGATTTGATTTATAGTATTTTTTTACCAATATTTTGTTATAATATCTGTGCACACATTTTCGGTTTAAAAAATGTTGTTCTAATAGAACTAGTAGTTGCAGTCGCCAATATTTAGGACTGAAGTATGTTATACTTCATTTAATGAAGTTGTCTCAATTAAATTAGTCCAATAATTTATTTAAAGACGTTGATTGGAAAACGGAATTAGTTTTATAGTTAAAGGTACCTTAATTAGTCGTATCTTAGTTGTTACTGAAAGTCTGTTGTGTTTTAAAATATTAAATAATAACTGCAAAAATTCTTATTACCTGAATAAATTTTTCTGGTGGTAACCGATTTCCAACTAATATTTTTTTTTTGTGTTCCTTTTTAACGTTGAACGCCTTTCAAATGTAAGAATTCAGTTCTCCAGCCAGTTCTATTTCTGATCCAATTATAACTGTGGATTCTTCATACAGAAATTCTTCTTCAGCCACCGAATACCGCATAATCTCAGTAGGAAAAAACCTTTTCATAAGAGCTGTATCAATACTAAGTAGATTTTGTTGGTTGGTAGATTTTGTTGAAGTTGGGTCAACAAGATATTTTATTAAAGTAGTAATATTTTATTTTTTTTCTCGATTCACTTCACTTTTCTATTGAATTCAACAAATCGCAACTTATTTCTGAATTGATTGATTCCATTTTATTAAAAAAAAAAAACGTAAATGCCCTTAGCACCACAAATATTTGTGTCCTTTCCACTTAATGCTTCCACTGCTAGTTTGATAGGCTATTGAGATTTTTTAATAGCTGCGGGTAAATTTTTCCATCAAATAATGAGCACTCTACTTCAAAAATCTTTCTATTTTGGATGCAATTGAGTTGAATCGAATCTTTATATCTAGTGGTTCATACTCACGTTCAAATTCATTTCTAAAATGATTTTGCAGGATGCTGTTGAGTAATGGAGAATATCTAAAGAAGCACACAATTTTCTAACTAGCTTCAAGTGTTGAAAAATAGTTCTATTTTCGTCATCATAATTGTCGATACAGGTCTTATCCTCAGAATCTTAAAAATCATCTTCATTCTTATCAACGTCTTCATCTTCAATAATGTTTCAGGTTCATTCATCAAAAAGTTCGTGTTTTTTGTATAAATAATTACAAACGCTAAAATGGATGCTATGGTTTAAACATATAATCATTCCAGACGGGCAAGTTCACCCCTAATTAAACATCATTGGAGCCCCATCATGAGAAGTACATAAAATATCACTTTCAAAATTTATTTTAAATTTAAGCTAATGATTTTTAACTTTTATCTAACATCTCATCTGCATTACAAAATCCTGGAATTGGAACATGTCCAAGATTTACGCATACGTTATTTTCTTCATGGACATTTATGTGCAGTACTGCGATTCTGTAAATTTTAACGATCCGACAATCGCAAAATATATCGACAATTATTGTTGTTTGCACTACTGATTAAGTGATTCACTAAGTACACCTTAACGGCAGTCGATAAATCAATTTTTCTATTTATTTAAAAAATAATTGAAAAACACAAAAACTAATAGAAAACAAAAACAAATTTCTTCGCGTTTGACAGGATGATTTTATGTTAATGTTCAATTTCTTTATTTTTATACCCTATACCACTATGTGGTTTGGGTATAATGACTTTGTGCTGCTGTTTATAACTACCAAAAATATTTGACCTAAACCCATCTTTAATTATACCAATCGAATCGGAATCACTATCTGATTCGATTTAACGATGTCCGTCCGTCCGTCCGTCGGTCTGTGTGTCTATGTAAAGCTTGTAATCAAACTGCAGGTCGCAAATAAATATATTTTGATGAAATTTGGTGTAAAGCTTTTATCGGCCATAGGATTAACGCTATTGAAATTGGTGAGAATCGGTCCATGTTCAGACCTATCCCCAATACAAATGACCCCTATGAGATCAACATAAATTGCCATAAGATCCAAATTATCATATAAATCTTAGTCAAATTGGGTTTGTATGTATTTATTACATCCATTAATCAGTAGTCCAAAATGATCCCTATTGGACAACTCTAAGTCATAGGCCCCATATAGAGCTGTTTCCCGATCTTCACTTATATCTATCAAAAAACAAAAATATTGCAACGATTCTTTTCAAATTTTGTTGGTATATATTTTTGCAAAATTCAAGAGACTTTACCAAACATGGTCAGGATCGGTCCATTTTTGGGCCTAGTCCCCATATAAATATAGCATCCGATATGATGCATATCTGCAGCCAAAAAAATTATTAAAAATCCCACTCAAATTTGGTTTATGCTTATTTTCTATATCCAGTTAGTTGGGCCTGAGAGGTAGGATCTCTAAACGCATGGTATAGGGTACCGTATAGTCGGTCTAGACCGACTATAATTTTCTTACTTGTTTTAATTTATATTTTGGTTTATTTACGCTATTTAATTTTTTTATTTATATAAAAAATTTTTATAATAAAAAAAAAAAATATTTTCACTATTTTATGATTTTTATTGGCGTATGGTGACTTTTCAACCTTTTCGACTTTTCATCGATTGAACAAACAACATAGAAATGGTTGTCGTTTAGATAACAACAACAGCTGACTTTAGCAAGAGCGAATATCGTTTAAAAATTGTACTGAATATCAAAATTGTTAATTTTGTTGTTTTCCTTCTTTAACAGTTCGATTATCGTTATACGCAGTTACTTAGATACTACAGGTATCTAAGGCTTCTTAAGCATGTGCATTCATCAGTGGTGATACTGCATTTATTTTTAAGTATTTTACGTTGTTCAATAATTTTAATCACTTCGTCTTTCTATAACACTGTGGCACAAATTCAGGATAGCAAAAGTTACGTCGATTCTGAGGGTGAGGAGTGAAAATAGAGGCTAAATTAGAAGACCCGTATAGTGGCGTTTGTTTATGTTAGTTCGAATTTTTTTTTTTAATCGACCTTCGAACTTTGCAGTCAAATGCCGATTTTCAGCATATTGTTTATATGGTTTTTTTGGCTATAACTCGTCGACTAATTAATATTTTTTCAATCTGTAAAAGCCAAATTATTACTAGAGACGTGTGCAATAATCAAAATTTAAATAAAATTGATTTAGAGAATTATTGTGGTGCTTGTGAGGCAAAATATTGGAAAAATTATTTTTTTCATGCTTTTTGAAAATATTTTCACAAAACTAAGTGTTTTTGCTGTCTGTTTAATCTATAATATGCTTCTCAGTTTCTTCAATAAATTTCATTTGAAAAGAAAATGGTCTTAGTCGATAATTTGCGTAAAAATCCCAAAACCATTAAATAAATAGCGATATAGGTAGAAGTAATTTAAAAGGGAAGTTCCAAGAATTAGGAATTAGTAAAGCAACTTTTTTGTTTTCAACCAACGCACAGGTAGCGATTTTTTTTTTATTTAGTACAAGCGAACTAATTTAAAAAATGAAGATTCAGTTAAGACTCGAAGCTCAGCCGAAGCTGATGTTTTTAATTTTCGCTCGGTCGTGATAAAATTCGCTATTAATTTTTTTTGGACTTATTTCATTTTGTGAGTGATTTAAACTAAGTGCATCGGTTTCATAAAAATAACAAAAAAAAACATTATATAATATATATTGTATTAAAAATGTCGGAACCAAAATATAAAATGAACCATTTTTGTAATGTTTTTGGACGTTACATAGCAACCGATGAAAAATGTGGCTATGCGAGTGATTTTTTTTTTTCGGAAGCCTATAAACAATATTTCTCGCAAGAGTTTATCACTAGCGTAGACTATGCCCCTAAAAAAGTTTGCTTTAATTGCTATTCAACTCTTATGCAATGGAAAAGTGAAAAGAAGAAGGCTATGCCTTTTGGTATACCAATGATGTGGTTAGACAAGAGCACGCATCAAGAAAAAAATTGCTATGGATGTATCAACTACCATAAAACTTTGAGTAAAAGGAAGCAAAGAATAAAATTATGTAGCAGTGCCAAATGTCCAATTACCATTACTGCACTCAGAATTCGTTCCAGTACCAACATACCGAAGTAGTAATCTTTAAACAGATATCAGTACTACAACCGCCGCTGCTACATCCATGGAAAACGCAAATTTTGTATTATGATTGTTTTCTTTTCAAATGAAATTTATTGAAGAAACTGAGAAGCATATTATAGATCGAACAGAAAGCAAAAAAGACTTAGTTTTGTGGAATATATTTTTAAAAAGCATGAAAAAAATAATTTTTCCAACATTTTGCTTCATAAGCACCACAAAAATTTTCTAAATCAATTTTTTTTTTAAATTTTGTTGTGGCACATTTGATTATTTTCAAAATCTATTGCTGTAGCATGCAACTTAGCTCATAAGGAGCAAATGAACAAATTCTCCAGCAAACATTCGTAGCATTAGCACGCATTTAGGTTCTGGCCTCTATTTCGTCGGCAATTGGGGTGGGATTATTGGACTACAATGTTTGCGGCTATCGACTATTATGCTAACAGAAAAAGATTTTAAAGAATGCGTGCATTGTTAAAAGGAAAGAGGGAAAAATAAAGGAAAATATAAAATGAGAGGAATGAAATTCATTTAGAGGGGAAAAACAAGCAACCATGTTGCTTGGATATGTGCTCATGTTATACATATTTTTACCCGCCCAACCATGATCATATAACAAAATATCCGTGGAAATTTATATGATGCCAAATACATTACCCTATCCGAACAACTAGCTAGAAATCACAACGAAAGATTTTTAAAGATCCATTTTAATCAATTACTTTATTATAAATGAAAGAAAATCTTAAAATTTAATATTAAACCAAGATTTAATTTATATGTAATGTTATTAACATATATCGAAATTTATAAACGATTTCAAATTAAACATATTTGAATTTAAAACTAACAAACTTTTATCACCAGCAAAAATTTTTATTTAAAAACTCAAAAAACAAGCATTTGTGCAGAAATCAACCAAAAAAAATGCTGAAGAAAAAATTAAAAAGGTATATCCCGTTCGGATATCAAGGTCTAAAATCAATTTAAATTGAAACATAAACAAATAAAAATAAAAAAATATATAAAAAGGATTTTATTAGCCATCGACAGAATTCGATAAAAAGTGACCTTCATGTTTATTTAAAATTTATTCAAAATTATCGAATGCATTCTTTTATAAAATGCAAACAATATATTTTTAAATGCAGTACGCGTGGAATTGAAACAATTGAAAGATTCCCGTTAGTTTTATTATCGTCCTATTTAATAATTAAACACATTAAAAACCATTTAAATCGGGTTTTAGCATATTACACCAACATATTGGGTATCAAAATAATTAAATTTTTATTTCGGATTGATGGTTTTTAATGTTTTTAATGTTGGACTATTTAATAAGTTCATGAGTTGTATGCATCACTGTTGCCTTTACATGACCAAATAATACACTTGTTCGCTGTTATTAGCAGACCATAAAAATGTTAACAATTAGTCTTAGCGGTGATGCATACAAGTATGTTAACTAAAATAAATGTTATAAAAGGCAATATATGACTTACATTGATCGAATTAATCCCACGATGAAAGATCTTTCATAGCTGGATACAGTGTGTTGATGATAATTTTAATAATTCCCTAATAAGTGTTCATAATTTTTATAATTTTTGGTAAATTATATGCTTTTTGTGTTTATGATTCAATAAAAAAAAAACAACCACTGTACTCAGAACCCGGGTTTTAACGATATGGCACTTATCCTCGTTATTTTTATATATTTTTTATTCTTTTATTTTGGCATATGTTTAATTTTAGTACAGTCAAGTAACAAGTGTGTTTCTTAAGGTGTTTTAATCAATATTCAATTTTTTTCAAATTGCACAATATCACTAAAGCAATCGCTGTTTTTATATGTATTTTTCTGTAGAAAAACGCGTTTTTGTGTTGATTTTTGCACTTTGAAAATGAAAGTTGTAGTGTTGATTAAAAATAAAAGATATACTAGAGATTATTACACTGGTGATAGGTATAACTTTAACGAAAAAAATGAAAAAACAAAAAAAAAATGAACACTAAATATATTTAACAATTAATTTTTTTTTTAGAATTTTATGATGAAGAGCTAGAGAGGAAATATTTCGATTGACGAGAATTTACGTTTGATGGATTTCTAGATGGTTATTAATAAAAGTTTTATTTATAGTATTACTTTTGGCGTATCACTTTTTCGTTAGATTCATCTTCACACAATCTCGAGGATTACGTAGAACAAGGGATTTTATATTGACAAAAATTTCTGTGATATAGATTCACAATTTAATTCGTGATTTTGAATGTAGGAATAGTTTTAAGTTATCCAAATTTTTTGTCTTAAGTTAGCCAAATTTTTAAAATTTTAATTAGACAAATTAGCCAATTATACACTTTTTAGAAAATTTTATAGCATAATGTTAATTGATTTTTAGCCACTTTTAAGTATTGTTCTTTTTAGCCAATTCACTAGTTTTCTTTAGAGTTCTTAGTTTTTCTTTCAAACAGATTTTAGTAAGAAACACTTTTTTTTTTGTTATTATTTTTTGACTTTTCTAAGGTTTTTCAAGAGTTTTCATAGGGGGTTTTCATTAAATTTTCCGCGATTCCTTCTCTATAGCTTGCCTAACTGAATTGTTTCACCCAAAATTTGCACTTTTCACTACGCTTTTCTGATGATTAGTCTAATGTTGCTGGTTTCCAAAAGAATTTATTACTGCCTTCGCCGATTTGGTGTTACCACGCTTTCTGACCTCTTGCTTCCAAAACAGACCTCTATAGAAACCTACTCCTCTAGCAATTTCAGGCCTTTAGAACTCCAATAGCGCAGTGTTATGTGTGTGTTTCTGTTTGCTGAAATAAAATAGTTTGGTTATGATTTGTATACTGAAATAGCTTGCGTTTGGTGTTTGTTTTTACCTTTTTACTTTCTATTAAAGAGGATGCAATTGCCGATGCAATTGAATTTAGATTTGTTCTCAAATTTTTAGAAGAAATATAAATTTCTTACGAAAAAAAAATACTCAGCTTAAAGAAATTAAATTAAAGAAAGGTTTTATGAAAGCTAAAACAAATTACCCTAAAAAGAGAGACTTAAAATTAGGGTCAGGGTTTGAAAAAAATAAGACAGAAAAACTAAGGTACAAAAATAATAAAATCTTGAAACGGTTTTGCTACAAGCGCCTCTACATTACATTCACACTTATTGAATGTCATTAGAAAATACAGTGGCGAACATTTTTGTCCACATATTGGAGATTTTATTATCTATTTAATGATTAATAATTTATAAATCCATATATTAAATCCCCAGATCCAGAAAGGTATGAACTGCTATCAACAGTTGTCCTCACAAGGAGCAGTTTACATTTATATATTTTCTTCTTTAAAATCGCATGTTCTACATTTTTTCAAATTCACTTCCATTAAGTTTATATTGCACCGCGTATAGACGATATCAAGGTCCATCTGTACATATAAGTGATCACTCTTTTCATTGTAAGTGAGGAAGATTTTAACATCATCATCATACATTAATATACTGCAAAATTTAATAGTGTTCGAGAGATCGTTTATAAATAAGGAAAAGAAGAAACTATGCTATATCACACCGAAAATGATGTCATACCCACACACCAGTTTGGCATCAATGTTGCTAAATGGGCACATACGCGTCGTAGAGATATGGCTATATTCCTGGAGATAAAGGTAAATGAACAAAAGTGAAAACATGTAACATTAAGCTTCAGGCCTGAAACTTGCCCCCCCGCAGTTTCACTGAACAACGTTGTAATCCCACAATATTAAAAGCCTCTAGTCTACATTGGCTATTAAACCAAGAATCGAAACAGATACTTGAATATAAAGTCCAGTTGTATAAGAGTATAATAAAGTCAATATGGACATATGGTGTCCAGCTTTGGGAAAACGTATCTAAAACCAACATTGATGTTACACAGAGATACCAATCGACGATATTGCGAATAATGACAGGAGCTCCTTGGTACATAACACAGTACAACATTTTTCAGCTCATTGATTTGGGACTGAATTCTGAGAATTGCAACCGAAAGTAGCCCGAAAAATAACAGGAGAGAGGTTCCACCAGATGACCATGCTTGTGGAAAAGCGATTTAAATGCAAAAAATTAGATGCATTGTTTGCGGAGGTTTGTTGCTGGAGTTGTAATCCAGTTATTTAGCACAAAAGGTGAAAATGGGGGAAAAAAAATGGGGGAATAATGAGCAGTGCATGCACTTTTTTGGGTAGGTTTGTTCCAGTTTTTTTTTTTACTATTCTATATCTATAACTTTGTTTCAGACACAAAAGAGCAAAAAAATTCGTATGGCCATTAAATTATAAAGGCAGCCAACTTGACAAAACGAATGATGCAGAAGTTCTTATTTTTGGGGCTACTTTCAGGTGCAATTGTCAGAACTGAGTCCCAAAATCATGTATTGAACTGTGTAATGAATCCATTTTCTTATAACATGAACTAAAGCTCAAATTGATTTTGTGTCCATCGGCATATTTGTTGCCGAACTCAATCTCCTAAGATCCTGACCAAAAAGTGATACAGGGTATAATAAAATATAAAAACGAATGTACATTTAGTAGTCTACCGAGTATTTGTTGATACTAATATGATTTTGGAAGTAACATTTTAATTAAATGCAATCCACTGGCTTTAAGATTACGAATCGAGAAATAAATTATTTTATTTGTACTCCTACTCCTATATTTAATTATGTTATATTTCTTAGTTACTTTTAAATAGGGTATGGCTAGAAACATTTTAAGTTGCTCGTTCAAACTGAGTATTGTAAATCTTTTTAAAATTGTATAAAATAAAACATACAATTCTGTATAACAGTACATACATAGCCACTTGACTAACGTAGTAGTTCTACATGTGATGAAAATTATAAATGCAATTCCCAGTAGAAATCACTTTCATCATCGTAATAACCCAAACTAATGTGATTTAAGTAGACTAGATTCAATGAAATCGACACAAAAAATTTAATGCAATACACACATGTATATATTACCCGATGAAAACTGACAACACTATTAATAATATATATTTTAATATGATTATGTCAAATATACTAATAAGATGTTGACTAATATCAACTTGAGATTTATAATATTGGCGTATAAAGGTTTTTAAAATGTTGACAACCCGAGGTTAATAGTAAAAGCAAAAAGTTAAGAACCGACTATCAAGTAATTAAAAAAATATGATTTCGAACAAAATTGAAGGCCACGAAGGCATGAAAAAGTAGAAAATATATTTTTTTAACACACTTAATATATAGTCAGAGACGTGAAGACTGATATATTGATTTGGGCATTTGTCTTGAAAATTAGTTCTTCTGCCGCATACTAAACCACTGACTGTCATCGAAGAAACATCTGAGTCCACCTCTGTGCATAAACATTTGCAAATTATCGTAAAAGTCATTTTTACTTATATCATTTCTCCTTTAAAGGAATTTGTTATTTACTACTAGCTGTGTTTACCCAGTCTTGCCGGGGATTCAAAGGCCTTTGACTTGAAAAATGGTTCACCACGCTTAGCAGGCACTGAGTAACTACTTAGTGCCCAATGAACAAATTCCTCAAAAAGATGAACAACGAGAATTTGCTCATGTTGAAAAAGTTCCCCAATGTTTACGTGTTTTGGGGAGTAAATTAATTTTATATTTAAATTTAAAATTATTTGATTTTTTAATTAAGAAGTCTTTTTATAAAACCCTATAGGAATAGTGCTTCAAAAATAAGCTACGAAACCGCTTTAAGTTTTTTTTTTTTGTAAGTTTATTTATTTTGTAAACATCATAGTTAACGGAATCGTTTGCAAATTAAAGGAAGCAGAACTTTTAAAAATTTAATAACTTCATTCAATAAGTGATCATCATTGAGCAGAGACGTCAAATTTATAGAAGTTTCAAAAATGGAAAATGAATGCGACGTTAAAAATTGCGCCGCAAGGTTGCTTTAAGCAGCTGCTTATAGTAAACGTGTGGCCTATTTTGATCAACAGGTAATTATTGCACATACGTAGAAAAAATTTATCATAAGACTTTACACTGGGCTGTATTCCGCGAGCGATTCGCACCTGAATCCGCGCGTTTGGCAGCTGCAGCCGTGCTGTCACGCAGTTGTCGTCAACTTATTTTAATCGCCAAAATATATTTCTCAGATCATTGCTGTATATTAAATGAGCTGTGTTCGCTAGCGCCGCTGCCACGCGTTTGGTAGCCACACCAGTACTGCCGCGCTGTTGGTGTCAACTTATTTTAATTTCCAAATTATATTTTTCAGATCATTCCGATATTTAAGCTAAGCTGTGTTCCGCGAGCGCGTCGCGTCCGCGTCCGCTCACCGAAATAATGCTACTGAAAAGAATACAGATTTTAAGTACGTTTACTGCAGGACAGATATTTAGAGCAGTATGGGGAATTTATTCATTTGTTTTGGGGACCTTTTTTTTAAAAAATTTGGGGAATTTGTTTATCATGAAGTTATTCCCAAATTTTTAGTGCTACATGTTTATTTTTTTTTTAATTTGTTCATTTGAGTACTACTCAGCGCCTGCTTACCATTACAACTAACTTTGTTTGTGCATGCATTATCTTGCGTGTATGATGTCTAAAAGTTACGAATTTTAGTTATTCTAAAGCCTTGGGATATACAACATTTCTGGTTTTGCTTTCTGATGAAAAGATTGTGCTGGCTCCCAACTCTAGACTAGTAGCCATATAATTGTCTATGAGAAAAACATGAAGATTCTAAGTTGATACCTGCTAACGTAGGAGATTATCCGCTGGACTTCTAGATGCACTTGAGTTGATTCAGGCGTTTCCGCTTCTCTTAATAAAGCTTGTCTTGATTTTTGGGCTTCAAGACGTTATTGAATTTGCTCAGATGTTTCAGCATTTCTCGACTCAGATTGTCTAACTCGTTGAGACTCGATTCGAATTTCGATCTGGTCGGGTGCTCTAGAGTTCTGTTTAGTCTAAGCTTTTTTGCATTTGAGGTAGTAAGGCCTATGCTACGCTTTCGTGAGGAAGTCACAATTGAAAGTAGTTCTTTTTTCGCCATTTTGTCTTACAATGTAGTTGAAAAGGCGAGATGGAAATATTTGTACGAATTAACCTCATCGGAGTAATACTATAATGGTAGTCAACCTGTATCTGTTCACCCACGAAATAAATCGGCACTAATTTTGGGGTGTTACAACTCATATAATAAAAAAGGCAAGAGGGTTGATTTACAATATTTATTACATAATGGTGTAAAGACATTTGTGCACTAAGTTTTAGGGAAGTCCATTGAAAAAATAAAATATGTTATCAAACACTAAAAGCGTATATAGAAATTTAAAAAAAGTCGGCGTGGCCGATAAAAATATATGATGACCTTACCTGGGATATGAGAATAATGTGCAGAAAATGCGAGTGAAACCCGTAAAAAATTTTAAAAAATGTGGGCTTAAAAGTAGGCGTGGCCGATAAGACAGTCTCTGGGGTATAGATCGTGTGTACCAATTTTCAGAGAAATCCGTTGAAAAGTTAAAATTTGTGTAGGTAACATATATACAAAAAAGCAGAAAATGAATTGTTGGCCGATAAGATGTATATGGTGACCTTCTCTGGAGTATAGAGATCGGGTGCACCAAATTTCCTGGGGTACAAATATCATGTGTACCAAATTTCAGAGAAATCCGTTGAAAACTGCAAATTTCTATAGCGGTCAAACAAACAAACAAAAAGAAAATGAATTTTATATATATATAGATTATTTGTACATATTAATTAATTAGTATCAACTAAAAAGCGTAAAGAAATTACTTAGATTTAGGAAAAAAAATATCGTTCACAAAAACTCCATTAAGATTTTATGAAAAAAGTAGTGTTGTTTAATGCAACACGAAAGATACGTGCTTGCCAACTTTTCCCATCTTTAACTCAGAATTTTCTTACGATGCTGATAGCAGAGGAAAGTTTTTTAGAATATGCTAGTTTTGCCAGCACTTGTGGTGAAAAGTGTGGTTTGTTTATGGTAACCTAGTGTTATGGGCAATTATATCAAACAGTGCGTGTAAAACAGTTAAATTCTATTATTAAAGAGTGGTATCAGAAAAAATTACTTTTCATATCCTTAACTATCCTGAACTTCCGTAATCGAACAATTCTAGATATCGCGTAAAATAATCCTGAACGGCAATAATGCTAATAAAGAACATACTCTATCTCTATCTCGGAAATGATTTCATTACAACAAACAGCATCAAGTAATACCAAAAAAACCTATAATTAAGAGACAAACAATAAAAAATAAATAAGAAAATTATTGTCGGTCTAGATCAATGAAGGCCGTACCATGCACGTTGGTGCTCGACTTCTTATATGTAAACAGCCGAACGAAAACAAAAATACTCACCAAAGAGTAAAAGTAAACAACAATTTTATTCTGTCTTTTAAACAAAGCGAGTCTGTGCCGCATTGCCTTCTGAAATTCATATATATTTTTTAATAGGTACACAGAAAATATTTGTTTCAAAGAAAGCAAAAATTTTTGTAAAAAGGAGTTTCCTTACGGGCTAATGATGGTAAGGGAACTCCTTTTTACAACAATAATACTACACTTAATGGTCACAAAAGAAAAATTTCATAAAATGAAACCAAAAATGCTGAGAAAATTTCCAAGACTTGATAAACTAAATTACGCAAAGCAGTTGAATCTGCTATGAATTAAACATTTTCAATAAATTACATACGTCGCCTCCATTTTACAACATTATAGCTGTCTTTTATGCATTTTTTTTTTTTAATTTAAAAAAATATCCAGTTACTGAAGGCTGGTAAATTTTTTTAGTTTTTGGTAACATACCACTTATTGAAATTTCTTATCTTTTTAAGTTTGGCTATTTTTTTGTTTTTTTTTTTTTTTTTTTTAAATAAATGAATTACTTATTATTACTTATTTGATTTAATAAACTTCAAACTCATGGATAAAAGAGATTAAATGTTCTTCACATTTTGTTTTACAGTTTCAGAATGTAAGATTTAAAATTTTAAAACAACAAAATATATTTAAAATTTTACCATATTCTTCGTGAGCTCAACTATTTTCCCTTTTAGTCAATTATATAAACATTCATACAAAATCTACACAAACCCATTTAATATAAGCATTGTGTACGTCCATGGATTTCGATCAGTGTAGTACAACTAACACATGCTCATAAATACTATTACTAACTCATTTCTCTCGATGGCCACCACTGGCCTAGATGAACTGTATAGTATCCTATACTATGCGTTTCGAGAGAGGGCATGAATCGAACTTTGATGAGGCAATAAAATGATATATAAAATAAGCACTAATCAAATACAGTGGCATGCATATATGAAAAACCACATATCTGATGCTATTTTTATATTGGAACTATTTTTATAAACCAAATTTAGAAAAAAAAGCTTGCAACATTTTTTTTTTTCTTTTTTGATAGATTTAAGTGAAATTAGAGAAGGTGATTTATACGTGGACTATGGCTGAAAATAGTTTATAAATAATAAAATAATTTATTTTTATACTGATCACTGGGTAGAAGAGACAAAAATACATCCACTCTTGAGAATGCGGTATTTTATATGGGGCTGACAATGCAAAAATCACATACTAAATTTCATCAAAATATATACAAATTGGCAACATGCAGCTTGACAACGAGGTTTACATGGCCACGCAGACCGATGGACGGACAGACGGATGGACAAAGGGACAGACGAAAGGACATCGTTAGTAGTTACAAACATCAGCACAAACTCATTATATCCTCACCACATAAGATTGGAAATGAGTTCTCCCAAAATGTTGTTCATTTAAATACTAAGTTACATAATCCTCATGTTTTTCTCTTGTAATTCGAAGCAAGGGACGTATCTGTATCCAAAATAACTCAACGAAATAATTACACATTACCAGACAGTACTATGAAATAATTAAACTAAGAAGAAACTTTAAAAGAAAAAGCCAACGATCTTCATATATAGCCGAGCAAACTTGTTATACCCAATGTAATAAGTTTCTCAGTAACGTGATAGATAAAAGTATTAATTCGGAACGCATTAAGAAATGGTGTCAATTATTATGCAATTTAAAACCAGGTGATAAATCATTTTGGAAGATAAGCTGGAACTTGCGATGAAAAGGAAAAAATCAAATATCTCACTTTACACTTGGAAATACAAAAATAACATCTTTTTTTGTTAATTAACCAACACTCAGATGATGCCCCCCTATAAATGCAGTGCACTGTGTTGATTTCAGGGAAATAAGTTATGGGAAGAAGGAGAGAGGGAGTAGTATTTGTGGATATTTGACTTAAATTTTATTAGATTACAACTGCCAAGAAAATTCCTCTGCGGGCAGTTTATTCCACATACGGCTAGTTCGACTGATAACCGAATTCTCTCTGTAATGCGTTGTGCGGTCAACTGGACAATATACTACAAACGGATGCGATCTACTAGAGAAGCGGGTAGAGCGAACCAAACCTGGGATACTTCAAATAAGAAGAACATTTCCCATTGTAATATCTATAGAACAGTGCTACACAACCCACATTCCGACGATGTTCCAATGAATCAATAGAGTTGGACACCCTACTGTCATTGTTAAGCGCCAACGCCCTCCTTTGCACACGGTCCAGTAGCTCCAAATAGACTTTGAAGCTCCTACCCATATATGGGAGTTGTATTCCATTTTCGGTTGGATGTAAGTGGTATAAATTTTAAGGAGATCAGAAGGAGTGAAGTAATTTTTACACCATTTTAGAAAACCAAGACACTTGAATGCTTCTTTCGACACTTGAAAAACGTGCTGGTTCCAATGAACATCACATCACATGCCTATACCACCCATATATAAAGATGACATTGTTGATTCCATTGCCCTATGGGTCAACATACAACGTTGGGTCTTCAGCGCATTAAAATCAACCATATTCGCTTTACCCCACTCGGAGATCGTTAACAGGTCTTGATTGAGTGTGTCATTCATTATCTGGCTTTTGCCCCCAACCACAAATAGGTTTGGCCTACAATTAAAGGAAGCTGAATGACAAATGCTGCTGTTATCTGCGAAAGAGTATATATAATTAAAAGATTGACCAAGAAGGTGGTTAAGAAAGATAAGGAAAATCCAAGCCAATAACCTCACTTCGAACTACAACCACTCAGCAGAAACACAAATAAATACAAGAGTAAGTGATGTTAAGAAAGAAAATCATAGTTCTGAATCAGCAACTTATACATCTCTTGAAGAAGCAACAAACATTGTCTCACCAATAAAACCCCCAAAATCCCCTGGGGCGATTCAAAGAAACTACCAATCAAAGCTCTAAAATTACTGGATATAATAGTTAACAGCTGCATCAAACTCAACTGTTTCCCAAACCATTTCAAAAATGCTAAGATTATAGCCATAAACAAACCTAGTAAGCCAAAAAAATAATACTACATTCTCGTCTAAGTGAATTTGTAATGACCAATTCTATTGTTGCTAAAGAACAATTTGGATTTAAAAAAGAGCATAGTACTACTCACCAAATAAACAGAATTAAAAATCAAATAATCATCAATAAAAACAATAAACGTACAACGGGTTAGTTGTTAGTTTTTAAAAAAGCATTTGACACCGTTTGTTATAATGACCTCTTATTTAAACTTCTTGATGCAAATATACCAAAATATCTATGAACACATATTTCAGATTTCATTCACGGCAGAAGCTTTAAAGTTGCGATTAACAATGATACATCATCTCCAAAAACCATCACCACAGGGTTACCTCAAGTATCAGTCTTGTCGCCATTGCATTACTCGATATATACAGCCGATTTTAAAGTCCCGAAATATATGAAAATTGCTTATTACGCAGATGATACTGCGCTAATTTCTTCAAACAAACTTAGAAGTGCACTCCTGAAGAAAATGGAAAAGGGACTTGTAAACTGCAGTAAATATTTTCACAAATGGAAAATCAAAATTAATCCAAACAAGTAGGAAAACTATAGTCGGTCTAGACCGACTATATGATACCCTATACCATCGTTTAGAGACCATATCTCTCAGGCCCAACTAACTGGATATAGAAAATAAACATAAACCAAATTTGAGTCGGATTGTTACTAATTTTTTGGCTGCAGATATGAAAAAGTTCATATCGGATGCTATATCTATATGGGGACTAGGCCCCAAAATGGACCGATCCTGACCATGTTTGGTGAAGTCTCTTGTATTTTGCAAAAATATATACAAACAAAATTTGAGAAGAATCAGTGCAATATTTGTGTTTTTTGATAGATTTAAGTGAAGCAGCTCTATATGGGGCCTTTGACTAAGAGTTGTCCAAAAGGGATCACTTTTGGACTCCTGATCAATGGATGTAATAATTTCATACAAATCCAATTTGACCAAGATTTACATGATAATTTGGATCTTATGGCAATTTATGTCGATTTCATAGCGGTCATTTGTATGGGGGCTAGGTCTGAACATGGACTGATTCCTACCAGTTTCAACACCTATTTCATCCTATGGCCGGCGAAAGCTCACATACCAAATTTCATCAAAATATATTCATATTTGCGACCTGCAGATTGATTACAAGCTTTACATGGACGGACGGACGGACGGACATCGTTAAATTGAATCAGATAGCAGAACAAAGTCATTATACCCAAACCACATAGTGGTGTAGGGTATAACAAGACGAAAGCAATAATTTTTCAATTCAAAAAATTCCCTAAAGACTGCTCAGACGTCATCTTCTTAGTGGATATAATACCATAAATGTACTTAACGATGTCAAATATCTTAGAGTTGCCTTGGACAAAAAGCTTACATTTAAACAACATATTATGGCTACGTGTCAAATAACCCCAAAATCAAAAATCTACTCTTCAAAAGTGTTATAAGGCCAATATTAACACACGCGTGTCCTATTTGGAGTGACGCTGCACAGTGGTTCAAAACCAAAAAAAAGTGGTAATAAGTCTGGAACTTCTAAAATATTGGTTGGATTGGAATAGTATATTCTAGGCGATTGTAGTCAAGGATATAGGCTTTCAAAATATTTATTCTTGAGATACCCTGTTGTAACACAGGGTGAGCTACAGGGTGCCAAAGTCGACCACCACGAGGTGGAAAATGCTTTCAAAGCTTGTAACTTTTATAAATATGAAGTGATTTTTACGTTTTTTAAATTTTTCCAATAACCATTAAATTTTTAACAAGAAACATGCGTATACTATCTAGTTATCGCTTACGGTTTAAAAAATATTTGATTTTAAAAATCAACATTTGAACTTTTCACCAAATTCTTTCTTGGTTTTTCGCAAATAACATTTTTATTAAAATAGAATTGTTGCATATTTCTATTTCTTCTTTGCTAAATGTGGATATTATTCTAGATGCAGTCTTTTCAAGCAGTTCCGCTAATCCAACATTTGCACTTTCAGTATTGGATTTCACATTAGATGGTAGAATTTTATTTTTTGTTTCCTTTATGGCTCTGCTGGTAGGAAAAATATCAAATCCTTTTTCTTTGAGAGCTTTTCTCAAAATATCATATTTATTTCTTGTCAATCCCAAATTTAAAATAAGAGCTAACGCATCCTCTTCTGTAAATGATGTTGACGATTTTGGCGTTGAAATACTTTGCACCATACGCTTCAACCGCTTAGGAGATGCAGTTGGTAACACATCTACAATTTTAGCTTCCTTTGGTTGCGTGCGTGTCAAGGCTGATTTAAAAGAATCCTTAATTTTATGATCAGTTGAAACTCATTAGGTAATGGTGTATTTCATACACCATTAACTTATAATTATACCTTCTTTGAAAAGATATATAAAATTATTTAAAGTAATAAAAACGTATGCAACCCTTTACCAAAAAACAATAAAAAATATGTCATTCACTATGTAAATGACCATTTATATGAACAAATAGTGAAATAGCTAAATTTTTGCCTGTGGAGTGTGGTTTGGGGTCATTATTTCAGCATGTTGGAATACATTTGATAGACGTGTTATATATCGTTGAATAGATAAATATGTCTTCTTTAACAATATATATAATAATAAGTAAAATTCAAAAATTTTGGGAACACTTTACCAAAAAAACCAAAAAAAACGAAAAACCATAGTTTTTCTATATTTTTTTCTGAAATTTGAATATAAATATCTCAAAAACTATTAACGTTATCAAAATGATTTTCTGAAGTGTTTTAGATAATTTAAATGCCGCTCTGAATCAATAAACAAAATATAAAAATAACTTATCTTAATATGTTTTTTAAGTTAACAAAAAAAATTCGTATGAAAATTTGACTTTTTTCACCATTTAAGCCCTCCTGACCACGTTTTTGTAACGGCGGTGAATTTTATTGCGGCAAATAAATTAAAATGTTTGGAGCTTTAATACTGCGGTGAAATATTTGAAGAAATCGAGCGGATATTTTTGTACTAACTTTTAAAACTTAGTTTTTTTTTTTAAATTGCCCAATTTCGTCCAATGCTGGACGTAGGGTGCATGTCCAAAAATATTAAAAATTTCACTTACAACCATTCTTGAAGCATATTCTTTTAAAATATGTAGAAAAATATATACATATTTTACCAAGGTTGTGAGAAAAAGGTGAAAAAGTGAAGGGTATTTTTTGGCAAAAATTTGCAATTTTTAGAACCTGATTCAAAAAGTCAACTTTCAGATTTTGTGCTCACTAAACGGTTTGAAATAATTCAAAAAATACTTCAACATATTTTTTTAAAAAGTACTGGCTCTCCCCACAAATTTTTAGATTTTTTTTATCTATTTTAATAAAAATGTTATTTGCGAAAAACCAAGAAAGAATTTGGTGAAAAGTTCAAATGTTGATTTTTAAAATCAAATATTTTTTAAACCATAAGCGATAACTAGGTAGTATAGGCATGTTTTTTGTTAATAATTTAATGGTTATTGGAAAAATTTAAAAAACATAAAAATCACTTCATATTTATAAAAATTACAAGCTTTGAAAACATTTTCCACCTCGAGGTGGTCGATTTTGGCACCCTGTAGCTCACCCTGTGTTACAACAGGGTATCTCAAAAATAAATATTTTGAAAGCCTATATCCTTGACTACAATCGCCTAGAATATACTATTCCAATCCAACCAATAGTTTAGAAGTTCCAGACTTATTACCACTTTTTTTTGGTTTTGAACCACTGTGCGCTGCCTACTGCCTGCAAAATAAATGTCTCAAAATGATAAATAAAAAGCCCTGGAGGTATCATACAAATCTTCATCATGAACAAACAGGTTATGGAAAAATTATCGATTTCATAACAAAGATTAATAACAATTTTTTTGCCAAAATCGAAAATTCCTCTACCCTCTGACAAGAGAATGTAGAGGAGTAACGTAAAATTAAAAAGAAATCACCAAATTGAAAATTAAATTGAATATTATATAAGCACATAAATATTTGCAGATAGTATTTGAATCAATTAAATCATATAAAAGTTCTTTTTCCTCCCATTTTCATTTAAAAACCATTAAAAAATAAAATAAAATCTATTTAATAGCTTTAGATCCTATATATTATTTGTGCAATATCTATATATAAATATAAGATTTCATTTTTAAATATCAAACTTGTTAAAATATATAATTAAAGGAAGAATATATAATTGAAAAATATCATGTTTTGTTGTTACTCTGGGCCGCCGCTTCGATTTTTATCAGCAGTTACCATCCTCTTTGATTTTTTTCATAATATAGTCCCCAGCTCGACACCATACCTTGAGCTTACTGAGTTTATTGATAAAAAAAATTGCCGCATATGGAGTGAGACCAATACACAAAGGAACCTACAGACTCCTTTATGTCTAGAAAAATCCACCGTTTGGTGTTCCAGCTGGATCTTATTGTGTTTAGGCCAAGATCTTTACAAGACTTGTCGATTCGAGAAATGTCTAACCCTGTACGATTTACGATGCCAGAAAAAAACTTCGGAATATTGATTTTACAACATTTTAATTTTGGCATATATTTTTTTTTTTCGAATGTACAAAAATTATACGGAACACTCATACCTTCGCATAATTAGTTATAAGTAAGGGTGCTATAAAAAATATGAATTTCACAGAGGGGATAAACATTTTTTAATGAAATTACAGTAATTATTTTATAGTAAATTTTTTTTTATATATATAGCAAACAAAAAAAAAAGAACAAGTAAGAAAATTATAGTTGGTCTAGACCAACTATAATATATCCTATATTCTATCTATTTAGGCCAACTATTTAGATATAGATAATAAATATAAAACAAGTTTGAGTGGCAAGTTTTTCTCCTCCAGACATGAAAAGGTTCATATCGGATGGTATATTTATATGTCGGCTAAAACATATATAAACCAAATCTGAGAAAAATATTTGCAATACATATTTTTTTTTTTTTAATAGATTTAAGTAAAGGTCGGGAATTATCTTAATATGGGGGCTATTACCAAGAACTGTCCTATAGGGCTTATTTTTTGATTACCGATAAATGATATAATAAACACACACAAACCTAATTTGACCGAGATCTATGTGATAATTTTGCTATTATGGGAACTTAAGTCGATCTCACAGGGTCAGTTGTATGGTTGCTATACTAAACGAATTTTCGTCTGAAGAAATTATCTTAAACGATTTTTTACATATTGAGATTATATGTGTTTTAGCTAAAATTAATAAATTAATAAATTGCTCATACATTCCGCCTAACTCTCCGCTTTCTGTTTATGAGGATCATCTGAAAGCTGTTGATTTAATCCAAAATTATATAAAACCATCTGATTTATTAATGTTAATTTGGAGATTTTAACATGCCGTCTACATCCTGGAAAGCTGATCCTGATACCAATTATTTAGTTCCATCTAATTATTCCGATTCTGCATTTATTCATGGTTTATTGGAAAATTGTCTTTTCCAAGTCAACTCCGTCACAAATACATTTGGTAGACTGTTGGACCTTATTCTCGTTAATGAACCTAATGACTTTTCAATATTGCAGCATAGCCCTATTTCTAATCCGGAAGATATATACCATCCAACACTTGAGATATCTTGCTTTTGTTCCTATTCTCTTCATAAAAAAAAGTTAACTCACAGCGATAAAATCTTTTGCTTTAATAAAACTAATTACCAAGATTTACAACTCCATCTATTCCAAATTGACTGGATAAATGTGTTATCTCGTTGCAATGATAACTTGGACTTGTGTTTGCATACATTTTATCATCACCTCTTTGAATGTTTTTCGGCATCTGTACCTAAAATGTTACCTCCTAAATCGAATGGTCCTCCTTGGAATACAAAACATATATCTCAACTTAAAATAAGAAAAACAAAATATAGAAAATATGTAACATTGATAGATTATATGAAATACTCATTATCAAGATCGGAATTTATTATTGCTAATCATTTGGCCTATAATAACCATTTAAATAAAGTAAGGAATAAACTAAAAAATAATTCAAAATCATTTTATAAATTTATTAATTCTAAAAGACGTACTGCGGACTTTCCTTCGGTTATGAATTACGGTGATTTAGAATCTTCAGATGATAACTCCATAAGTAATATGTTTGCAGACTTTTTTGCATCAACTTGTTCTTCGACAGCATTTAATAGCAATAATCTGTATCCATACATAATATCGGAATCTTCAATTATTAATATACCATCCGTAAATCAACATACAGTTCTGAATGCCCTCACAAAATTGAAATTGTCGTATGCTGCTGGTCCTGACGGTGTTCCTAGTTGCATTTTAAAGCGCTGCGCACATTTATTGTATATTCCCTTATATGTTTAACATATCCCTTAAATTGGGTTACCTTCCTCCCATTTGGAAAGAATCATTTATTATTCCCTTCTTTAAGTCTGGATCTAAAGCTGGTATTTCGAGTTATAGAGGTATTGCTAAATTAAGTGCTATTCCAAAACTATTTGAAAAACTTATATGTATATGACACGTTGTCACATCATGTGTCCTCTATCATATCTCCAACTCAATATGGATTCTGAAAATCACGCTCTACAATAACAAATCTTTTGGAGCTTACAACTATGGTAAATGATGGTTTTATTAATACGAAACAAACAGATGTTATTTATAATGATTTTAGCAAGGCATTTGATAAAGTAAATCATGATCTATTGATGTTTAAGCTTGACCGTATGGGCTTTGGTATATTGCTGATAAAATGGCTTGGATCATATTTAAAAGACAGAACACAATGTATTAAGTTTCGTAACTCGTATTCCAACAACATAAAAGTATTATCTGGTGTACCTCAAGGTAGTCACTTGGGACCTCTTTTATTTACGCTATATATAAACGATCTTCCTTCTGTAATTAAACACTCAACTACATTAATGTATGCAGACGATGTAAAGTTAATTTTTACCCTCAACAATCTTGATCAACAATCACTTTTACAGAATGATATTGATCGTTGAACTACTTGGTGTAATATTAATCTAATGGACCTAAATGTCAAAAAATGCAAATATATGATATTTACAAGATCAATTCCAATTAATGGTCGGTATATCGTGAATAATGCTGTGCTTGATTTAGTGGATTCATTCAATGACCTTGGCGTACTTCTGGATAAAAAATTAGACTTTAGAAGTCATATTTCGCTAACAATAAATAAAGCTACTGGTGTACTTGGATTCATTAAACGGTGGGCTAAAGAGTTTTCGGATCCGTATACGACAAAACAATTGTTTACTACCTCGGTAAGACCAGTACTCGAATATGGGTCTGTAGTCTGGGATCCACATTATCATATACATTCCAACAAAATTGAATCAGTTCAAAAACTATTTTTGTTATTTTGTTTCCTGGTTTGGGCTGGGATCCTAATATGAGGTTGCCATCTTATGAAAATCGTCTGGCTCTAATTAAGCTTCCTACATTGAAAAGTCGCAGACATATGCTAAATGTTACTTTCCTGTTAAAACTGTTAAATGGTAGTCTTAAATCTGAATTTCTTATCAACAAAATAAATATAAATAAGCTTTTCGATCATCAAGAAATTATAACTTTCTAACTATCAAATATTATTGTACAAACTATGCTAATTTTAATCCACTACGTAGAATTTGTGATGAGTTTAATATGCTGTATCTGTTTATTGATTTTAATAAAAGTTTGGATATTGTGAGAAGAGATATTATATTACACTTAAATGCATTAAAATAACTGAATTAAATAATTTTGTTAAATATTTTTGTTAAATGTTTAATTATATATGTAAATTATAATATAAATGTGTACTTTAAGTAGTCTGTAAGTATGATTCCATAGACTGTATAAATAAATAAAAATAAATAAATAAATATGGGGACTAGGTCTGAACATGAACCGATTTTCACCAATTTCAACAGCGTTTCGTGCAATGGTCAATGGAAGCTTACTTACCAAATTTCATCAAACTATGTGCACATTTGCAACCTGTGGTTTGGTCACTAATTTGACATGGACACACAGACGGTTGGACGGACGGGCGGAAATCGCTAAATCAACTCAGAAAGTTATTCTGAGTCGAACAGTATAATAAAAGATGGGTCTAGGTCAAATATTTTGGGCAGTTACAAACATCATCACAAAATCATTATACCCTGACCATATAGTGGTCAAAATAATACTTGCAAAAAACCAAGAGGAAAAACGTGAGCTCACTAGATTTGGCGATGGTTGACTCATTTTGGGACCAAATCTGATATAAACTTCATCCCATTTCCAGGCACCAGCTACTTAACGATCTCACGAAGAATTTTTTCTGACATCTGAAGTGCTTCATCTTCCGTTATCAACATGGTATATTTTGAATATATTTCTATATTATTTAAATTTAAACCATAACCTATAAATTTGGCAATGTTAAACTTTGCTTTAGCTTTTCTACTGGGCTATACTCCAGTTTTTGCGGGCAGAATCATTTCGAACACATTTGTAACTTTAGTTTGATTTAATTGCAAGATACGCTTACCTCCACCACCACGACTTCTTGTGTACTTATTTACAGCCTGCTATATATAAACAAATGGCTAACATTTGCATACGAAAAAAAATTGTTTTGCTGTTTGCTAACTGTTATTATTGTAGTTTTGTGTAACTTTAAATGTTAAGCTACTGACTCTTTGACCTTTAGTCTATGGGAGTATTTCGTTGCCTGTGCATATTCGAGTTGAATGAATGAATGAATGGATTTCTTATGGAACACTTTAAGTTCTGTTCTTTATTCTTGGTTCTTTTTAGTATTATTGTTATTTTCATTTTTTTCTCTTTATTGGCTTTTTGTGCATACAATAACCATTTAAATTTATTTTTAACATGCAAAACCATGCAATGCCAGTAAACTTTAAGCCGTTTATTTATATTGAAGTCGTAGTATTAGCTGGTATATATGAACAAATGGATGTTTTTACGTTACGTTGCACTAACAAAAACTCTAGACGTAGACTAATGTCTTTATTTTTTTAATAGGTTTCTATTTGTTTTTATTGCAATTTTCACGAGTTTTCTTTATATCTCAGTTGTGTTTTAGAGCTGCAAACATTTATTCACTTAATAATTTTATTTAACCCTACAAGCTGTTTTTGAGATAAACTGTAACTAACTCACTCGACTTACTTTAAGCAAACAGTTATCAAAAGGAAATTATATATAAAATTTCTCCTCACCTACTTTCTAAGTCTACTTAAAAATATTAAATTTCATGCAAATAAAGTTAATCAAATTTGTTTGCCACCTTTTACATAGTTAGTGGTGCAGCCCGCAAAGTTTTTTTTTTATAATTATTTTCATTAAGAAGTTGTTCTGCTATTCACATTTTGAGTTTTATTACAAATATTTTATTTTGAACACATACACATATAATTTTCTTAGCACGTCAGTAATCAATAATGATGATTCACATTCAGAAGAATATTAAAGAGCGTGTAGTTCTTTGAGCAAAATCACCAAAACTTCTACGTTTAACTAAGGTGGCACATATTTTTATTATGACTTGTGTCCTAAAGGAGCACTTGCAAGGAAGGTATTCTGGTTAAAACCCTTAGATTGTAATTATAATATGTTTTGGAGTACGAAAAATAAGATACCCGTATATCCTTTTTGAGCTGTACATATTTGTTCCAAAGTAACTATACACTCTTTTGTATCCCACGATCGGTAATTTGCAAACCTTTCCAGCCAAGTCAATGTCATGCATAAGAATGTATAAGCTTTGGTGCTATATTGACCTCAAATTCACACTTATTAAGCACAGTAATTTTTAAGAAAATAAGTTTTATTTGCTTTTTGCAACATACCCGCTGAGATCTACTCAAGAAACCTCTTTGGCTGTTAAGGGGCAACTCTGGGACCAAAACATAGGCGATACGGGTGTCACTGTTTAGGGTTCTTCTATTAAGGGCCAGCGAAGAAAATAATACCTTTTAATCTGACAAAAGTTGGTATGAAACAAGTAAATATAAAGAAGTAAATATATTATATAATATATTATAGCCTTACTATACGGTACCGCACAAACCAGTTTTGTGAAAAATGTATAATATATTCTTGTTTTTTTATAGACTTAAGTAAGGACCGAGAAGCACTTTTATATATGGAACTATAAGTATAACTCGACTTCTTATTAATAGGCCTAATAAACTTACATAAACAAACGTTGACTGAGATCTACACAACAATTTGTTTCTTATAATAATTTAAGTTGACTTCATATAGGTCATTTGTACTGCAGCTAGGTCAGAACATAAGTCGCGTTTCACCAATTTCAGTAGTGATCATCCTAGTGCCGAAAAAAACTTATATACCTAATTTCATTAAATTTTTTTATGTCTAAACATCTTTACGCGCAGGCGGTAAATTTCTATTTCACAATACAATCACAAAAACAGCGTAACATCCCAATAAACCAGTATAAAATAGCTTGTAACAAACTTGCTACCATAAGCCTTAAGTTTAGAAAACTGTTGTGAATATTATTGTGAAAGGCTTCTTAACAATTGTTTAATAACGAAAACTGAACCCTTGTGAACAAGATTAGAAGTCTAGTTATAGAATAAACTTACAGGAAAATAGTATTCTAATCATGCTTGCGTTAAGCTTATAATCGTAGTATTTTTTTAAACTTATAACCGTAATATTTTTGTAAGCTTATAATCGCAATATTTTTGTAAGCGTTTAAATATACTTAAATAATAACACCCGTATTCATAAAAATTAAATTGTACTTCAAGTAGACTTTATCAACAAATTTTGTATGAAAAACAGACAATAAAGTCTACTTGAAGTACACTTTAATTTTTATGAATACGGGTGTAAGTCGTTTTCAAATATTCTGGTTTAAAAATAATTTTATTGATTTTTTATAATTTTTTTATTTTATTTTTTTATCTTTACCTTTGTCGTTTGTCTATTACACTGTCCAACAAATTAAGACTTTTTGAAAGGAGCAGAATAGCGACCCCATAATTCTGAAAGGGTATGTTGAGTAGATCATTTTTGTAGAACAAACTTATGGTCCAGCACGTCTGAGTATTTTTTTACAGTGGGTCAAAGTTTTCATTTTTGGTCGAAGGGAGCATTATACTTTATGAAAAAAATGCTGTAAGTTAATGTCTGAGAGAATTCTTATGGTCAGAGTTGTATTGTGGAATTGTATGAGGATTATTTTTGTGGACGATCTTAACCCTCTAACTGGTCTCTTTATGGGTCAATTTGACCCTTTTTTTGAGAAAATCAAAAAATGTCCTTTAAGAAAGGACATTTAAGGATTAAAATATTCTACGAAAATGTTTGCCGAAAAATTTCAGTTGGGGTCACCAAAGACACCATTGTTGTAAATAAAGCTCTTTACGATTAATTGGCAAAATGACACGCCAACTTCTATAAAAAAATAATAATTTTGTTTTAATACTGGTTTATTATAGTATGTACATATTTATTTTTTTTGCTTCAAATTTTCGAGTAAAAGGGAATTGGGAAATAGCAGTAGTATGACAATGGATTAAAGATTAAACTTAATACGCTTTCTGTATTTAGCTTGACGTGAATGTTCCGATGGGTCAAGGTTTCTGTACAAGCCCCATACGTATTCAGCAAGCATTACACTTTGGGATTTCCCTTTGAATCTTTCTACCAATATCTTTATATCCTGATGAAACCTTTCACCGTGTTCATCTGAAACCGGTCCAAGGTTTTCTTTAAAAAAATTGAGATGAGAGTGCAGAAAATGCAGCTTTAGTGACATCTTAACGCCAATACTGTTAAAACCGATTAGCATGCTTTCAATATTTTCTGCATAGTTTTGTGCTTTTGAGTTCCAAGGAATTCTGATATAACCAGCTGCATAACGTCAAATGCTGTCTTTTGCATATCCGACAGATGACCATAAAATTCTTCATCTTATAATAATTTTCTTATATCGGGTCTAACGAGCATTCCTAGAAAAGGTAATTTACATTATTTTATATATTTTGTGTATCCTGTTTGCATTCCAGTCAATATTGCAATCATTTTGAAGTCTGCGTATACTTCCCATTTATATTTATAGTATTCAATTTTATTTAAGAGATTTTAAATATTTGCGTATGTTTCCTCCTTTTTGTGGAACACGCAACCGGTATTGATGGATGCTGATCTCCATTGTGCAGTAAAGCTGCTTTTAAGCTGTGTTTCGAACTATCTATAAATAGTCGCCAAGCGTAAGAGTCCACTGGAAGATTAGATATTTTAGAACCTCTTCAATACTGCAACAGTATACAAGTTCTTCTGATTTTTTAAAATAACTTTCCAGATCGGCGTGTCTTTTTACATCGGCTTTTATCAAATTCCTGTTTTTCAATCTGGAACATAATATTTCAGCTTTCTCTTTTGTTAGTCTTAAATCTCTTACAAGATCTTCAAAATAAGCTTGGTCTACCAAATTACGACATATGTTTAAACCATCAAGAGGCAAGTAACTTATATCTGATATGTCATATTGGCCGAAAATGTATGTGTAGGCGGTTGAGGCACCGGAACACCTTCACAGCGCACTTCTGGTAAAATGACATTATTTGTTGCTTCGTATGTCATTGTCGCGTAGTGCCTTTGGCTTCTACCAAATTTGTAATTTACGCAGAAATAGCATGTATCTGATTTGTGATCTTCAGGTTCAATCCATGTAATAGGCGCAGAAAATGGCAGCGCCTTAGTACCGCCTTTGTACCAGGTCAAAAGACCACTTTCGCAAGTAGTACATACGGTTTTTGGTATCCAAGCTTCAGATAAAAATCGTATTCCAAAGAAAAGAAAATATGGTTCTTCAATTGTAGGCAATATCTTTCTTCTGCTTTGATGGTGCGTAAAATGTCCACAAATAAAACAAAACCAAACTCTTAATTTGCAAACAGAATCCGCCATGCTTATTTAAGCTTTAATTTTTCTTTTTATACCCAATACCCAATACCACTATGTGGTTTGGGTATAATGACTTTGTGCTGCTGTTTGTAACTACCAAAAATATTTGACCTAGACCCATTTTTTATTATACCGATCTAATCAGAATCACTTGTTGAGCCGATTTAACAATGTCCGTCCGTCCGTCCGTCCGTCCGTGTGTCCATGTAAACCTTGTAATCAAACTGCAGGTCGCAACTATGAATATATTTTGATGAAATTTCTTATGTAAGCTTTCATCCGCCATGGGATGAACGCTATTGAAATTGGTGAGAATCGGTCCATGTTTAGACCTAGCCCCCATACAAAAGAACCCTATGAAATCACCATAAGATCAAAATTGTCGTATAGATCTTAGTCAAATTGGGTTTGTATGTATTTATACCCTATACCACTATGTGGTTTGGGTATAATGACTTTGTGCTGCTGTTTGTAACAACCAAAAATATTTGACCTAGACCCAACTTTAATTATACCGATCGAATCAGAATCACTTTCTGAGTTGATTTAACAATGTCCGTCCGTCCGTCCGTCCGTCTGTGTGTCCATGTAAACCTTGTAATCAAACTGCAGGTCGCAAATATGAATATGTTTCGATGAAATTTGGTATGTAAGCTTTTATCGCCCATGGGATGATCGCTATTGAAATTGGTGAGAATCGGTCCATGTTCAGACCTAGCCTCCATACAAATTACCCATATGAAATCGACATAAATTGCCATAAGATCCAAATTGTCATATAGATCTTACTCAAATTGGGTTTGTATGTATTCATTACATCCATTAATGAGTTGTCCAAAAATGATCCCTTTGACCCCATATAGAGCTGCTTCCCGATCTTCACTTAAATCTATTAAAATACAAAAATATTGCACTGATTCTTCTCAAATTTTGTTTGTATATATTTTTGCAAAATACAAGAGACTTTACCAAACATGATCAGGATCGGTCCATTTTTGGACCTAGTCCCTATATAGTTATAGCATCCGATATGAACTTTTTCATACCTGCAGCCAAAATTATTAATAAAAATCCCACTCAAATTTGGTTTTTGCTTATTTTCTATGTCCAATTAGTTGGGCTTAACAGATGGGATCTCTAAACGCATGGTATAGGGTATCGTATAGTAGGTCTAGACCGACTATAATTTTCTTACTTGTTTTATATTAATTTTTGTAAAAATCACACCCGATATATACTGCTGAGTAGCTCAATTTTGCTTGAATTTTTTCTTTTATTTTTTATTATTAATTTTAATAAATATCACACCCGATTTGTAAGTCACAGCTGACTAGACGCGAGAACTCAGTGTTTGGCCCGGCCGAACTTGACGCCGTTTTTACCTGTTTTGTATATGTTGGTGTATAATTTTACTAATTAAGCATAAAGAGCTTTATTTACAACAATGGTGTCTTTGGTGGCCCCCACTGAAATTTTTCGGCAAACATTTTCGTAGAATATTTTAATCCTTAAATGTCCTTTTTTAAAGGATATTTTTTGATTTTCTCGAAAAAAGGGTCAAATTGACCCATAAAGAGACCAGTTAGAGGGTTAAGTTCTTCCACAAAAATAATCCTCATACAATTCCATAATAAACTCTGACCATAAGAATTCTCTCAGACATTAACTTACAGCATTTTTTTCACCCACTGTAAGAAAATACTCAGACGTGCTGGACCATAAGTTTGTTCTTCAAAAATGATCTACTCAACATACCCTTTCAGAATTATAGGGTCGCTATTCTGTTCCAAAAATGCTGCTGGACAGTGTTATTAGCGATTTGGAAGTATGCTTTTGTACTTTGATATATTCATCCTCTGGCAATCCAATTCAAATTGCAGCATCTATTGAATTTCAAAGGTCAATGAAATAAATAAATGAAATATATAAAATAACTTACTTCTTATGGCTTTTGCTATCCTCAGGCTGCGCACACTCTTCTGTGCCTTTCCAGCAAAGTTTGTCCGCCAGTTCGTCCACTAACAATTAATTCTACACTTTCTTTAGATTCTTCACGAACACTTCGTTTTGACTTATATGACATACTTAAAAAATACTTAAAAAATATAAATTTATATACTAATATATTTACTTTTTTTTAATATAAACTGTACCTGTATATTATATACATATCGAGGGCCTATATTCAATATGCACAATACAATTTTTCAGGAGAAGGAAAAAACTGTTTTATTCCTAAATTCCTTAAGTATGAAGTAATCTATCTTCCACAATATTTGTTAAATACGACTACTGAAATTTACATTTAAAAAAAATACAACATTTTAAATTTTTCGCGGCACCATAGGGCATTTAGTCTGATAGAGCATATTGCGACTGAAATTTGCGAAAATTTTAAGCCGATAGAGCGTATTGCACAGTAATAAAAGTTTGATTTTTTATGATCAAATTTTGCAATTTTATAAAAGTTCGAACGTTTTCTTTAACGTTTTTTTAATACATGAGTCATTCCTTGTCAAACCGTTTTTTTAAACATATAAGAATTTATTAACAAAACAATTAAAAATAAAAAAATTTACAGAAAAAAATTATTAGAATTGGACATTCCTTCATTTCTTGCTGTTACTTTGACTTTATCTGAACTAAATTATCATAAAAGTAATGATATTCTACTGGTATAACTTGCTTTAAATCTTGTAGATGTTTCCATTTACTAGGCTGAATTGGGAGTTGACCTTTATGCAAGGGTTTTGGTTCAGTATATCTTGTGTATTCTTTAATTCGGGTGGGTAAGCTGTTGTATTCATCATTAAGGTTCACTTTAGACATTACATCACCACTTGGTTAATACTTTAGCGATCTTAATTGTGCAACTGTGGGATCATTTTTGGCTCGACCAGGTCTAATGCTGGAAAAGCGAATAAGTTTGGCATCATTGTAATTTTTAGTAAAATCGTAATTTAAATATATTGCACTGAATGGTTTTCTTTGTCACAGTGTTATTAATTTTTACTGTTTTTCGTGATTCTAATGTTATTCTGACATAGTTTATTGGCAAGTATATAGATTGATTTTTTAGTTTGAGTTCTATTTTAGCATGTGCACTGTCGCACTCCATTTGTGTGTGACCTTTCTCGAAATACTTCTGTTCTACTATCTTGTTATTTTCAATAGCAAAAATTGATAAAGCATTTGCCAGAAAGTGGTTACGGTTTTGATAACCGCAACCGTCCGAATAAATATTGATTGGTAAATTATCTGATGAGCAATGTGTTTTCAAATGATGTATTATGATGGAAATAAATATGGAAGCAGACATATCACCTTTGTTTCATTCCACCAATAATTTGTGCATTGATGCGTAACAATATTATAAACAGTAATATTATGAACTTGTAGGCGCTGTTTGTAATAAATAGCTGAAGCGTTTATATTTGGGCAAAGCTTTACTGCTTGCGCATCCATAGTAAAAACGTGACATCTTCATTCTTGCGCCTTGACATCTTCCTTATGCTTTTAGGCGCTTTTTTGTGTGTTGGGTAAAGTGTTCTTATATCACAACTTTAGTTGTAACTTTGGAACGAAAAGCGATAAAATAGTAAATTAAGTTGCAGATTAGAGCATATTTAATGTGCTTTTAGAAAAAAATAAGTTAAAAAAAAAAAGAATGAAATAAATATTTAACACATATTTATTATTATTATTAGTAAAATATTAAATTGAAATTTTATCCAAATTCCATAATTCCACAAATTAAACTCAAAAGAGTCACATTAGGAAATATTATATATTTATTTTTTTTTTTGATACATAAGCATAAATACATAAAAAAATAACCTTTTCAAAAAAAAATATTGAAAAAAAATTTTCGTGGGTAATAAGCTTTTTTTTTGGAAAAACATTTACTTCACCATCATTAAATTCATTATAATAATCTTCATCATCATCGTTGAAATATTAAATGAAAAAAATAAGCACTTGAATCGTAAAGAACACAATGTTGAACCCAATGTGCAACATTTACAAAACGTTCAAATAACGGGACTTCATATGCAACAACGTTTACAAAACTATAGCGACCATAAGTCGTTTACAATCATATTTGCCAAAGTGTTATACAGACAAAGTGTATATCAAGTGTTATTGTAAATGCTATTGCTATGTAAAGCATTTTTAAAACATCATATAAAAAGAGTTCATATTTTGCAATTAAATACACCTATCATAACAATGCTTATGAAAAGTTATAGAAATATTGCTATATTTAGTAAGCTTATGTAATGTAACTGAATTGGAGCAGTTACATTTCACTTTTGGAACGGTTTATTGGGATGTGAGCTCACATGTTACGCTGTGAGCCGTAAGACAAATCGGTGACTTATGATTGCATTGGTGAAAAAATTATGAAATAAAATTGCTGTAAAACGACAAAAATTTCACAATATAAACGTATAACATATACATAATTCAGCAATCCTACAAGTATAAGAGAGTCCCTGCAGTTGTTTGCTATAAGTGATAAATAGATGACGCTTTCTGTTTGATTTTAAAAACGTGACATATAACAAGTAAGAAAATTATAGTCGGTCTACACCGACTATATGATACCCTATACCATGCGTTTAGAGACCCTATCTCTCAGGCCCAACTAACTGGATATAGAAAATAAGCATAAACCAAATCTGAGTGGGATTTTTATTAATTTTTTCGGCTGCAGATATGAAAAAGTTCATATCGGATGCTCTATCTATATGGGGACTAGGCCCAAAAATGGACCGATCCTGACCATGTCTGGTAAAGTCTCTTGTATTTTGCAAAAATATATGCAAACAAAATTTGAGAGGAATCAGTGCAATATTTTCTTTTGTTTTTTGATAGACTAAGAGCTGTCCTATGACTAAGAGCTGTCCAATAGGGATCATTTTTGGACTTCTGATTAATGGATGTAATATATACATACAAACCCAATTTGACTAAGATTTGTATGATAATTTGTATCTTATGGCAATATATGTTGATTTCATAGGGGTCATTTGTATGGGGGCTAGGTCTGAACATGGACCGATTCTCACCAATTTCAACAGCGTTCATCTTATGGTCGACAAAAGATTAAATACCAAATTTCAACAAAATATATTCATATTTGCGACCTGCAGTTTGATTACAAGCTTTACATGGACACACAGACGGACGGACGGACATCGTTAAATCGAATCAGATAGTGATTCTGAGTCGATAGGTATAATTAAAGATGGGTGTCGGTCAAATATATTTGGTTGTTACAAACAGCAGCACAAAGTAATTATACCCAAACCACATAGTGGTATAGGGTATAAAAAGTAAGAAAATTATAGTCGGTCTAGCCCGACTATACGATACCCTATACCATGGTTAAGAGACCCTATCTCTTCGCTCCAACTAATTGGATATAGCAAATAAGCATAAACCAAATTTGAGTGGCATTTCTATTAATTTTTTTCGCTGCAGATATGAAAAAGTTCATATCGGATACTATATTAATATGGGGACTAGGTCGAAAAATGGACCGATCCTGACCATATTTGGTAAAGTCACTTATACTTTGCAAAAATATATACAAACCAAATTTGAGAAAAATTTGTGCAATATTTTTGTTTTTTGATAGATTTAAGTGAAGATCGGGAAGCCTATTGATTGGGGCCTATGACTAAGAATTTTCCTATAGGTAGTATTTTTGAACTACTGATTAGTGGAAGTAATAAACACATAAAAACCCAATTTTACTGAGATCTATATGATAATTTGGAACTTATGGCAATTTATGTCGATTTCATAGGGGTCATTTGTATGGGGGCTAGGTCTGAACATGGACCTATTCTCACCAATTTCAATAGCGTTCATCCCATGGCGGATGGAAGCTTATATGCCAAATTTCATCAACATGAATTCATATTTGCGTTCTGTAGTTTGATTACAAGCTTTACATGGACACACAGACGCACGGACGGACGGACGGACGTTGCTATTTCGACTCAAAAAGTGATTCTGAGTCGATCGGTACAATTAAAGATGGGTCTAGGGCGAATATTTTTGGTTGTTACAAACAGCAGCACAAAGTCATTATACCCAAACCACATAGTGGTATAGGGTATAAAAATCTTTAATTACTAGATGTTTACACATCTCCCCTGTGATCAGACTCACGTGATTATACCCTATACCACTATGTGGTTTATGTATAATGACTTTGTGCTGCTGTTTGTAACTACCAAAAATATTTGACCCAGACCCATCTTTTATTACACCGATCGAATCAGAATCACCATCTGATTCGATTTAACAATGTCCGTCCGTCCGTCTGTGTGTCCATGTAAACCTTGTAATCAAACTACAGGCCGCAAATATGAATATATTTTCAAAAAATTTTGTATGTTAGCTTCTATCGGTAATAGGATGAACGCTTTTTAAAAAGGGAGAGAGCGGGCCATGTTTAGACCTAGCCCCCATACAAATGACCCCTATGAAATCGACTTAAATTGCTATAAGATCCAAATTATCATATAAATCTTAATCAAATTGGGTTTGTATGTGTTTATTACATCCATTAATCAGTAGTCCAAAAATGATCCCTATGGGACAACTCTAAGTCATAGGCACCATATAGAGCTGCTTCCCGATCTTCACATAAATCTATCAAAAACAAAAATATTGCACTGATTCTTCTCAAATTTTGTTTGTATATATTTTTGCAAATACAAGAGACCTTACCAAACATGGTCTGGGCCTAGTCCCCATACAGATATAGAATCCGATATGAACTTTTCCATATCTGCAGCCAAAAAAAATTAATAAAAATCCCACTCAAATTTGTTTTATGCTTGTTTTCTATATCCAGTTAGTTGGGTCTAAGAGATAAGGTCTCTAAGCGCATGGTATAGGGTATAATTTTCTTTCTTTTTTTGAAACTATAATTTTCTTTCTTTTTTTGAAAGAAAATATCGACTCAGATATTTCGGTAGTTAGAAAAATCGACATAATTCAAATATCTAAAATATTTGCCTCTAGCTCTAACATTTCCTCAAATATAATGGCTTGAAAAGTGAAAAAATTGTATAAAAAAAAGTGGTGTTAAATTCGGCTATGCCAAACCTTTTATATCACACGTTCGTATTCTAAATACAATGTTATAGGCAACGTGATCAACACTAATAGACAAACTAGGCTAGATTACAAGTAAAAATGGCTTGACTTTTTACAAGAACTTTGAAAATTAATAAAAATAATTTTCAATAATATTAGGTATCAGAGAACATTAGAGAACATTCGTTTTTATTGTTCATTCATACATTCGTTGCTTTTGCCCTGCATTCATTCAACAACAATAACTATTGATGTTTCTATTTTATACATTCATTGTTTTCTATGCGTTACAGGTCAAGCAACGAAATAATGTGATCACACATTAGTAAAATAAAACCAATCACACCATTCGTTTAGTATTCGTTGTTATAATTATTTGAAAAATGCAGTGTGAAAATATTTTGGAAAAAATAAATACCGGTGTTTTTCTTATAATTAAGAATAATACAAAAAGCTAAATATGGAAAATTTTTTCTCTTATCGTTCGCTTTCATAATCCCTACCCTGGTATAGAAAGCGACTTTCACTTGCAAATAACTGAGCGAGTTTGCTTCACCCAGGTAGGTATATCGAAATTTGTATGAACATTTCTTACATTTCCTAATATAATGTCAAAGAAATCATCTGAGATGTTTGGAAAAACAATACATCATGTAAATACATAGATTTTCGTTTATTGAAATTAAAAATTATACAAAAAAGTGAGAAAAGGTATATATGTATGTATGTAATATTTATTTACGCAAATTGTGAGAAAATGAAAATGGGCCCATATGACAATCCTCACACTTTGTTTGGGTGAAGCTATGTTTTGCTTTTTTTTTTTTTCTTTTTTAAGCCTAGTTCCGCGATGCCGAGTGGAGATTCTAACTTTGGGTCCAGGGATAAGCCGGATTTGGCTAGTTTTTGCAGCGACAGACCAAAGCCTCGGGAGGGAATCGAACCCACGACCCCCGCGTGATAGGCGAGCACGCTACCGACTCACCTACCGGGGCGCTTGCATTTGACACATGCTTGCCGTGTAGCTCTCTTCCTTTTAGAACATCGGTAACACATGTTTGATGCGCGCACTTGCTTCCCGTTCCGGGACATCATCAGCGTAAAACTCTTCATCTTCATAGTTCGATACAGAGACTGATTCGCCCGTAATAATAGAAACAAATAAATATTTTTCTACTTAAAGAGGTTCAAAGATATACCTAAAATACATTCAACGGCTGTCTTGATGGCTAACTTCTTGACTACCATTGGTCTTTGGGCTCGGATCCTAATTTGTGGAATGCAAAGCTCTTCATCCAAGCCCTGCATAAATTGTCTACGTCGAGATTTCTTTACCGCAGTATGTGGACCGCTGGTGACATATGTTATATGTGCTGCTAGGGCAGCGATATCCAACATATTGTAAAACACATACCCTTTTTGTGGTATATTGTGGCACCATTTTATGCATTGCGGCCACACCGCCCTTGGATTTGTTATAAAACAATAATGTTTCTGGCTTTTGTTTTATATCGGACAGAGCTGAATCTCGATGCATGGACGATATCAGCACTATAGCTCTTCCCTTTGCTGGGACATAGGAGCACATCGTTGTACACGGACTAAATCCAAATTTACTCGAATATACCCTACGCCTCTTTGAAAATTTGAATTCTTCGGGTATACGCTTGTTTCTTTTTTTTAGTTTGAAAACATCTATACGCGCAGGGGGGTAAATTTCGATTTCTCAATACAATCACAAAAACAGTGTAACACGTAATAGGAGAGAGCTGACAGATAACGCTGTGTGAATTATGATTGTATTGGTGAAAAAATTACGATATAACATTACTTTTTATGCCACTTTTTTAAAGCATCATCTATGTTGAATTAGCTGAAACAGGTTTCGCTATAAGTGATACATAGATGACGCTTTCTGTTTGATTTTAAAAAATTACATAAAAAAATCTTTAATTACTAGATGTTTACACATCTTCCCTGTGATCGGACTCACATGATTTTTTTTTTTTTTTTTGATGTGTAAACATCTATACGCGCAGGGGGGTAAATTTCTATTTCACAATACAATCACAAAAACAGCGTAACTCATATCGGTGTAAGCTGAAGCAGATAACGCTGTGTGACTTATGATTGTATTGGTGAAAAAATTATGATATAAAATTGTTTTTTTATGCCACTTTTATAAAAGCGTCATCTATGTATCACTTATATACGTTTATATTAGGATATTTTTAACGTTTTACAGCAAACGGTTGTTGAATTAGCTGAAACAGTTTTTGCTATAAGTGATACATAGATGACGCTTTCTGTTTGATATTAAAAAATGATATAAAAAAATCTTTAATTCCTAGATGTTTACACATCTTCCCTGTGATCGGACTCACATGATTTTTTTTTCAAAGTGCCGACGATGGTTATTTTCCAAGTTAGTAGCTCCTGGAGCAATGGGAGTGAAGTGAAAAAATTGTCCATCTTCACATTTCGCCGTATTTTTGCAGAGAGCAGTTAGGTCTTTCACAACCCGCTCGCCTTCTTTTACGTCTCTGGTAACGCCTTCTTTTCCATTATAAATTGGGCCTTTAAGCGAATAAAAAGTTGTGGCATCGCAAGCCCACCAAATATTTATTGCATAGTTTTCAGGTTTTGATGGATTATATTGAGTTAATTTAGTGCGCCCTCAATATCCGAACAACTGCTCGTTCACTGTAATGGCCTCATAAGGCCAGAAATTGGCTCTCAGATTGGAGTTAATCATCTCGAAAATATCCCTTATCGGTACTGCCTTATCGTTAGACTGGTGAGTGGCTCTAGTGGCATGGTTGTCAAAACGAATAAAGCGTAAAATGCTTTGGAATCGGTTAATAGACATTGTTGTTTCCAAAGCTCGCTTAATTTTTCTTGGCTGGATATCTGGGCGCCCATCACAAGCGAAATTCCAAGAAACGCTTTCAACTCTTCATCAGTAACTGAAATCCATGTAGCAGCCTTTTTAGAAAGATTTTCTGCAATCCATTTACGATAAAAATCTTCAGCTTTTTTGTTAGAAAACCTACAAATTTGATAATTGGTTCCCATAAACAATGGTCCACGAATAACATTATGGGCCCTTTGACGAGTGAAGGCAGTATTTTGCTTACACCACTTTATACCATCTTTGCTGTTGAAAAATGTTTCATCATAAGTAGAACCTTGTTCATTTTGGTCACTCTCATTGTTATCAGATCCGCTGCCAATATTCAGCTCGACATTTGCATCTTAGTCAGCTAGTTCAGCATCCGATTCCGCAGCTTCCTGGTCAGGCAAATATTCGTCATCGCTATCAGCGCCTACAAATGGGTCAGGCTCGGCATCGTCCATATCAGACGCGGCATCCAACGTATTCCGAAAATACTCTTGCCTTTCTTCATGAGATAACCTATCCAAAAAAATTTAAATAATATAAATAATTTTGCCAAAAATAATTATTAGATTCTGAAAAGCATTAGAAACCACAGTATTATAACAAAAACTTGCCTGGAAATAGCTGCCAAAGAAAGATATCCAAAATTACCCCCGCTATTCATATTTAATTTTTTTGCAAACACAAACTTTCACAACAAATATTCAAGACAAACTGAAATCATCATCTTGTTCGCATATACACAGGTATTATATATGTGGTCAGAATATTTTTAAAAGTTACTAGATTCGTGGTTTTATATTCCAATTTCTAATTCCAAATATTTGAGTCCGGGCAAATAAAAGATAATTACAATAGAAAAGTTTTCAAAAAATTTCAAATATAAATATTAAAACAAGGCATACTACACTCAAAAAAATAAATTAGTAGAAAAAAGCAAATGAATTACCTAAAGTATAATTTTTAATAATATTTATTTTGGCCTTGTTTGACATTTTTTGTATTTTTTTCCCATACAAAATTAGTGAAATATTTTTATATCTACCCGGTAGATGTGTTGACGTAAAAAAATTATTTATGAAAGCGAAGGTTATACAAAACGATAATAACGAAATAGTTAATGGATTCGTGCTTTGCGAAAAGCATAATCACTTGTTTAAATACAACGGAAAGCAGACATCAAATTTAATTCAGCACAAATGCTACGCAGAACCAAATTCCAATACTGAATCAAAAACAAGTTAAAAAATTATAGTCGGTCTAGACCGACTATATGATACACTATACCATGGTTTCGAGACCCTATCTCTTCGGTCCAACAAAGTGGATATAGAAAATAAGCATAAAGCCAATTTGAGTGGCATTGTTATTAATTTTTTGGTTGCAGATATGAAAAAGTGCATATCGGATGCTATATTTATATGGGGCCTAGGTCGAAAAATGTTTAGATCCTGACCATACTTGGTAAAGTCACTTATATTTTAAAAAAATATACACAAACCAAATTTGAGAAAAATCTGTGCAATATTCTTGTTTTTTGATAGATTTAAGCGAAGATCGGGAAGCGGCGTTATACGGGGGCTATGTCTAAGAGTTCTCCAATAGGGATCATTTTTGGGCTACTCATTAATGGATGTAATAAATACATAAAGACCCAATTGGTCTAAGATTTATATGATAATTTGGATCTTATGGCAATTTATGTTGATTTCATAGAGGACATTTGTATGGGGGCTAGGTCTAAACTTGGAACGATTCTCACCAATTTCAACAGGGTTCATCCCATGGTTGACAAAAGCTAATATACCAAGTTTCATCAAAACATATTGATATTTGCGCCCTGCAGTTTGATTACAAGCTTTGCATGGACACACAGACGGACGGACCGATGGACGGACGGACGGACGGACATCGTTAAATCGAATCAGATGGTGATTCTGATTCGATCGGTACAATTAAAGATGGGTGTAGGTCAAATATTTTTGGTTGTTACAAACTGCAGCACACAGTTTTGACAAAGATGATTTTACAAATGTGTGCGCCCAATAATAGGTTATCGGAGCAAAATACGGGAGTCATGTAGATATATTGCATCTAATACCAGATCCGACAGCAATATCAACTCGCACAAAAATCAAGGCGGAGAAAAAAAAACGAAATAAAAAAGGAAGGATCGCAGTTGAAACATATTGTATTAGCTGTAAAGTGATTTTCAACGTTGCACAGGAGAACATATATTGGCTAAAGTAAAATGTGTTTCGAAAGATTTTGAAGTAATCAACTTAGATAAAGTTAAATTCGTTACAGACAGAGAGCAAACATTGTAAAAGCTCTGCAAAACTACACTCGCCTTAATTGTTCAAGTCACTTGTTTAATAACATGTTATATTTTTCTTTGCATAATACTGCGGAATTAAAGCCTATGCTAGAATCCTGCAAAAAGCTGGTGAAATATAAAAAAAAGTAATTTACAGCATATGTTGATCACATCGTTAAAAAACTATTGCATAACTTGCTGGTCCTCGCATTATAATTTGTTCAACTCGAGTTTGAACAACTGGGTTGCTATACAGGAAATACTTTCAAAAAATGGCGAAAGTTTTAAAGTTGAAAATGATAGGGTGGAACATTTATTTTTAGAAATACGTGATGTGGAAGGTAAAATTGTTGTTGGTAGTGTCAACAGACCAAATCGCAATATAGACCTCGGTTGCCTTTATGAAATGTTGATTACTGATTTTAAACTCTATTACAACAACATTATAATTACAGGATATTTTAACTCAGACCTTTTAGAAAACTGTAGTATGGTCGAAAATATGAAATCCTTCGGTCTCACTCCCGTGAATATGCATATTCCAACACACTTCACAGCCACCAACAAAACATTATTGGATTTATTTTTTGTCTCTTATGAAGAAAACACTTTGATATATGACCAACTGTCTACTCCATGTTTTTCTAAGCACGACCATATTTTTATGACTTACGACATACCATAGAACTTAGAGACTTCCAAAACATTAATAACCCATACTTGGAAGAAGCATGTTGCCAAATAGATTGAAACCTTATTTACTTTATGTTGTCGGCAGATGATCAACTATTCTTCTTGGAATGTCTCATATCTCAGCTTTGAACAATACTATAGTCCCAATCAAAGTCAGGACAATACGTAAGCGACAAACACCCTGGTTCAAAACAGAGATTAGGAAACTTATTGATTATCGTGATAAAGTTTTTTTCAGATGGAAGCGAACAGTTAATAAATGCATTAGGAAGGCTGATGCTGATGAGAAAAATTGGAGTGATAAAGTTTTTTTCAGATGGAAGCGAACAGTTAATAAATGCATTAGGAAGGCTGATGCTGATGAGAAAAATTGGAGTTGGAGAAATTGGAGTTGGTAGGACTAAAAGATCAGCGGATATTTCAGCATTAAATCCGAATGAAATTTACTCGAATTTTATTAATATCCCTATGCCTCAAGCTGATCATACATACTATAATAACTATACCGATAACCGTCCCCCCGAAACCCTTTTCCCATTTGAATGTGTCCGTCAATTGGACGTACTTAAGAGCTGCCACTCGACAACTGGTATTGATGGTATGCACCCTACTGTTTTGAAAATGCTTCTCCCCTTACCAAACACAGCTGTGTTACTGGATGGATGCGTGGTATTTTTAGTGCTGTTTGACTACTCAAAAGCTTTTGACATGATGGATCACACAGTCTTTCTGCAAAAACATAAGAAAATGATCCACTTTTCTTCAACATCAGTTGCACTGATGACATCTTATTTAGTAAATCGCGTTCAATGCGTAAGAATAAATAATACATCATCATCGTTTCTTCCTGTTTCAAGAGTCGTTCCGCAGGCGTTCCCTAAACAGTTAATCCAGTGCAATGTGAGGATGTATGCCGATGATATACAATGTACATTAGCAGCAGAAACGGGAAAATTAGGGACTGCACTAGAAAACTGAACGATGATTTAAAATGAATCTCAAATTGGGCGGTTGCGAACGGTCTCAGCCTTAACCCTCTAAAAGCCAAGTGGGTTCTGATGCGTAATAGATAAGCTAGGATACCAGTAAATCCAAACATTTATTTAAATGATCAGCAAATTGATATTGTCGAACGAGCCAAAATGTGGGTGTTCTTTTTAACAAAAATCTTACCTGGTCAGATCACATTGCAGCGGCGCGCAGTGGCCATTTGACGAGAAGGCAGTCAAAAATCTATAACTTTTGATTGGATTGAAATTTTGATATGCGGGTTTCTTTTTTTGGTAGGTGAGACTTTAGCCTTTAAGTTTTGCTATAAAACGTTGTTCTCAACCTAAACTAAAAAAGGTAATGGAGGGTTTAAAATACATTTTCATTTGTAGTTGAATTTTAGTACAAAAGTGAAGTGTTAAAAGCGAAAAAAAGGTTTTTTTTTAATATAATGTCTTATTTTTTCACTTAATTTTACAACTAATACTTTTCAACAATTTTTTAAGTTAATTTTTTCAGAAAATGCCAAACTTTGGGCTCCGTAAACTTTTTAGTCCTATGTACACAAGGGCCAAAGGTTGTTTTTTTTTTTAAAGATCCCGAGTTAAAATATAATTTATTAAGCAGCGAACGTAAAAGTTACCTTATATTGGTTCAAGATAGAGAAGTTTCAATGAAAAACTCAAATGTTTTTGCTTAAGTTAAATTTTTTTTTATTGTCTTTAAATATTTCTATATCAATTTTTATGGTAAATTTATGAAATATAACAATTTTCATTGTAAATTTTTAAAACATATATAAATTTTTAAATCAAGAAAATTTTTTTTAGCTATCTAAAAAAAGTGTAACTTATTGTTAGTGTAATGAAAAAGTACTTTAAATCAACCAATTTAGTAAAAATTTCTTCTAAATAGCCTTGATTTTCATCTTCTAGAAGTTGTTTAGCTTCTTCGTCTAATTCAGTAGAGGTATTATTCCATTTTTGACTAATTTTGGACATATATGGATCTGAAGTGCACAACAAAATAGCGATAAGGTCTTCATTACTGCAACATCTGGATATTTTCCTTGTGTTGTGCTTGCGAAAGAATCTGTAGTCTTTGTTCCTTTTTTCTTGCGCTTCTTCAGATAGATCTCCTATTGGTAGCATATTGTTTTGAATTATTTGTTACCCATGGTACAAAATTTTATGAACTGTGGATGGCATATATCTCCAAGAGTATTTTTCATTATAAAGTATCGCTGTTTTATTGGCGTACTCTCCAAATTTTTTTGCATTTACCTTTCTGCTGCATGCTAGAACTTGTAACTTGATTTTGCATCGTCTTATTAATTCATGATCTACACCTGTGATGCTGCAGTTTCCGGATCGGAAAAAAATTCCCTTGCAGTATTTCCATCATTTGTGTTTCCTTCTCCTTATTTTGGTTGGTCGATTACGAGGCCTAGCTCTAGATATTTTTGTTGAATTTGTTTTTTTTTTTTATTTCTCTTTTCTTCATTTTTTTTGTTTTTTCTCACTGTTTCGCCTAACGGACCAAATTGTAAATCATAACCCAATTTAAGAATATGCTCCATTAAACGTATTCTAGCATGAAGTGGGGACATTCCAAATTCGTAGGCTTCCTTAAAACTATCGTCTTCTGGTGGGGGTTGGCTTAATTGACTTGATGTCTTTTGGCATATAATGCAGCTTTACGTTGATTTTGTTCCAGTTAAAGCATGTGCAACTTTTCCATCAATCATTGTGAGACACATTTTAAAATGTACTTCAATGTCTTGGTCATCAAATTTAAATATTACTGGTTGAAGTTCCTTAATTTGATCTTTTATTTTTTGAACTCCTTCAGTTATGACATCTTTGGTTTCCTTTTTGAATGCAAATTTTATTGGTCTGCAATACTTTGTTGAAGAAGAAATTTAATTTTTCCATATATCAATTTCTGTTGCTCTAATAGTTGACGGCTCTAAGACGCTATACCTTTTTGTTAAGCGCAATGGAACGAAAGATACCACAAATAAATTAGCATCTGATGAATTTTCGGCATTAAATTGCTTGTATTGTTTCTGACCAGAGAATCCATCACATCCCCATTTAGAAATTAAGGTAATGCTGCCGTTACCAATTTTTTTTTAAATGATCAGTATCAAGCGTATTTAGCAATCGTTCTGCAGTATGTTCAAGGCGATCTTGCAATTTTATTTCTGCTGATATTGAAGTGACACTAATAGCAGACTGTGAAGGTAAGCATTCTTTTTTTGGCAGAAACTAAATCTCGATACTCTGGAAAAATCCCACAATTCTTTTCATTGGTTCACTTCCGCAATTCCTTATATTGATTTTTGGTCAATTTCAAATCCAAAAATAGGGCGAACGCTTCTTCCGGCGTAAATTTCTTATCTTCAATTGGTGTAGGAATGCTTTTCAAAATCCTCTTTGTGCGCCTTGGGCTCGCTTCTACCATTTTTTCAATTATTTCAATTTGATTATTTTTATTTTGGGTTGGTTGAATTTGGTGCAAAAATGAATCCTTAATAATTCTTTGAGAAATTTCTTCATTGATATTCTCCAGCTTGCGCCTTCGAGATCTTTCACTACATCCGTCAATTAGGTTTGCTGGTCGACCCTTTTTTCCACTTTCATTGGCAGTTGTAGATGCACTCTCAAAAATAAGTTCCTTTATAAACCAGTCTTGGTAACGTTTGTACATCTTTGCCTTGCTATGAGAGCATTCAATGTACCGTCTTTTCAAATTCGATGCAAAATTAGTAATTTTTCCTTTGTGCATTTCAATATCTTCTAGGTTACAATTCTTAAAGAAGTCGTTGCTCACTACGTGCAAATTTACATCGTCTACATCATTTCGTTGAAAATAAGTAACTACCAGATATCTGTAACAGTACTTAGCCATTGCACAAATTGTAATGAATAATAATTGTGGAAACATTATTATACACACACCCTAACCCCTTTTAAAAGGTGAAGCATACCTCATCATATCTTAAAGGGCTATGTCGCAATAGTTTTTTTTTACCATTTACCTGTTATTTAAATTGTTTCCCATTTTGTCAGGTATTTAAACTATATAACTCTAATTCAGACAATTAATGTTTTTGAAAGATACCTATGTAAATGTACCTGTAACCCTTTTTTATAAGTATATCACAACTCCTGACAGCTCTACCGACACGCAAAAAAATACACCGCGGTGCACCGGTACGACCAACTCTTGTATTTATAACACTCAGACGGACGGACGGACATCGTTTAATTGACTCAAAAATTGTTTTTGAGTCGATCCGTATAATGAAAGATGGACAAAGGTCCAATATTTTTGGCAGTTACAAACATCACCTCAAACTTAATATATCCTAACCACATAGTGGACAACTTTTGTATTCATAAATTTTGCAGAAAATATCGAACCTTGGGTCAGAACAATTGTTCTGGTGCACACGGGCGGAAACTGGCGGGTGTATAATGTAGCACAGTAGTATAGGGGATGGTTCGTGCTATAGAAGAGGGTAAGATTTTTTCTGACAGCTTTTGCCTGGCAGGAGTTATGCTCTATTAAGTAGGAGATTTTCGGAAAATTCGGACTATTTTTTAAAATTTTTTTTTTTTTTAAATTTCGGAAGGACTCAGTGATTTTACGTTTTTAACCTTAGTAGTATGGAAGCCACAAAATTACACAAAATTTATTTCACTTCAAAATCATTTAAATCAAAAAAGTTACAGTCATTCAAAAATAAAAATTTACAAAGAAATTTTTTAAGTTTAGCAAAATACTGAGAAAGCCCATTTCCGTAGACCCAGTTCGTTGTGATATAGTTGAGATAGAGTCGCAATTTTTTGGATCCCGAGGTTTACTAGAATTTACTTTCAAGTGCATAACATAGCTTTAAAATCGGTAACAAAAAAAAAATGATTTTTAGCCGCCTTCTCAAAATATGGTTCACTGTGCGGCGTGTGGGATAACATATTCGATGTTGGAAACTTTCAGAAACACTCAATATTGCACTCCAGTTAGTATTTGTTTACTACTAGCTAAAACCTACCTAATAACAACATTACTTTATGCATGCGAAACATTTGCAAGTTACGACGCTAGGAGTAAAACCAGGTTAAACATCACGTTTAACCATATCGCAGGGTACGTTTTTGGTCCCAGAAGGTTCGGTCACATTTCTTTTTACCCAAAAGCCATCTATGGGGTCAATTTTGATGACCTACTAAAAATAAAATCACTCATTATTTTACACAGAACTATTATAGGTCAAGAACCTGAATATCTTTATAAGCGTTTGCGTTTCAGTAGGCTCCGAAGAAATACAATTTTGGCACCATACTTTGGTATCTCAATGGCAATTTTTCATATTTGCGGTACGTCTTTGGAATAGCTTATCCTCTACAATTAAGAAAGTTAGCAACGCCTCACTTTTTAAGAAATTAATTTTCAAGCGATACAAATCGGAATTGTTGTTTTAACACATCCTCTACATTGCATAAAATTAACAATTGTCGAAATAGCTTTTAAGTTAACTAGGAGACTGCAGCGCTCGAAATTCAAGTGAAATTTCTAGGCGGCTTTATTTTTCAACTTAGCCAATTCACAAACCAACACTTTTATGGTTTATTGTTATTGTGAATGGATATAACAAACTCATTAACAAACACATTAACAAATATTATAAAACACACATAGCATATGTATAATTTTATGTATGTGTTAGTAGCAACTTTAAATGCAATTTACTCAAAATAAAGAAAAAAATTTAAAAACTGTAAATCTGCAAACGGCTAAAAAGAAATGCCTTTCAAATAATATACGTTTGATAAAAATCGGGATAAAACAGTAGAAGAAACATCGGTCACAAGAAATCGCCTAGCCTATTAATATTAAAGATATATAAATATTTTTTTTTTTTTTTTTTTTTTATTTATATCATTTTTACCTACTTATCTGGTTATTTATACTTTTAATACTTAATATTCATATTTAACGTCAGTTTTTTTTTAATTCTTCTTTATTAAATTTGAATATTTAGATAATAGCTTTAAGTTCCATTGTACATCATAATTCAAGTTAACATACATTAGAACCTGCTCTGTTTGAAGATTACATGTCTTGTTGAGTGGGATGCAAAATTAAATAAATAAAAATAAAAAATAAAATAAAATAAAATAAATGTATAGCACTGGTGAAATTCGAAAAATTTGAAAATTTTGACAAAATAAGATAAAATTATGTCACAAGTAACTATATTTGTTTGTCAATTAACAGCCTAAAAAATATTTTTGCAATTAAAACCCCTGATTCTCCGTCCATAGTTAATATAAAAACAAACATTTTAAAGGAGATAGATAGCAAATGGATTCCCAATATCAGTATTTACCAATACGCTTGTTTTCTATATCCACCAATAATTCGTTTTGTGGTAAGGGAGGTAAAAATTTTTGTATTTCACAAATTTTGAGTGATCAAGAGTGTCTACCATCCCCAACCACTGGAATTCATAGTCAAACTGCAAACAATAACCCAGCTAGAAGTGCATTTTAATTATTCTTTTCGCAGTTCATCAATAGTCCAAACCTTACTATAGAAGAAAGCGTCTCAGATTAAGTTAATCGGTATTCCTTCTCTTATATTAATATTGATATAAACTTCAATACTCTAGAATGGTGGGGCCATCACGTTACGGAATATCTCAGGTTGTCTAAATTTGCGAAAAAAAAAAAAAATTAGCTCTTCCTGCCAGTAGTGCTGCATCGGAGATAGTTTTTTCTGCGGTAGGCAATTTAATTACACAAAAAAGAAATCGATTTGGCCCGAAATCTGTGAATTCAATTTTTAAATATGAACAAACTTAATATGTCTTAGTATATCTTCTTGCCAAGAAGCATCACGTCTAACAACAGAATTTAAATCTAAAAACTTATATAAGAAATTGGTGAAGTTTTGTTATTTCCCATATAAGTTTATAGAAGACTTAAGTGCTGTTGTTAGTCAAGTTGAAATACTGCATAGATGCTCCTTGTTCTTGTTTAATTATATGTATTTTTTTTTTTGTAATAATTATACAATAGCATATCCAGGAGCTTAATTTTATTTTCGGTTTTTATTTTTAATTAAATATGAATTTTTTTTTATATCTTATGTATTTCAAATTATTTTCATATATATATTTGCCTTTTCCATTTTTTTTAATTAAATATTAAATATGTGTATATTTTTATACCCTATACCACTATGTGGTTTGGGTATAATGACTTTGTGCTGCTGTTTGTAACAACCGAAAATATTTGACCTAGACCCATCTTTAATTATACCGATCGAATCAGAATCACTTTCTGAGTTGATTTAACAATGTCCGTCCGTCCGTCTGTGTGTCCATGTAAAGCTTGTAATCAAACTGCAGGTCGCAAATATGAATATATTTTGATGAAATTTGGTATATAAGCTTTTATCGGCCATGGGATGAACGCTATTGAAATTGGTGAGAATCGGTCCATGTTCAGACCTAGCCCCCATACAAATTACCCATATGAAATCGACATAAATTGCCATAAGATCCAAATTGTCATATAGATCTTACTCAAATTGGGTTTGTATGCGTTCATTACATCCACTAATGAGTAGTCCAAAAATGATCCCTTTGACCCCGTATAGAGCTGCTTCCCGATCTTCACTTAAATCTATTAAAAAACAAAAATATTGCACTGATTCTTCTCAAATTTTGTTTGTACATATTTTTGCAAAATACAAGAGACTTTACCAAACATGATCAGGATCGGTCCATTTTTGGACCTAGTCCCTTTATAGATATAGCATCCGATATGAACTTTTTCATATTTGCGGCCAAAAAAATTAATAAAAATCCCACTCAAATTTGGTTTTTGCTTATTTTCAATGTCCAGTTAGTTGGGCCTAAGAGATAGGGTTTCTAAACGCATGGTATAGGGTATCGTATAGTCGGTCTAGACCGACTATAATTTTCTTACTTGTTTTCATTAACTTAATGTGTAGAAAAAGAATCCAAAACAAGTAGGAGTGTAAAATTCGGCTATGCCGAATCTTTGATTCCCTCCACCTAGGTTTTCTTGCACTATTTGTAACAAATTTAGATAAAATGTTTGAAAATGTAAACAATTTGATCAATTTAGTAATTTATTACAACAAATACTCTGAATTTTCAGCATTTACGTTTAACAATTTTAAAGTCAATAGAAGATATTAAACAAAATATATTTTTAAATTTCGGATCTTTTTCGGAATACTTGACCATGTCTTATATCTTAAAAGCACTAGCGTTAATCATGACATTCCATTTGTAACGCATCGATAAATGGATTTGCGTCTATGTGTTTAATGCAAAAGATTTCTTACTTTTGTCGAATTGTAGGGATTTTTTGAAAATTTTTTTTTAACAACTTAATATTATATAAGTTTCAATTTTAAACTTTAAAATTAAAAATATCTATCTTTTTTATATCTGGTAATAACTCTATAATATGGAGATAGTAAATACGTGGCTTCTTTAATAAGAATGACAAGTAAAAAACACTTTTGTGCAGTTTACTTGTTTTGTGCATTTTTTTTAATACATACATAAGTACGCCATCTTTGTAGATCTCTTCGATTATATTAAAGGTGCTATTACATGACGTGTTTTTTACATATGTACTGTCAAATTTTCCCACAACAAAAGTTGTACACATCGTGTGATACATATGAAACATTGTTTATGTACAATACATGAAGAAAGTCACATGTACATTTTTCAATTAGAACAGGTTCTATTTTTGCATGACAAACATGAAAATACAACACTGCTTGTGGCGAAAGAAAAACAGAATAAATTTTAAAGATTAATATTGAAAGAAAAATAAATTGTTTAGTATTAACAATTAAAAAATATATAACCTTTTTTTTAACAATAAATTTTTGTAAATTCACAAATTAAATCAGCTGCTGTTTACACTTCATACGGAAATACATATGCACGTGTGATAGCAAAAATTATGAATCGTATGTAAACGACAATTTTGACAGACATGAGGAATTTCATATGGATAAAAAAAGTGACAGTACATATGTAAAAAACACTTCGTGTAATAGCACCTTAAGTAAGTTTGTAAATAAAAAGAATATTAAAATATTTTAAATGTAAACATAATAGATTTTAGAAAAATGTCCGATTCGTTTTTCGATGATGCTGAAAACACATCAAAGAAATACAGAAAACAAAGGTTTTACTCAAGTTAGTTGAGAGAGGAGAAGCTAATGGGATGGAACAGGTCAAAGATGGCGACTTTAAATACAGATGCAAGGCTTGTGAAAAAATATTAAATTGCGATAAATCAGATCTAAGTATACATGCTAATAACCAATGTCTTAAAAAATATCTTTTAAAACCAACAACCAAAATTCTGTTTACGTTATAAGATCCCATTTGCAAGCCATTTTAATTAATTGCGTAAATTTTAAATGCACATCTAGCCATATAAAAGATGAATTATACAGAATAGTAAAAATATTTTTTTTATAATATCTGTTGATTTTTTATATTGTTTTTATGTAATTCTAATGATATTCTTATCTTATTTTTTATGATATTTTTTTTGTTTTTATGTTATTTTTGCATTATTGAAATTGAAAATTAACAAATTAAAAATAATTTTTTTTTTTTAAATTTGAAAAAAGTAGTGTAGGGAAAAATGTAGAGAGAAAAAAGTGGGTGTAGGGAAAAAAGGGATTTTTTTTCATTAGCTTAGAGATTTCTGTAAAAATCTCCTGGCATCACTGGTACCTATTAAAAAACAATGTAAGATTTCACAAAACAATGCGACGTATATCTGCTTTGTTCAAATGCTTTCGTAAGACTAAATGAAATTGTTACTTATGCATGAAACACATAGACGACAGAGGCTACACAAACACACGGATACAAATGCTAGTGGCTACAATTGTAGTCGTGTAGTCAACTACTTAATTTTTTTGAAAACGACAGCAACACATAACAACAATATAAACAGCTGTTTTTATACAAAATCATTTTTATTTCTGTAGTGCCAATTATATTTTTTTTTAACTTTATTAAAATAGAAAAACATGTATGATTCTATATAAAATTGTCTTAAATATATTACTTATTTATAATGCATTATTACAACGTAAAAATAAATAAATAAATTTACTTATTAATAGAATTATTATAGCATTTCATTTTGCGATTAATTTTTTCAACAAAATAAAATATTTCATAGCACTAATATCTTTTACATATTTTGTTATATTGTCAACACTATTTTTATTTTGTAGCCAACAAAAACAGAAATTAGCCTAAGTTGACTACAGCAGCAAATGTGGTCATGTAGTCGTGTAGCTGTGTTGGTGTCAAAATAATCGTTTTCATATAAACGTGTGTATTTTATTTTTGACAGGCTGTAATCGTGTAGCCGCTGTCTTCTATGTGTTTCATGAGAGAGTTCGGCTAACTGGTGCCATTATGTATATGTGTGTGTAAACAAAAATATACGATATCCCAGTAATCATTTCGAAGATTGTTTTAACAAAAATCATCTTACTGTGTCTTCTTCGAGCACTTTTGATGATTAAAAACTGATTAATCACATGCGGTATTAGAAAAAGATTAAGAAATGATTTTTGCTTACGCTTAAAAAGTGATATATAGAAAAATTACATTAAATGTGACTCAAAAATAAGTAGAAATTAATCAGAAAATTGGATAAAAAAGGTTCTCAAGATGAGTCGGGGGTAAGGTAATATTTCCTCCCAACAAAATAATATTTTGTGATCAGCAAAAGAGCGCATTTATGACTGTTTTAATAGCACAGAGGAGTCAAAAAAGAATCCACATGATCACTTATTGCATAAATTGTTTACTGGGATTTTATTCACTATCTGTAGAAGCAGTTTTTTTGAGTAAAACGAATCTGCACACAATTTCAATTCTGTTTCGTTTACAATGATACGACCACTTTGTTTACTAGCTAGTAGTAAAATAAGAAAATAGTATTATAATACAGCGTAATGATGGATTGTACTTCTCAATTAGTTTATTTTTAATGTGCCATAAGAAGTTCGATTTGTGCTAAGAAATTAATGAATATATGCTTCCCAGGGCGAAGCTTAATCATTGCACTTTGATTGAGTTGAGCCCGCGACAATTCCTGATGTGGATAGCACGTGCCTACAATTTTTGGTAGTTGGGAATGGCGTTTGTGCAAAGAGAAGCATGAACACTTGTTTCCCAGAGCGAGGCTTAATCATTGCACTTTGATTGAGCTGAGCTCCGCGATTATTCCTAATGCGGAATAAATCGTGTATTAAATTCTCGGTAGTCCGGGAATGGCGTTTGCCTGCGCCAAACATTAAATAATAAATTTTAAAAATGTGTTATAATTAAATACTATTGACATTATATTATTATCATCTGAGAAAAAAAATTTTTTAAACACCAATTTTTAACAGGGTAGAATTTTATGTTTTCAATACTACTTTTGAATGCAAGGATGTACTAAAAGTAGAACCCTTAAAATCATACTATTTTTTGCAAACCTGAAAATTGCATTATTTTGTATAAATAAAATAATTTATATTTTATTATTTTTAATATGCGCTTATTATCGAAATACATATACAGAATATATGAATGTTATTTATAGTATTTTGATATTTGCAACAGTAGTCTGTATGTATCAATTTGTAATATTTTGTGATCTTATAAAAATCGCAGAATATTGATATTGATTTTATATAGTTTCTTTTATTAATTAATTAACTTAAATATTACAACATAAAATGTTGTTATTGGTGAATTTTTATATTACTACCACAACGACCATAAAAACAACAAGTACAGCTGTGACGAAATACAAAATTTAGAATAACAATATAGGAAAACATCATATTTTTTTACCTTTTCAGTGATTTCTCGGCACCTGTGAAACATATTAACACGATTTAAAAAACAGAAACCTTCTCGTGATGTTGGTGTATCATTCTCACTAACAACAAGCGCCCTAGCTGTCCTATTGAGAACGTTATCGTGACAAGAACAACAATGTCAAATCATATTTTTTCAAGAGTTTTTTTACTCCATCGTTCAATTCTCGGGACCAGATGAACCGATTTGGACGATTTTAAATAGCAAACTTTTCAGGATGTTACTGAATCATTTTTTATACCAACGATCAACCTAGTTGCCCGATTGAAGCCGTCATCGTGATTTCCACAGACGGACAGACGGACAGCCGGACAGACGGACAGACGGACATCGCTATATCAACTCCGCTTATAATAAGAATTACAAATATATATATTTTATGGAGTCCAGATTTTTTTTTCTAATTATTACAAACGGAATGACAAACTTATATATACCCTCTGCACACTGGAGTGGAGGGTATAAATATAGTTAATTGTTTCATAGAAAAAGTTTTTACGTTTTACTCAATCAGCATTGAGACCATTCATACGAATCGTTGTATATTCGTTTTCAAGTGTTGCGTATGATTGACAAAAGACATGCAATGCAATCCATGGTTTTCGTCATATTCACTTTTGTCAATTGTATCATTGTGTTCTTTTACTGAAATAATGTGAATTGTGCTCAATTTTTGTGAACGCATTACAAAGCTTAAAATAGGGCACTCAAACTGTTCTCTGTTAAGTATTTCATGCTTTTTTTTTAACCGACAACGATTTTTAAATGCTCTAAGCATAAATGTAAACACATACAATTTCATTTTATATTGCTGCTATATTAGCGATGAAAGCAAAATTTTTTTTATTGTTGTTTGTTATACATGTAAACGTTAAAAAACAAGGAGCAATCAAAAATGAGTATCCATCACTGATACCTGTATATAGATTTATAGAACTATACGGTATAGTGCCTCCAAATACAATAAGAAGCTGCTGCATATTAAGCCGACCATTTAAAGCCTACGTAGGGTGGCTCATTCAACCAATTGCGGACAGGAGAATGAGGGACATCGACATATAAACTTCTCCATTCGTAAGGATCAAATATATATAATTAATGGCGTCTCTCGAATTTATCTCGGTGAGTTGCAAATGGATTGACAAGGTGATGTATACATTCTAACTTCTGCACAGTGGTGTGAAGGTATATACACAACTCAATATAGTGATTTTTTAATACAGTGTATTTATCTTCAAAACTTCTTAACGTATAACTCTAGTTAGAATTTTAGTTAAATGGTATTGAGACATGGGCACATGACATTGGAATTCCCAGATTTAATTTACAAGGTTTAAAATGATAAAAAATTGTATGATGCCATATTAAAAATAGTAGTTTTAAAATTATTTTGTTGTTTTTGTTTGGCTGCAGGTCGTTGAATAAATAAAAAACATTTGATTTTTATTTAAATATTTTTATTATTCCCAATATTTCAATTAGCGTCGCTAATCATCTTCATAATTAACCATCAATAAGGTCTACTATAAACATACGTAGTTTTAAAATTTTAAAAGAAAATATATTGTTTTGCTGATTACCGCATCTACACTTGTGGTAAATTTAAAGCGCGAATTTTTGTTAACTTCTGAGATGTAAATAAAATAGTTATATTTTATAGATTTATATTTTTATACCCTATACCACAATGTGATCAGGGTATAATGATTTTGTGCTGATATCTGTAGCTACCTAGACCCAGCTTTTATTATACCGATCAACTCAGAATCACTTTTTAGGTCGATTTAGCGATGTCCGTCTGTCCGTCCGTCTGTCTGTGTGTCCATGTAAATTTTTAATCAAACTACAGTTCGCAAATATGAATATATTTTGATAAAATATATTTTGATTAAATAACCTTTTATCGGCCATCGGATCAACGCTGCTGAAATTGGTGAAAATCGGCCCATGTTCGGACTTAGTCCCCATACAAATGGCCCCTATGAGATCGACTTAAGTTGCCATAATATCGAAAATATCATATCGATCTTGGCCAAATTGGGTTTGTGTATACTTATTACATCCATTTATCTGCAGTCCAATAATAAATGCTATATATTACAATTCTTAGTCATAACGCTGATTTCCGATCTTGACTTAAATATATGAAAAAACTAAAATATTGCGTAGACTTTTCTCAAGTTTGGTTTGTATATTTTTTGCAAAGAATTAATGACCTTACCAAATATGGTCAGGATCGGTCCATTTTTCGACCTATGAACTTCTTCATATCCGAAGACAAAAAAATAATAGCCAAGCCGACTGTAAAATGCTTACTTGTTTTAATTTGACTCTGTATTTTTATGTTTAATTAACCATTTAATTTTCCAACCTATAAAGATCAAGTTAGTAGGAATAGAGCTTCAAATATAGTTTTTATTATAAACGAGATACATAAAATAAAAAAATTTAATTTTTTGTGCTAACTTTTATACTTCCCTTTGAGTTTGCATTTATATTTGTTGCGAAGAACTGTCCTACCTGCTGGAAAGGAAAGAAATACAAAGTGGACAAAATCGAAAACTTTGATGAATACATGAAGGAATTGTGTGTAGGCATGGTCATCCGCAAGATGGGAAACACTGTCACACTTACTGTTGAATTGAAGAAAGATAGTAATGTTTTTACTTTCACCACTTTCTCAACATGCAAGACCTATTTGGCTATCAAAAAGGTTCAAGAACAAAAAGCGATAAACCATCTACTATTATTCCTTAATTTACTGACTTCGAATTGAATACCATTCTCATACTTGGCGTTATTAGGTGCATTATTGTCTAAAAGACCATCAAAATATATGTATAACATTCTTCGTACATATTTACCTATATATCTTTCATTAATCCTATATTAACATCTGTCCTACATTGCCTTATTACTGCTATTAGTTTTTTTATTTTTTCATAAGCCTAACAAAGTTATATTATTGTGGACATATTAATTATTGTTAAATAACAATAATAATTGCTTTTTTGTATACGAACATACATATGTATTCAAAGTCTCTGTAGGTGAAATAGAACACCATTAAAAAGTCATTCACTAAATTTAGGAGAAGTAATGAACAGATGATCAACAACAACATTTTTTTTTATTTTTAACAAACACCATTTATTAATACATAGTTTGACCAACTATGGATTATATGATTATAACTTTTCACATTATATTTGATAATGGTTTTATGTTTTGAAAATTTCATAATGGATTTGTACACCATCTTGCAATGAACTATGTGGGAAAGCGCCCAAATCGTTAGTTAATTATAAATAAAAAAGGACATTAATAATTATTTCAATAATTTAATTATTTCAAATTTAATATATGTTCCAACATAGTGAGCAGCAAATATCATACAATAATTTTATTAACAATAATAATTTTTTTACCTATTCTGTTTTGCAGAGATATCCAATTATATATAATATTTATCACAATTTTCTCATATAAGTAATATAATAAGGCCAAAACTATGACGATTATATATCTTTATATGATGAAAATACAAACAATTGTTATTAAAAAGGTATTACAGAAGTTAACTGTCAACATAAGCACAAATCCTAAAATATTTAAATATATGCTAGCAGATTCCATCACTCGAAATTCGAGCGCAAATTCTAGGAAACCTTATTTTTTCATTTAACACAGACCCTAAAGGTATGCTTCACAATTCAACGCATTTTAAATGAAGAAAACAAACTCAACACATTAACACAAACACATTAACAAATTTAATAAACACACACATAACATTGTATAATTTTATGTATGTGTTAGTAGCAACTTTAAATGGTCATAACTCCAAAAAAAATATCCCAGACGATGAAAATCTGTAAATCTGAGTAACAGCTAAAAAAAAATACCTTTCAAATGATAATTTTTTTGTCAAAATCGGGGTGAAACTTACATCGGTAACAAAAAATTGCCTAGCCTATTAACATTATAGATCTAAATAAAGTACTTTAATATTTGCATAATTTAATGTATGTATGTTTTAATAAAGAATAATTTAACAAGGAAACAGAACATTTTTCATAAAAAAAGTCTCGTTTTGGAGCTGTTTTATCAATGTCAGTATTATTCCTAATTCCTTTTTCATAAACATAATCATCATTTAAAAGAAGCAGATGTATAATAAAAGTTAATTAAAAAGATATATGTATAAAAAGAGATTCGTCACTGTACGGGAGTAGGGAATTTTAAGCCAGGTTGAAAGTTCTACGCCAGTACAGTAAAACATCCAAAGGTTTTTGGCGGTTTTTGACGTTTGATTATATCCATTTAATTCTTATTCAAAACTTTAGCTATGGCTTAAATATATCAATTTTGATGAATATATCCATGTAAAAACAAGTAAGAAATTATAGTCGGTCTAGACCGACTATACGATACCCTATACCATGTTCCAACTAATTGGATATAGAAAATAAGCACAAACCAAATTTAAGGGGAATTGTTTTAAATTTTTTTGTATGCAGATATGATAAAGTTCATATTAGGTGCTATATATATATGGGGACTAGGTCGAAAAATAACTTGATCCTGACTATATTTGGTAAAGTCACTTATATTTTGAAAAAAAAATATACAAACCAAATTTGAGAAAAATCTGTGCAATATTTTTGTTTTTTTAATAGATATAAGTGAAGATCGGGAAGCAGCTCTATAGGGGGTCTATGACTAAGAATAGTCCTATAGGGATTATTTTTGGACTACTGATTAATAGATATAATAAACACATACAAACCCAATTTGACTGAGATTTATATGATAATTTGGATCTTATGGCAATTTACGTCGATTTCGTAGGGGTCATTTGTATGGGGACTAGGTCTGAACATGTACCGAATTCCAACAGCGTTTATCCTATGGCCGATAAAAGCTTATATACCAAATTTCATCAAAATATATTTATATTTGCGACCTGTAGTATGATTACAAGGTTTACATGGACACACAGACAGAAGGACGGACATCGCTAAATCGCCTCAGAAAGTGATTCTGAGCCGATCGGTATAATAAAAGATGGGTCTAGGTGAAATATTTTTGGTAGTTACAAACAGCAGCACAAAGTCGTTATACCCAAACCACATAGTGCAGAAACGAAGCATTTTTAAACTAATCTGGGTGCGCTGATTTCGAATCAGGCATGAAAATTGAACTATCACGCATTGTTAATTTTTTTTTTTATCGCATGCTGGCCATAATGTAAAACAGTCAATACGGACACTACAATTTCATAATTATTAATTTGACAGAAGCCCACATTCATTCTAAATCTTCATAATAGTAGTGCTTAAGCATGTCAGGGAGATCCTGCGTTACTGATTCTAGCTATTTTTGCTTTGTGTGTAGTGAATATTTGGTTCGATGAAAAGGATATGCAATATCAGAATAATGAAAAATATTTTGTTTTTCTGTCAGAAACTTGGATAAACAAACCGTGGATACCGACAATGTTTTGCAATAGTTGCAGAACTGTTTTATACTAGTGGTCAAATAGCAAGAAGATCTATTTCGGTTTTTCAATTCCAGTACTTTGGAGAGAGTCAAGTAACCACCAAACCGATTTTCATACGCAATACCACTATGTGGTTTGGGTATAATGACTTTGTGCTGCTGTTTGTAAGTACCAAAAATATTTAACCTAGACCCATCTTTTATTATACCGATCGACTCAGAATCACCTTTTGAGTCGATTTAGCGATGTCCGTCCGTCTGTGTGTCCATGTAAACCTTGTAACCAAACTACAGGTCGCAGATATGAATATATTTTGATGAAATTCATTATGTAAGCTCTCATCGGCCATAGGATAAACGCTGTTGGAATTCGGTACATGTTCAGACCTAGTCCCCATACAAATAACCCCTACGAAATCGACATAAATTGCCATAAGATACAAATTATCATATAGATCTAAGTCAAATTGGGTTTGTATGTGTTTATTGTACCCATTAATCAGTAGTCCAAAAAAATCCCTATAGGAAAATTCTTAGTCATATGACCCATATAGAGCTGCTTCCCGCTCTTCACTTAAATCTACCAAAAAAACAAAGAATATTGCACAGATTTTTCTCAAATTTGTTTTGTGCATATTTTTTCAAAATATAAGTGACTTTACCAAGTATGGTCAGGATCGGTCCATTTTTCGACCTAGTCCCCATATATATATAGCACCCGATATGAACTTTTTCACATCTGCAGCCAAGAAAATTAATAACAACGGCACTGAAATTTGGTTTATGCTTATTTTCTATATCCAGTTAGTTGGGCCTGAGAGATAGAGTCTCTAAACGCATGGTATAGGGTATCGTATAGTCGGTCTAGACCGAAAATAATTTTCTTACTTGTTATTTCTGTTTAACAAAAAATGATGGATTCAATATAAAAAATTCGAAAAAATATTACTTACGCGAATGTCCCATCGGTTTCCAAACCAGATCAATGTCCACCGAATTATCAATTACCAGTCATTCCTAGTGCTACGAGCAGTGAGTCCGAAACATCCTTGATCAGCAGTGGTAGTTTGTATGAGGCTGATTATGTACGCCATTAAGTGACTAAAGCTGAGCTGAATGATCTAGCTCGGGATTTACACTTAACGATTTACGATTCGGGATTTACATTTACATTGCAGTTGGGACAAAACTAACAATCGATAGAGACAAAAGCTTGGAATTGGCTGCATATTTTGAAAAGAAACACTCTATTCTATACTGTACTGATGTTGATGGTTTATTTCAAAAAATTAATCAGCCATATGAGAAAAATGAATGGAGATTATTTATTGAAGGCCCGCAGTACAGTTTAAAGGCTCTTCTTTTGCATAATGGGAATGAAAAACCATTCATACCAAGTGCTCATGCCATTAATACGAAGGAAAATTACGAAACGGTGACTGATATTTGGACATTACTCAAATACAACGATCAAAAATGGAAAAATGGAAGATCTGTATAGGCCATCATAAATAACTGTAAATTAATCTGTTTCACGTCATTGGATTGTTGGTTGGTATGCAAGGAGGTTTCACCAGAAATTTTTGTTTCATTTGCTTATGGTATAGTCGCTCTACATGTTATCATTATGTCTTAACAGAGTGGCCAAAAAGAACTGAGTATACACCAGCAAAACAAAATATATCAAATAAACTATTAATTGACCCAAATGACTTTCTTCTTCCGTCGCTGCACATAAAATTAGGCATTTTTAAGGACTCTGTCAAGGCTCTGAACAAAGATGGTGCAGAATTTAAATATTTGTTAGCAGCTTTTCCTGAAATTGCATATGCTAATATCAAAGAAGGCATATTTGTTGGCCCTTAGATCAGAAAGCTATTTAATGATGACAATTTTCCACAATGTTTATTGGAGAAAGAATATTCAGCTTAGAAATCTTTTAAGAGCATCGTGGACAAATGTTACTTAAAATGCATTTTCTTCATACGCATTTAGATTTTTTTTTTTCCACAAAACCAAGATTGAATGAACATTTAAAGAAATATTCAAGGATTTTGGGACTCTAATACCTGCTGGACTCTAATACCTGAAACCGAACCAACAAAATACAAACGACGCTGAAATAACGCCATTCGCTTTTAAAAATTCATTGATTTTTAATAAGTTAATGATTTTTTATGTAAAAAACGAATAAAATCATTTTTGTTATCTCGAAAACCTAACGTAATAGATAAAAATCAACTACAGATTCGAATTCAGCCCACCAAATTACCCTAAGAAACATATTTAGTTGCTCCAGTCCTAAACCTTGTTGGCTAGTGCAGTTATATTTATTATAATAAATGATAATCATACGCCCTTAATGTGTTACCTTTTTCCCAAAAATTTAATAAAAAGAGCAAAAAATAACATATTTTAAGATTTGTTTCTATAAAACTACTCGAACTTCATTTGCTAAAGCTTTTTGGGGACTAAAATAAGAGTTACAGCGGAAAAAAATAAGTAAACAAGCATCAAGATAAGGAAAAATAAAAAAAAGTCATAAAAAAAGTATGACTTGAGAACACCAAACCCTTCGGCCTAGTCCTTTCACCCTGCCATGGAATTTAGTATTCCCCTTCCCTGCACTGTGGCTGGTTTTTTGATTTCATTGCCCAAAAGTCCTATTTTTTGTCATCGATTTTTAAAATTTTAACGACATTTTGCAGCAAATATATCCAAATTAAGGTGGTCAAAAAACAAGTAGGTAAAACTCTTGTTAATTGTGGGCGTGGCATGATGTAAAACTCAACCATTTCATTAATTTCCGAAAAAGGTGATTTTTTGTTTTGTTTAAATCAAAAATAAATGGTTACTACTCACAAGTTATCATCGATAATTACCTGCGGTCCTTTTGACAAGGTAGGCAGTATTATAGTCTTTAGTTGTTATAAGTGGTCACAGCCCTACCATTTAAAATTAGGGGTGTTATGAAATATTTCTAAAATTACTATATTGTTATCAAGTTTACATTTTAGTGGAATAGAACTTATAGGGAACAAAAGGGAACAAGAAATGTATACCACCCGGAGAAAGGCAAAAGTGTCCTCCATAACCATACATATACTTTTGCACCCCCGACGACCCGCTGGTAGAACACTTTTTTCATTTAAATCAAATTACTCAAAAAAAAATCATGTTATGGTAATATAAACAGCCCTATAACTATGCAATGGTATGTTAAATTTGTGCTCTAGGTATTTTATAGCTTTAATAGTCATTATTTGTTCTATTGCCATTACTGGTAATATCTGCTTGAAATATTTGTAAGTAAGAATGTCAATACACAGAGAATGTCAATCATTTGTAACATTTTTTTTTTATTATTTTATCTTTTTTATTAAATAGCATGTGAAATAGCAGGAGTGGATTTACACCCTATTTTTAGGGTGCATGCAGTAAAGAAATTGTCTCTAAAAAATTTCGAGATAATGCTAAGGAAACTGCAGAAATATATACGACCAAGAATCCATGGAGCGCTATGTCTGCAACAGTTTACAAAATCCTTTATCATGTAGAAAATGTCATTAAATATCATTTGTTGCCACTTGGAGATCTATCAGAGGAGGCTTAGGAAAAAAGGCATAAGGATTAGAGATTTTATGGAGAGCATAATACTAGAAAAAATTCATGAAATTCCACAAACGAAGATCTATTTAACAAATTGTTGGCAAAAGTTAAAATTTGACCCAGAGTTCGTTAGAAAGTGCTCAATCAATTTAAATGAAATTAGAAATGAGTCAAGTTCAACTAAATATATATCCATTAAAAAATATTACTGAATTTACAGAATATTGGCCAATGAAAAACGATTTTTAGCGACTATGCCCCAGAATGGCTGTTGTACTGTGTAATCAACGAAATTGATCCAAAACAAATAAACATGAAAATTATAGACGAGCTATGCCATCTACCGGATGTGTTGCCAGCTCTTTTAAATGCGATTTCTATTTTCTTGGCCTTAAGAACATCCTGTGGACCTGTCCTTCTTCCCAAACAATGTTTCCTATCAATGACTAAATTCTCTTAATAATTTATAATAATATTTAAAACAGTTTAACAATTTGATTCTTTAGCCAACTTTTTGTAGGATCAAGTAGGTTTTCGTTGAGAATAGGTAATACCTTTAGCATGCAATTTCATTTTGATAAAACTAGAGATGTCATTAAACTGTTATTTTTGATGTATTTTTGAAAGATAATTTGATCAAAAAAATATGTTAATTAGATTTTAAAAAGTTTAGAGTAAAAACGTATGTGGACTTATTAGATTGGGACTATGACTAAAAATGTTGCAATCAAGAGCACAAATACTGATTAAAATCATCTAACTCATAAAAACAAAGTTTTTATTAAAACTCTTTCTTTCCTTATGCATATGAGTTTTTAATCTCTCCGTGACTGTCCGTGACTTTGCGTGACTATTTTAAAATTAATCTTTGGTCACAAGTCTAGGGACAAAGTTTCAGATCGATCGGATGAGGGGAAGTGAGATTTTAATCTCCCCGTGACTGTGCACAACTATGTGTGTCTGTGCATGACTATGTCGACCAAGTTTCAGATCGATCGGATAAGGGAAAAGGGGTTGTAAATCACTCCGTGATTGTACGTGACTATGAGTGACAGTGCGTGACTATGTCGAAGTTAATCCTTCTTTACAGCAAATATATTGACCAAGTTTCAGATTGATTGGATGAGGGGAAATCCGTTTTAAATCTCTCCGTGGCTGTGCGTGACCATGCGTGACTGTGCGTGACTAAGTCAAAGCTAATCTTTTTCACAGCAAGTGTATGGACCAAGCTTCAGATCGATCGAATGAGGAGAAATGACATTGAGATCACTCCGTGACTGAGCGTGACTAAGCGTGACTGTCAGTGATTATGCCAAAATTAAGCTGCAGTCACAACAAGACTATGGGCCAAGTTTCTGATCAATTGGATAAGGGGGAATGGGGTTGACCCACGACAGACAGACAGACAGAGAGTATGAGTTAAAAGAAAGAATTTGAAAAATAAAAAATAGTTGCGAATATAGTAAAGAGTATAAACGTATGTTAAGATTTTCTCGATCTCACACCTTTTGTGTGGACTAATAATATGGTGATTATAGCTAAAAATATTTCGATGAAAAGCACATTTACTGGGTCACTTTCTTGGTTGAAAAATAAATGCAAAAAAAAATTTTATTTTTAGTTTTGTTACGGTGGCATATTAAACATGAAGAAATCCTATTTTATTTCGATATTAGACAGTCTGGATGTAAGGGCAGATTAAATTTATCTCACAGGGTATATTTTTGTGGGGACTAGCTCCGAGTTTCACCAGTTTTTATAGCCATTATTTATCTAGTCAAATAAGGCACACATACAGCTGGATAGCCATCGTTAAATCGACTCATAATGTCATTTTTAAATGAAGTGATTAACAAAAACAAATTTTAGGTCAAGCAGTTTATGGTACCTGAACGGTGAGATGAGGGATCGTATGGAATCCGATGGGTTAATATCATAACACCAGCGGAAAATTAAATAATAAAATTTAATACTAGCTTCATACAAATACATTCACATTGATGTGATGTCATAAATGCCTGCGTGTCGCTGTCTATATTAAAACTCGTGTGATTAATTATATTCAATTTTGCTTCCATTATTAGATTATGTTTTTTCTTTTTTTTTTGTGAAAAGATGACGTGTCGCTAGAAAAATCCATCGGAGGGGTGTGTATATGAGAGTTTTTTTTTATGTTCATGTTTGGATAATTTCTGAAAAGGAAATTAGAAATCATAAAATTTAATGTAATTTTTATACCCATTAAAAAACATATTTTGAGTTTACTTATTAATATACATTTAATTTCATATGTATGACAACATTCTTGTGTATAGTCAAAGACTTTTAATAATGCTTAAAAAGTTAATAAAATAGAATATGAATGCACTGCTTAATCGTTAATTTAATTTACGCGTTGAAGTAGATAAATACACTGTATGGAAATGTTATTAATATTCATGCGTTATATTTGAAAAAAAAAATTGTTTGAAAGGAGATTTCTTTCATCTAAACTGTTTTACTCAGAAATAAGGTTTATAATTTTGCTTCTGCTTTATTAAAAAAATTCATGCAAACATTCTTAAAATGTCCGCTAATCTGTAGTTAAAAGTTTTTATCACATGCTTCAAAGTAAAAGTTAAAAAAAAAATAAAAAATATAATGAGATTCCTGTGCTTTTTGAAATATTTTACCGTTTGTGGTAGATGTGATAAATATTGTAATTTATGGTTTCTCGTCGTACCAATAAGACAAATAAAATGTTCAAGGAATATAGGGAACGCAATTCATCTCTAAATTATTTTTTATTTGTTTTATTTATTAGTTTATTTGCTTTCCTGCACAACAAGAATAATTCGTATAATTACAGTACATGAATAATTATGCAAAGGCATGACAATTGTTAGTTATAATTTGGCTTTACACGAATACATACATAAATACAGAAAATATTTACGATATTAATTAAAGAAGAACCTAAGAAACCACACAAGATTATAAAAAAAAAAATAAAATTATAAGAAAATTTAATTAATAATAACAAGTAAGAAAATTATAGTCGGTCTAGACCGACTATATGATACCCTATACCATACGTTTAGAGACCCTATCTCATAGGCCCAACTAACTGGACATAGAAAATAAGCATAAACCAAATTTGAGTGGGATTTTTATTAATTTTTTTTGGCTGCAGATATGAAAAGTTGTTATCCGATCCTCAGGTCCAAAAATAGACCGATCCTGACCATGGTTGATAAAGTCTCTTGTATTTTGCAAAACTATATATACAAACAAAATTTTAGAAGAATCAGTGGAATATTTTTGTTTTTTGATGGATGCAATAAATGCATACAAACCCAATTTGAGTAAGATCTGTATGACAATTTGGATTTTATGGCAATTTATGTCGATTTCATAGGGGTGATTTGTATGGGGTCTAGGTCTGAACATGGACCGATTCTCACCAATTTCAACAGCTTTCATCCTACGGCCGATAAAGGCATATACCAAATTTCATCAAAATATATTCATATCTGCGACCTGCTGTTTGATTACAAGGTTTACATGGACACACAGACGAACGGACGGATATCGTTAAATCGAATCAGTTAGTGATTCTGATTCGATCGGTATAATAAAAGATGGATCTAGGTCAAATATTTTTGGTAGTTACAAACAGCAGAACAAAGTCGTTATACCCAAACCACATAGTGGTATAGGGTATAAAAACTATTATGCAAAATATTCAAATTACAATTAGGTATCAAGAACTGAATGTAGCTTAGTGAGTCATTCAGCATATGATAATTGTGTGATAAAAATTAAAAAAAAAATTAAAAACGACCCTAAACCATTTTACAAATTTGTAAAAATCGCTCGATTTCCCAAGTTCGATGAAACAAAACAATATTTGTTTTCTCACAGCACTTTAAAGCGCTGACCAAAAAGTGCATGTGAGATAGACGCAGGTTCAAACCTAATGGCTGCCCTAAGTAGAAAAATTTCATATAGGAACAATCTATTCAATTATAACATAACAATTATCACAATCTGCAATAAATCGCTGATGAAGGCTGAAATGTCAGAGAGCGGTCCGATTAGGAATACAGTGCAGTTATGCATTTTTGAAATATAAGCTTTTTTCTCCTCCATCACGCACAGTTGTTGAAAATTGCTTTTCATTGGCCAAAATTCTGTAAATTTGGAACCGATCAAAATATTGTAGTAAATTTTATGAAATTTTTCTTTCGTGACCAATAAATGTAGAACTATTGTTGTAAAAAGGACTTTCCTTACGGGGCTGATGATGGTCAAATTTGGTGTAAATAAAACTATCAATTTATTTTCATTTTTCACCCAACGTTTCGTCCACTTTTTTCAAACTTCTTTATGAGTGTATGCTTTTATTTAAATGCTGGCGACAAAATAAAGTAAACACAAAGCAAATTTTGTAAAATTGTTTTTAGAAAAAGAAAATTAATGTTAGTATCCCTGATTAACTTACGAGTCTATACATCCTTTTAATTGTAGTCACTTATTTATCTAAAAAACTGGACTTCACTACACAGAAATTGTAAATAAATAAATAAAATAAATAAATAAATGATGATAATACAGTACACGGATATCACAAATTGATCTTAACGCTAGTGTCACAGAACTTTAACTATTTTACTAAGTAATTACAACCGAATATTGCAGCTTTGTGTTGTCTTTATCCTCTCTTGTATTTATAGCATATTCTAATCGCTGTTGTATGCGTAAACTTTCTAATGTATATCGTTTAATTATTCTCCTCTCCTTATCAAGTATTTTTATACCCTATACCACTATGTGGTTTGGGTATAATGACTTTGTGTTGCTGTTTGTAACAACCAAAAATATTTGACCTACACTCATCTTTAATTATACCGATCGAATCAGAATCACTATTTGATTCGATTTAACGATGTCCGTCTGTGTGTCCATGTAAAGCTTGTAATCAAACTGCAGGTCGCAAATATGAATATATTTTGACGATATTTTGGTATTTAATCTTTTGTCGGCCACGGGATGAACGCTATTGAAATCGGTGAGAATCGGTCCATGTTCAGACCTAGCCCCCATACAAATGACCCCTATGAAATCAACATATATTGCCATAAGATCCAAATTATCATACAAATCTAAGTCAAATTGGGTTTGTATGTATATATTACATCCTTTAATCAGTAGTCCAAAAATTATCCCTATTGGACAACTCTTAGTCATAGGCCCCATATAGAGCTGCTTCCCGATCTTCACTTAAATCTATCGAAAAACAAAAATATTGCACTGATTCTTCTCAAATTTTGTATGTATATATTTTTGCAAAATACAAGAGACTTTACCAAACATGGTCAGGGTTGGTCCATTTGTGGGCCTAGCCCCCATATAGATATAGCATCCGATATGAACTTTTTCATATCTGCAGCCGAAAAAATTGATAACAATCCCACTCAAATATTGTTTATGCTTATTTTCTATATCCAGTTAGTTGGACCTGAGAGATAGGTTCTCTAAACGCATAGTATAGGGTATCGTAAAGTCGGTGTAGACCGACTATAATTTTCTTACTTGTTATTTTTATTTTTTTTTTTATATTTTTATTAATATCTTTAAACCCTATACCACTATGTGGTTTGGGTATAATGAGTCTGTGCTGCTGTTTGTAGTTACCAAAAATTACCGTCCGTCCGTCTGTGTGTCCATGTAAAGCTTGTAATCAAACTGTAGGTCGCAAAAATGAATATATTTTGACGAAATTTGGCACATAAGCTTCAATCGGCCATAGGATGAACGCTATTGAAATTGGTGAGAATCGGTTCATGTTCAGACCTAGCCCCCATACAAATGACCCTATGAAATCGACATAAATTGCCATAAGATCCAAATTGTCATAGAGATCTTACTCCAATTGGGTTTGTGTGCATTTATTACATCCATCAATGAGTAGTCCAAAAATGATCCCTATGGGAAAACTCTTAGTCATTGGCCCCATGTAGAGTTGCTTCCCGATCTTCACTTAAATCTATCAAAAAACAAAAATATTGCACTGATTCTTCTCAAATTTTGTATGTATATATTTTTGCAAAATGCAAGAGACTTTACCAAACATGGTAAGGGTCGGTCCATTTTTGGGCCTAGCCCCTTATTGATATAGCATCCGATCTGAACTTTTTCATATCTGCAGCCGAAAAAATTAATAACAATCCCACTCAAATTTTGTTTATGCTTATTTTCTATATCCAGTTAGTTGGACCTGAGAGATAGGGTCTCTAAACGCATAGTATAGGGTATCGTATAGTCAATGTAGACCGACTATAATTTTCTTACTTGTTATTTCATCAAATTTAGCCATATGATAATTTTCTTTCATATGCTGAGCGAGTGCTGTGGTTTCTCTCTGTTTGTCTATGTCCGCATTATGTTCAGCAATTCTTATCCCTAATATTCTTTTTGTAGAGTTGCTTCCCGATCTTCACTTAAATCTATCAAAAAACAAAAATATTGCACTGATTCTTCTCAAATTTTGTATGTATATATTTTTGCAAAATGCAAGAGACTTTACCAAACATGGTAAGGGTCGGTCCATTTTTGGGCCTAGCCCCTTATTGATATAGCATCCGATCTGAACTTTTTCATATCTGCAGCCGAAAAAATTAATAACAATCCCACTCAAATTTTGTTTATGCTTATTTTCTATATCCAGTTAGTTGGACCTGAGAGATAGGGTCTCTAAACGCATAGTATAGGGTATCGTATAGTCAATGTAGACCGACTATAATTTTCTTACTTGTTATTTCATCAAATTTAGCCATATGATAATTTTCTTTCATATGCTGAGCGAGTGCTGTGGTTTCTCTCTGTTTGTCTATGTCCGCATTATGTTCAGCAATTCTTATCCCTAATATTCTTTTTGTTGTTCCAACGTAAACTACGTTGCACCTCTCCCTCTCACTTCCATGGATAGTGGATAGATATTTAGTTGAACTCAGGGGTCGAATTGTCTCATTCGTTATCGAAATTATTCGATCGAATTTATTTCTTTATTTTCCAAAATAAAATTCTAAGAGTAATTTTACTCTGCCACAGCTAACGAGTTATGGTCCATAGTTAATAATAAGTGTGAAACAAGATCTGACGATTGTCCGTCTTCTTTAAATAATAAACCAAAATATGGAATTTCGATTGATTTTACTCGATATCGAATGCGACGATTTGCCCCCAGTTTTAATTTTTATACCCTATACCACTATGTGGTTTGGGTATAATGACTTTGTGGTGCTGTTTGTAACTACCAGAAATATTTGACCTAGACCCATCTTTTATTATACCGATCGACTCAGAATCACTTTCTGAGTCGATTTAGTAATGTCCTTCCTTCCGTCCGCCCGTCTGTGTGTCCATGTAAACCTTTTAATCAAACTGCAGGTCGCAAATATGAATACATTTTGATGAAATTTGGAATGTAAGCTTCTATCGGCCATAGGATGAACGCTATTGAAATTGGTGAGAATCCGTCCATGTTCAGACTTAACTCCCATACAAATGACCCTTATGAAATCGACATAAATTGCTATAAGATCCAAATTGTCATATAGATCTTACTCAAATTGGGTTTGTATGCGTTTATTACATTCATTAATGAGTAGTCTAAAAATTATACCTATGGGACAAATCTTAGTCATAGGCCCCATATAGAGCTGCTTCCCCATCTTCACTTAAACCTATCAAAAACCAAAAATATTGCACTGGTTCTGCTCAAATTTTGTTTGTATATATTTTTGGAATATATAAGAGACTTTACCAAACATAGTCAGGATCGGTCCGTTTTTGGGCCTAGTCCCCATATAGATATGGCATACGATATGAACTTATTCATATCTGAAGCCAAAAAAATTAATAAAAATCCCACTCAAATTTGGTTTATGCTTATTTTCTATGTCCAGTTAGTTGGGCCTATGAGATAGGGTCTCTAAACGCATGGTATTGGGTATCATATAGTCGGTCTTTACCGACTATAATTTTCTCACTTGTTTTTTTACTAAAAATATCATAGTTGGATTTTAATAATAATTATAAGCCTTTTTTTAGTGAGATTTTTTAAAGTTTACATTCAAAAAAAATTTACTCTCAAAAAACAAAGTAAAACCAACTGGAAACTTTGCTATTTTTACTGAAAATTTAAAAATTTTCTGCTGTCAAATTTGCAAAATTTATTCACACTCAAAGAACATTTGTACTTAAAATAACGACAGAAATATTATCTAAAAGTCTTACTATTACTACAGAAAAATTTGTCGTTTTTTGCTGTCAAATTTGTTAATTTTAGCAAAATAAATCTGTTGAACATTAGCGTAATGTTTCCGATTTTGATATGAATCTATCTTATTTATTACGACATTTCATGCATACATATGTGGGTAAAAAAATCTTTTAAAAACAAAATCTGCAATAGATTTGAATATCGACAGTGACGAACTTACTTGAGCTGTCTACCCACATATGTAGAGCTTTTCCATATAATTTTCAGACAGATGTTATTTATACTGATTTTAGTAAAGCCATTGATGCTGTTCATCATGAAATTTTACTACTTAAACTTAATTCCTTGGGCTTCCCACCTAGGTTGTTGAAGTGGGTATCGTCTTGAGAGGTAGATGTCAGAGAAGTTGTTTTTCGAAATTGTTCTTCATTTTCTATTTCTGTCTCTTCAGGTGTTCAACAAGGTAGTCACTTGGGTCCACTTCTTTTTCTATTATACCTTAATGACCTTCCTTCCGTTGTTCGTTTTTCTAAAGTATTAATGCATGCAGATGATGATAAACTCTTTTTGTCATTTGAAAATATTGATACTTCGAAATTATTGCAGGTAGATTTGGTAGGACTGACAGATTGGTGTAATGTAAATAACATGTCCTTAAATTTCAGGTAATGTAAAAAATTAGCCTTTAGTAAAGCAGCGTTGATTCCTACAGTTTATTATATTGATAGTAAATGTCTTGAAAATGTTACAAATTTTCTTGATTTGGGTGTGCTCTTGGACCATAGATTACGGTTTAACTTACATATCGATTCTTGTATTAATAAGTCAAAATCTCTTATGGGTTTCATTAAAAGGTGGGCTAAGGAATTTGATGATCCTTATGTTACTAAATGTTTATTTACTTGCCTTGTTAAGCCTACCCTTGAGTATGCAACTGTTGTGTGGTCACATAATTAGTCTCGTTATAGTGATAGTATCGATTCAGTTCAAAAACAATTTCTTTTATTTGCTTTGCGTGGCCTGGGTTGGAGTAATAACACTGATTTGCCACAATATGAGCACAGATTGAAACTTATAGATCTTCCTACACTTTAAACTAAAAGAATGATTTTAAATGTTACATTTATTGTAAAATTAATTAACGGTGAAATAAATTCATGCTTTCTTATTAATGAAATAAATGTTAGCATTCCTAATTGTGTCACAAGATATTATATAGCATTGAAATTATCGTTTTGTCGATCTAACTATGAACTTTTTAATCCAATACGTGTTCTGTGTAGATTGTATAATGATTACTATGATCTGTTTTCATTTTCCGACCCAACTCATAAAATTAAAAAATCTCTCTTACGTAATATTTGATTATTGGTTGCCAACTACAACTCCAATATCTGCAGCATGATGTCAGAAAAGGAAAACGTTTGCAGAATTATAGTTTTACCAATTTTTGCAGTAACCCTGCTGTCAATTTTAATTATGTTCCTGATCACATTTATTTGTGTTCCTGATGCCCTCATGTACCTAATCAATTTATTTGTGTTCCTGATATTCGGATGTCCTGATTTTCCTGAGGTTCCTGATCACTACTCTACTTTGCTGGCTTTTACAAGCTATTTGTTGATTGTTTTGTGTTTATTTCGCCTCTGTTATCTTTGTGTCTACCTGTGTATGTAATCTCTTTGTGTTGTAATGTGTCCGTTTTTTAATATGGCAGTGTAGTTATGTGTTTCTTGTTATGTCAACTTTAATTTCGTCCCTGTTATCCTAATGTTCCTTATCAGTTTTATTTTCCTGATGTCGTGATGTTCCAGATCAATCTAATGATGTTTCTGGTGATATTTTGTCTTGATATTCCTTTGCAATATAATTATGTTGTTGATATTCCAGACCTACATATATAAATATGTTCTTGATGTTCTGAAGTCCTAATTTAATTATGTTCCTGGTGTCCTGACGTTTCAGACCATGTTAATTATGTTCCTGATGTTTTTGATGTTCCTGATGTTTATGTTCCTGATGTTCTGACGCCCTGATGTTGCTGTTCATTACTTCTACCTCTGCTCTGTCTATTTCAAAATTATTTGTTTGTATCTACCGTTATATGTAAAGTGTCCATGTTGTAATGTGTCCGTGCTTTTATGCGTTTTTTGTTGTCTTCTTGTTATGTGATCTGTGTTTCTTCTACTTTTAAGTCATTATACTTTTGAATTATGTTTGTAGTATTTTTTATCAATAATGTTAGTCATTTCAATTAAAATAGCAATTTTTAATACTATTATTATTATTAATATTATTATTATTACTAATTATCAATATTATTATTGTATTATAATTATATTATTATTAATTAGATGATCGTTGTAACAATATATTTCATATCCAGCTGATGTTATAAATTACTGTAGCTGATGTAAATAAATAAATAAATCATTTCTAATAGTGGGGGGTTCCGTTCATTATTATTTTTTTTTTTTACTAATACAATGAAAGGCAATTATAATGAATAATTCATTTGATTGAAATGTTGATTGCAAATATTCTATATTTTGTTTTGTGTTATTTCTGTTCTTTAGTAGTTTTTTGACTTCTTCATCTAAATCCCGATATTCCACTTTCCATTGATTTCGAATATTGGAGGTGAACGGATCTGGCACTGCCATTAGTATATTATATAGATCTTCATTTGTGGAATTTCGGGAAATTTTTCCAGTATTGTGTCCCTATAAAATCTGTAATCCTTATTGCTTTTTTCCTGAGCCTTCTCTGATAGATCTTCAAGTGGCACCAAATGACATTTAATGACATCTTCTGCATGCACGCATGTACTTCTAGGATTGTTTTAAATCTGAAAATAATGTTTAAATCCACTCCTGTTATCTCAGATGCTGTTTCTGGATCTGAAAAAATCTTCTTGCGCTATTGCCATCTTGTTTTGGCTGATTTATAGTCAATAGAACTTTACGATATTCAACTTGAACTTGTTTCTTTTTTTAACTTTTTAACTCCTTGTTAGTTTCGTTGTTTCTGATTGATCCTGAAGAATTGAAATCCAAATCATAACTTATATTAGTATGTGTTCCATAAGTCATATACTTGCATGTAGTGCTGATAATCCAAATTCATATGCATCAGTGTTATGTAGTGATTTTGTCGGCTTGATGTTGCTTGGCATATGATGCAGCTGAACGCAGGCTTCGCGTTAGTCAAAGCCTGGCCTATTTTTCCTTTTATCATTGTCAGCATTAATTAGTAGCTTACCTCAATTTGCTGCCCATTTATTTATAATTCTAATCGCTGTATTGTAGCAATTTGGGCCTTGATATCAGTAACTTCTTTGTTAATGTCATCATTAGTTTTTTTTTGACTCAAAATTTGATTGGCCTGCAGTATTTCGTAGAAGATGTTGTCTCATTTTTCCAAATATTTTTTGTTTGTGTTGTACTAGTCAAAGACTCTGAATCTTCCAAAATCTCTTTCAGTCGCAATGGTACAAACGATATTTTAATTTACTATTTGTTTGTATTGTTTTTGTACCGAAGAACCATCACATCCAAAAAATAATTAAATTTGTGTTTCCATATTTCTTTAACTCGTTTCCTTTTATTGATTGTAGCAGGCGTTCGGCTGTTTGATCCAGTAGAGATTGTAGTTGTACCTCTGCCGAAATTGGTGTGATTGTGATACTGACTTTTGATGGCAAAGAGTCCATTTTAGCAGCGGTTATGTGATGATATGCTGGATACATATTTGAGCCTTTTTCAATCGCACACAATCTGAGCTGAATATATTTCTGTTTTGTTAATTTCAAATCCAGAAATACTGCTTATGCCTCCTCATCCATTTTGTTCTCACTGGACTAGCTTTAATAACTTTTTCAATTATATCCAATTTTGTCAATTTTTTCTGTGATCGTAACTGATCTAGGAAAGATTCTTTTATATTCAGACATCCAATTTCATCGTTAACACCTTTAAGTTTCCGCCTCTTAGATCTATCGCTGCAGTTGTTCAATGTATTGCGTGGTCTTCCGTCCTTACCTTGCTTTGTTGTTTCTGTTGTTTGTAAGGTGGCCTTTTAATCAGTTTGGGCTTTTACATAAAAGCTTTGTTTATTATAGCTAACTTCTTTGTAGCGTTTTTTTAGTGCTTTGACGAAATTATATAATTGTTCACGAATTTCGGTGCTATTAAGTTAGGTTTATTTTGACGTAACTAAGAACATCTTCCTGGTTTTTATTCCTAAAATACTCTTCGTCCAGTTCTTTTTAACTGAGGCCCTCCATAATACTTTTATTTGCGACTGTTATTACTGAGTTTGTATTCAAATGTCTCTTTCTTATAAGCCTTCTTAGAAGCCATCATACTATGTTTCTATGTAAACTAAAAAGGTAAGAAAATGGCACTAGTACATTACTACTTAAAGTGATATGTAAAAAAACCCACTAAACAAATGAATTACCTGTGTGTGTTTTCTTTCCTACTTGCATTAGTGCATTCTTAGGTAAAACAAAAAGGTATAAAAAGCAATGATAATAAAAAAAACCAGGTTACAAATGAATTGCATCCTCTGTGTACTGACATACTTACTTACGAATATATCAAAAGGGTGGTGTATTTTGGAAGCAGCTATCATTACTAGTAATAGAACAAATAATGACTATTGTGGGCTATAAAATATCTAAAGCACAAATTTAACACAGCATTGTATACTTATAGGGCTACTTAAATTACCGTAATTTGAAATTTTTTTGAGTAATTTTATTAAAATTAAAAAAGTGTTCTTCCGGCGGACCGTGGCGGATGCAGGAGTACATATAGGATTAAATAGGACACTTTCACCTTTCTCTGGCTGGTATACGTTTCTTGTTCCCTTTTGTTCCCTAAAAGTTCTACTTCACTATATTGATATTTGACATAAATAAAGTAGTAGTTTAATAAATACTAGCAGATTCTAGCGCTCGAAATTCGAGTGCAATTTCTAGGCAGCTTATCTTTCAACTTCGCCAATTCACAAACCAATACTTTTATGGTTTATTATTATTGTGAATTATTATTAAAGCACAAATAGCATATGTATAATTTTAGGTATGTGCTAGTAGCAACTTTAAATGCAATTTACCAAAAATAAAGGAAAAAATTAAAAAATCTGTAAATCAGCAAAACGGTTAAAAATAAATACCTTTCAAATAATTTAAATTTGGTCAAAATCGGGATAAAACGGCAGAACAAAATATCGGTCACAAGAAATCGCATAGCCCATTAATATTATAGATTTCATAACACCCCTACTATTAAATGGTAGGGCTCTTCTGACCACTTACAAAAACTAGCGACTACAATCCTGCCAACCTATTAAGAAGGACCGCAATCCATAATCGCTGATAACTTGCGAGTATTAACCATTTATATTTGATTAAAAAGTCACTTTTTCTGAGAAAATAAAAAAAGTAGTTGAGTTTGACAGCATGTCACACACACAATTTGCAATAATTTCAACCAAATTTTACCTGGATATATTAGATACAAAATGGCGTTAAAATTTTAAAAATCGGTGAAAAAAATTTTGACTTTTGCCAAAGGAATCAAAATTTCAGGCACAGTGCATCGTAGATACGGTGTGAGAGCATTGAACAGCAGTAAATCTACAATAATGAATCCAACCACTCTTACTACTAGGAGTATTAAAATTGTTATCAAAAAGCATAATTTTTTTTTTTTTTTTTTTGGGAAAAAGACAAAAGGAAGCTACACCAAAACCAGAGTAAATAATTTTGAAAAAATTGCTATTCAACAATTCGACTCACGATCTAAGCACACAACCATTAATTAGAATAAAGAAAATTGTAATAGTAAATTTTTCAACCAGAAGATTGCACACTATTATCGAAATGGTCGATATACAAATCCATTGCCTTAAACAAAATTTTGATCAAAGGCTTCAATTATCCCAATATCGACATATCGATATCATAGTAATATCGTCAGTATAGTGTACTAATCTTTTGTTGTTTTCTAATAATTTAAACTTTTTACTTAAAAAAAAGTTTTTTTTCCTTTAAGAGGTTTTTTAATTTTTCACGAAATCTCAGGTATTAAAAGTTTATAAATTAAAATCTGTTTCCATAGAAAATATTTATTGCAATCTAAACTCTCTATATTTTATATAGGCTGTAAGTAACATCTTTGACAAATATTATTGTAAATATATATAAAATTTCTGGACATGCTTTTTTGGCAGGTGGATCAAAGTATGCTTTCTTCGGAATAATATATTAAAATACAAAAACTCATATCTAAGCTTAAAAAACTTGCCCTATTTATCATTAGCAGCACCTACGTTCGTATGCGTATGTAAGTATGTAAGTATGTATTTGTAATGGTTTTTTGTTAGTAGGCGTTTTTATTTTGATTAAGCACATACACGTAAATCGATAATAAAAAAAGTATTTCTAATCAACTGAAAGGTGCTGGCATAGCAATAAATTAACGATTTAATAAAAGACGAACTGGAAGAAAAGACATACATATTGATAAAGCAGTTTGTACGTTTAACACTCCACAATTATTTTGTAGCTTACATGTTTCATTACTAGATCCAGTTTTTTTTATTTATTTTTTTTTTCCGAACACTTGTCCTTTTACATTTTGAAATATTCTAAATAAAGAAGTGACGATGAATAACACTTTAGCTCATATTTAAATAGGCGACAGACAAAATGGTTTATTTCAGAATGGGTGAAATGAAAACCGTAATAGATGATAATATTGCTAACCTAACTCGCTGCTACTTATAGAGCTGTAGCCAATATGTTAATATAAAGCAACGATCATCACTGACTCAGAGACTAAATCCGCAATGCCGTTAAATAAATACAGGCAACCATCCTACAACGCAGGGAATAGGTTCCTAAAAAATGCCGCGTTGTAAGAAATCTCATTGTAGGAGATATTAACTCCATACAAAAATCAGAGTTTGGTTCCAAACTGAACTGAATTTAGTTTTGCTTTGCATAGTACATGTATATGTAAATATTTATGTGTATTTATTATTGAGTCATAATTGCATGTTATGTAATCTTATAACACTTCATTTATTTAAACAAGAACAAACAAAAACAAGTAAGAAAATTATAGTCGGTCTAGACCGACTATACGATACCCTATACCATGCGTTTAGAAACCCTATCTCTTAGGCCAAACTAACTGGACATTGAAAATAAGCAAAAACCAAATTTGAGTGGGATTTTTATTAATTTTTTTGGCTGCAGATATGAAAAAGTTCATATCGGATGCTATATCTATAAAGGGACTAGGTCCAAAAATGGACCGATCCTGATCATGTTTGGTAAAGTCTCTTGTATTTTGCAAAAATATGTACAAACAAAATTTGAGAAGAATCAGTGCAATAATTTTGTTTTTAATAGATTTAAGTGAAGATCGGGAAGCAGCTCTATATGGGGTCAAAGGGATCATTTTTGGACTACTCCTTAGTGGATGTAATGAACGTATACAAACCCAATTTGAGTGAGATCTATATGACAATTTGGATCTTATGGCAAGTTATGTCGATTTCATATGGGTAATTTGTATGGGGGCTAGGTCTGAACATGGACCGATTCTCACCAATTTCAATAGCGTTCATCCCATGGCCGATAAAAGCTTATATACCAAATTTCGTCAAAATACATTCATATTTGCGATCTGCAGTTTGATTACAAGCTTTACATGGACACACAGACGGACGGACGGACGGACGGACGGACGGACGGACGGACGGACATTGTTAAATCAACTCAGAAAGTGATTCTGATTCGATCGGTATAATTAAAGATGGGTCTAGGTCAAATATTTTTGGTTGTTACAAACAGCAGCACAAAGTCATTATACCCAAACCACATAGTGGTATAGGGTATAACAAGGAAGAAAATTATACGATACCCTATACCATGCTTTTAGAAACCCTATCTCTTAGGCCCAACTAACTGGACATAGAAAATAAGCAAAAACCAAATTTGAGTGGGATTTTTATTAATTTTTTTGGGTGCAGATATGAAAAAGTTCATATCGGATGCTATATCTATATAGGGGTTAGGTCCAAAAATGGACCGATCCTGATCATGTTTGGTAAAGTCTCTTGTATTTTGCAAAAATATATACAAACAAAAATTGAGAAGAATCAGTGCATTTTTTTTGTTTTTTAATAGATTTAAATGAAGATCGGGAAGCAGCTCTATATGGGGTCAAAGGGATCATTTTTGGACTACTCATTAATGGATGTAATGAACGCATACAAACCCAATTTGAGTAAGATTTATATGACAATTTGGATCTTATGGCTATTTATGTCGATTTCATATGGGTAAATTGTATGGGGGCTAGGTCTGAACATGGACCGATTCTCACCAATTTCAATAGCGTTCATCCCATGACCGATGAAAGCTTATATACCAAATTTCATCAAAATATATTCATATTTGCGACCTGCAGTTTGATTACAAGGTTTACATGGACACACAGACGGACGGACGGACGGACATTGTTAAATCAACTCAGAAAGTGATTCTGATTCGATCGGTATAATTAAAGATGGGTCTAGGTTAAATATTTTTGGTTATTACAAACAGAAGCACAAAGTCATTATACCCAAACCACATAGTGGTATAGGGTATAAATAAAATTTTTAAGTTGAAAAATTTAATAAATTAAAACCAAAATAGAATCATAAGTTTCTATTCCTCATCTCACTTTGTCTCGATTGTTTTATTCTTAATAGTTCAAAATTTGAGCTCGATCCACTATCAGATTCGGGCATCCTTTCAACGATTACTGGTTTGAAAAAGTCTTTTAATGAAGGTTGTTTGCTCTTATTTCGTAAATTTTTAAAAATTCCATGATAGAGAGATAAGTTATTTTGAAGATTTCATTTAAATTCTCCTGCTCTATATCTTTAAGGATCGTTCTCTAAAATATTTTCTTCCAACTGCTTTTCCATATCCAAAGCTTTGGCGATACTTTTTAGAGAAAAAATTTTATTTTCTACATCGGAAAGCTCGTCAGAGCTATTTTCATTCATTTATCATTGCCACTAAATCTGATTCGTTTTTCGTCGTTCGAAATTAATACCTGAAATTCCCTCTACTGTATGCGCCGATCTCACTATGTTCCTATTGGCTAAGCAACAGTTTCCTGAACGCCTATTTCCGGTAATAGCGCTCTCCGGCAAGCTTTTAGTGATGAATGGTGAATTTCTTTAAGAGACGTACCAACAACTTCAACGCAATTTAAAATTGGAAACTGTTTTCAGACTTCTTCGACCGAAATATTTGTTGTCTCCATCTTCTCTAATATCAACTCAAATGACTTCCGTATGTAGTAAATTTTTAATGTTGCTATTATGCCTTGATCTAAAGGCTGTAATAGCGATGTATTATTGGGCGGTAAAACCCGATTTAACCATTAGGATGGCTTAAATCAGTTGATTAAATGAAAAAAAATGGGATGGCGCATTATCTAAAAGTACTAAAACTTTAAACCATGTCCGAAACAAAGTAATGTTAAATCCAATCATTAAATAAACTAGCAGTCATCCACACTTTTTTGTTGGCTCTACAATACAGCGGATGGTTGTCTTTGTTGTATCGCTTCATAGATCCTGGATTTAATGATTAGTAAACATTGGCTTGGTTATAAAATCATCACATGCATTACCGTACAGCAATAATGTTATTCGTTCTTTAGAAACCTTAAAGCCAGGAGCTGGATTTTCGAATTTGTAAATAAAAGTTCCTGAAGAAAAACTTTACTAAATTAAAAAAGTAAATATTTTCGTAAAAATCGCGTTATAGGAGTAACGTTGTAAGAAAATTTCCGCATTTTGGGAAACCCTTTGCAGCGAAAACGCGTTACAGAAACCCGCGTTGTAGGAGGGTTTCCTGTACCTACTTTGATCAAATTACACTGTGGAAGAAATTCAGGTTAGCAAAAGTTAGGTCGATTCTGAGAGTGAGGGGTGAAACAAGAGGCTAAATTAGAAGACCCATATCCCGGCGTTTGTTTATGTTAGTTCGATTTTTTTTTAATCGATCTTGGAACTTTGCAGTCAAATGCCGATTTTCAGCATATTGTTTATATGGTTTTTTGGCTATAACTCGGCGACTATTGTCATTTCAATCTGTAAAAGCCAAATTATTGCTAGAGACCTGTGCAATAACCAAAATTTTTTACAGAATTGATTTAGAAATTTTATGTGGTGCTTATGAAGCAAAATGATGGAAAAAATTATTTTTTTTTCATGCCTTTTGAAATTTTTTTTCTTTTTTGCTTTTTGTTTGATCTATAATATGCTTCTAAGTTTCTTCAATAAATTTCGTTTCAAAAGAAAATGGTCTTAGTCGATAATTTGCGTTAAAAATCCCTAAATCATTAAATAAATAGCGATTTAGGTAGAAGTTATTAAAAAGGGAAGTTCCAAGAATTAGGAATTAGTAAAACAACTTTTTTGATTTCAATCACCGCACAGGTAGAGATTTTTTTTTATTTCGTACAAGCGAACTAATTTCAAAAATGAAGATTCAGTTAAGACTCGAAACTCAGCCGAAGCTGATGTCATTTAATTTTCGCTCGGTCGTGATAAAATTCGCTATTAATTTTTTTGGAACTTATTTCATTATGTGATTGATTTAATTTAAGTGCATCGGTTTCATAAAAATAACAAAAAAAAAAAACATTGTAAAGGGTGATTTTTTAAGAGCTACAGGAAAGTTTTCCAAAAAAAAAAAACACATAAAATTCAGAAGAATGCATGAAATCTTTATTTGAATCGATAGTACGGTCCATATAATTTAATGTTTGAAGATTATTTTATGCAAATGTTGACCGTGACTGCGCCTCAAATGGTCCATCCGCTTAGTCCAATTTTGGCATACTCTTTCCAACATTGCGGCCGGTATCTCACGAATAAATGCTTCAATGTTGTCTTCCAATGCGTCAATTGAAGCGGGATTGTCTGCATAGACATAAGCTTTAACATAGCCTTACAAAAAATAGTCTAAAGCGTTAAATCGCACGATCTAGGCGGCCAATTGACCGGTCCCGAACGTGAAATAAAATGTTCACCGAACTCGGCTCTCAATAAGTCCATTGTTGCGCGTGCTGTGTGGCATGTGGCACCGTTTTGTTGAATCCACATGTCACTCAAGTCAAGCTCTTGCTTAGTCCAATTTTGGCATACTCTTTCCAACATTGCGGCCGGTATCTCACGAATAAATGCTTCAATGTTGTCTTCCAATGCGTCAATTGAAGCGGGATTGTCTGCATAGACATAAGCTTTAACATAGCCTTACAAAAAATAGTCTAAAGCGTTAAATCGCACGATCTAGGCGGCCAATTGACCGGTCCCGAACGTGAAATAAAATGTTCACCGAACTCGGCTCTCAATAAGTCCATTGTTGCGCGTGCTGTGTGGCATGTGGCACCGTTTTGTTGAATCCACATGTCACTCAAGTCAAGCTCTTGCATTTTGGGCAAAAAAAAGTTGGATATCATCTCTCGGTAGCGCTCACCATTCACAGTTACGTTACGATTCGCATCATCTTTGAAGAAGTACGGTCCAATGATGCCACCAGCCCATAAACCGCACCAAACTGTGACTTTTTCGGGATGCACTGGTAGCTCTTCCAATGCTTCTGGCTGACATTCACTCCAAAATCGACAATTCTGCTTATTTACGTACCCATTGAGCCAAAAATGAGCTTCGTCGCTGAACACAATCTTTCGGTAAAAAAGTGGCCAACTTTCCAATAGTGCATTCACCAAAAATTCTAGGTTGCGGTAGGTCGTTCGGCTTCAATTCTTGCACCAGCTGAATTTTTAAAGGCTTCACATATAAATCCTTCCGCAAAATTTTCCACGTTGTTGAGTAACAGAGGCCCAATTGCTGCGAACGGCGACGAATCGATAATTGATGGTCATCATTAACACTGGCCGATATAGCTGCGGTATTTTCTTCAGTTTGCACTCTACGCAAGCGTGTTGGTGGTTTAATGTCCAACAATGTAAATTTGGTGCGAAATTTAGTCACAATAGCCCGAACAGCCGCTTCAGTGGGTCGACTAAACTGACCATAAAATGGAAGAAGCGCGCGATGAACTTTCTTAAGAGAGCACGCATTTTGATAATAAAATTCAATAACTTGCAAGTTGTTCGTTTGTAGGACGATTCATGGTTAAATTATAGACCAAACTGAAGATGTTTGACAATGAAACAAAACAAGAAACGTGCGTCAGCTGTTTAAACCAGATAATAGCTAAAAAATCACCCTTTATAATATATATTGTATTAAAAATGTCGGAACCAAAATGTAAAATGGACCATTTTTGTAATGTTTGTGGACGTTTCATAGCAAGCGATGAAAAATGTGGCAATGCGAGTGATTTTTTTTTTTCGCAAGAGTTTATCACTGACCCTAAAAAAGTTTGCTTTAATTGCTATTCAACTCTTATGCAATGGAAAAGTGAAAAGAAGAAGGCTATGCCTTTTGGTATACCAATGATGTGGTTAGACAACAACCCACATCAAGAAGAAAATTGCTATGGATGTATCAACTACCATAAAACTTTGAATAGAAGGAAAGCAAAGAATAAAACTTATGTAGCAGTGCCAAGTGTCCAATTACCATTACCGCTCTACAAATACATTCCAGTACCAACATACCGAATGAAACAGATATCAGTACTACAGTCGCCGCTGCTACATCCATGGATTGCTTCTCAGAATACGACGCTGGTGCAGGTACATCCTATGAAACTTCAAAGGATCCAATCGTAGTCACACAAAACCATTTGGATGGAATTGTTGCAAATTTGTGTTTGACTCAGAAAAAATCAGAACCATTGGCTTCATTTTTGAAAAGAAATAATTTGCTGGGGAAAGGTACCAAAGTAACAGCATATCGAAATCTCCAAAAAGAGTTAGAAAAGTTCTTCAATGTGAATGATGCAAAAATTTCGCTTATTGCAACGATATTGAAAAGTTATTGGAGACGATAATGTTAACCTATAAAAAATATGATTGGCGTTTATTCATCGATAGTTCACAAATCAGCTTAAAAGTTGATGATGACCAAGATATTAGAGAGAGCAGTGATGTTGATCCATAGCCACCTGTTAAACGGCAACTGGCCAAATCATTAATTTAATTTTTTTACTTAAAACTTTTCATAACTAACATTTAAAAATATATTTTTTTTCCATATTTTTATAATTTTTTTTCAATGTTTCTTGAAAACCAACACTGAAAAAAATTGGTACATAAAAAATGAGAAGTAAATTAATATTAAGCTGGAAACGTAAGAAGCATATTATAGATCAAACAGAAAGCAAAAAAGACTTAGTTTTGTGGAAAATATTTTCAAAAAGCACGAAAAAAAAATAATTTTTCCAATATTTTGCTTCATAAGCACCACAAAAATTTCTAAATCAATTTTATAAAAAATTTTGGTTGTTGCACAGGTCTCTAGCAATAATTTGGCTTTTACAGATTGAAAAATATCAATCAGTCGACGAGTTATAGCCAAAAAACCATATAAACAATATGCTGAAAATCGGCATTTGACTGCAAAGTTCGAAGGTCGATTAAAACAAATTCGAACTAACATAATCAAACACCGCGATACGGGTCTTCTAATTTAGCCTCTATTTTCACCCCTCACTCTCAGAATCGACCTAGCTTTTGCTAACCTGAATTTGTCCACAGTGTTATCGCTCATACGTCTAAGTATTAATATAACAACTTGCATAATATAACATTAGGGTGAGAGCGGTTTGTATAAAAAAAAAATGTTGTCGAATTATAAGGTATGCGGGTTGCATTATTGTGACACTGGATCAAAAACTATAGTGCGCAAAATTTGAGCCAAATCGGACGCGCATTGAGTTCAAAGTTCAAATATGCATTTATATGTAAAAATTATCAAAAAAAAAAAAATAAAGTGCAAGTACGAGTGTATGTGAAGGTTCATGGTTCAAACCTCACGGCCGCCCTAAGTAGAAAAATTTTCATATAGAAACAATCTATTCAATTAAAACATAACAATTATCACAATGTTCAATAAATCGCTGATGAAGGCTGAAATTCCAGAAACCGTTCGATTAAGAATACAGTGCAGTTATGAAATTTTTAAATATATGCTTTCTTCTTCTTTACCACGCACCATTTAAATTTAAAAAAAATAATTTTTCACAAAAATTTTGATATTAATATTTGCCTTTCAATAAAATTACTTAATCAGCTATAATCTAGAGTAAACTATCATTCTAACATATGAACAAAATCTGTAATCGGTTAGAAAACAGCCAAGTTATATCAAGTTCCCCAGGCAATAAATGTGCTTCAGACCACTTGATTAAGAAAATCAAGCTCACATTTTTAAAGACGTTGAACTAATTTACAACAACAACGTTTTTGCATTCTCCTGATCCCAAAATGGTCTTATTTGTAGTATTTTGAATCTCATTTATTGTTATGCCGCTCTAAATTAATTTCAAAACGGTACGTATTTTTTAACGCTATTTCAAAATCTACAATATTACTTTTTAAAAAATTTTGTTCAAGAAATTTACCGTAATCAATGATTGGACTTAAGGGTCTTATTGACAAAATATGTGTGATTAAAAATGCCAAATATTGTAGGTATCCTGTTCTTAATTTGGCGAGGGCAGCGTTTTGATTTCAGCGGATTTGAAAAAAAATGTGATTTTTCATACTTTTTCAACATTTTTGGTACATATTTTTGGTGTTTTCATATTTCAAATATCTTTTGTCAAAATATAATACTACTTGATAAGTTTTCAATCTTGTAAGGTAAGGTTAAATTGAAACAGTATAAACTGTCCCCCTTTAAGGTTAAACGTCAAATTTAAGGAGATTTACATTTTTCTAAAACAAAATATCGAAATAATATATATCTGTGGAAGGATTTCAATAAAACCTGTTGATAATATTTTAGTAATTCTAAAAAATAATTTTCTGGACTTATTTTCTTAAAATAACCCGTGGGTTTAACCGATAATAGATTTTGCCAACCGATAATTGATTTTGTTGTGGTTTGTTAATTAATTTAATTGAAACGCAATTATTAATAACAAAACTATTGTGAAAAACTATATTTTTTGATCATCTTTACATATAAATGCATATTTGAACTTTAAACTTAATGCGCGTCCAGAACGCATTGTCCAATTTTAGATCCGCACGTCTTGATATTCAAAAAAATGGCTGTCACCCTAATATGAAATTTTCCTTTTCTTAAAAAAAATTATCTTTTTTGAAAAAGTTGGTTTTTCACAAAAAGTACTTTTTTTTTAAAAAAATCTCTATCCTTAAAAAACAGTTTTTGTTAAAAAGAAAAGTTCATTTCGTTAAAAGGAAACTTTTCTTATAATAGCACTTTTTCTTTAAAAAAAAATTCCTTTTCTAAATAAGTGAATTTTTTAAGAAAGTACGTTTTATAAAAAAAAAAATTTTTTGTTCAAAAAATGATCTTTTTTCAAACTAAATTTTTTTAAATATCTTTTCTTAACAAACACATTTTTTTCTTTAAAAATAAAAGGCAATTTTTGTTACAAAAGTACATTTTTTTAAAAATTTACTTTCTCTTAAAAAGTACCTTTTACTAAATAAGCAGTAAGTTTTTCAGCAAAAGTTCTTTTTCTTACATAAGTCTCTGTTCTTAAAAAGTATAATTTGTTTCAAAAAGTAAATTTTCTTAAAAAAGTAACTCTTCTTAAATGTAAGAACCTTTTTTAAAAAAGTTCATTTTAGTACAAATGTATCGTTTCTTAAAAAAGTACCTTTTGTTTGATATGTATCCTTTCTTAGAAAATAAACCATTCTACTATATTTTATTTAAAAAGTACTTTTTCTTTGAAAATACCTTTTATAACAAGAGTTAATTTTCTAAACAAATTTTCTTTTAAGCCAAAAGCATATTTTTTTTAAAGAAGAGTTTCTAGTTTCTATTTTGAATAAGAAGGGTTTTCAGAAAAATACTTTTTCTTAAAAAAATGTTTTCTTAAAGGAATACCTTTTCTTAAAAAGTGAATCTTATTCAAATAGTGCATTTTCTTAAAAAAGAAAATTTTCTTAAGAAAGTAACCTTTGTTATAAAGGTGACGTTTTGTCAAAAAGCACCTTTTCTTAAAAAACTGCCTATCCTTAACCAAGTACTTTTTCTTAAAAAGTAGCTGTTCTCAAAAAGAAAACTACCATCCTTACAAGTACCATTTCTTTAAAAAAAACAGCTTCTCCTTAAAAGTACCTTTGTATAAATGTATGTTTTTTAGAAAATAACTTTTTTTTAAAAGTACCTTTTTGAAAACTATCTGTTTTTATTTTTGGAAAAAAAGTAAATTTTCTTAAAAAAGCAGCTTTTCTTAAAAAGTTCCTTTTGTTGAAAATGTGGTATTTTCACAAAAAGAATTTTTTTTTTTAAAAGCATAACTCGTCTTAAAAAGTAGCTTTTCTCAAAAAGAAAACTACCATCCTTACAAGTACCATTTATTTAAAAAAAACAGCTTCTCCTTAAAAGTACCTTTGTGGAAATGTATGTTTTTTAGAAAATATTTTTTTTTTAAAAGTACCTTTTTGAAAACTATCCGTTTTTTATTTTTGGAAAAAAAGTACATTTTCTTAAAAAAGCAGCTTTTCTTAAAAAGCTCCTTTTGTTGAAAATGTAGTATTTTCACAAAAAGAAATTTTCTTAAAAAACATAACTCTTCTTAAAGAAGTATCTTTTATTAAAAAAGTAAATTTTGTTAACAAAATAAGTACATTTTCTTCAAAAGAAACTTTTTTAAGAAATTAAACTTTCGTTAAAAAAAATTAGCTTTTCTTAAAACAGCAACTTTTCTTAAAAAAAATCCTTTCCATTAAGAATTACTTTTTCTTAGAAAGTACCTTTTATTGAATAAAGGCGAGTTTCTTAAAAACTATTTTTTATTTGAAAAGTTCCTTTTCTTAAAAAAGTGCAGTTTTTTAAAAATAATTTTTCTTAAAAAGCACCTTTTCTTGGAAAACTGACTTTTCCTCAAATAGTAAAGTTTTTTAAAAATATACATTTTCTTTAAAAAGTAGGGTCCAAAGAAAAAGTATGGGTGATAGTTGCAACAAGAGCCTTACAGCTCACTTTTTTTTTTTTGCATTTAATTTTGAATATAAATATTCATTTACAATTATTTAGAGCCTCAGCGCCTTAAAGGCATTATTGAGGCGAGTTGGCAAGAATTACTACTAATAATTGAACTTTATAAGAATAATCAACAAAAAAAAATCCAAACAAGTAAGAAAATTATAGTCGGTGTAGACTGACTATACGATACCCTATACCATGCGTTTAGACACCCTATCTCTCAGGCCCAACTAACTGGTTATAGAAAATAAGCATAAACCAAATTTGAGTGGGATTTTTTAATTTTTTCGGCTGCATATATGAAAAAGTTCATATCGGATGCTATATCTATATGGGAACTAGGCCCAAAAATGGACCGCTCCTGACCATGTTTGGTAAAGTCTTTTGTATTTTGCAAAAATATGTACAAACAAAATTTGAGAAGAATCAGTGCAATATTTTTGTTTATTAAAAGATTTAAGTGAAGATCGGGAAGCAGCTCTATATGGGGCCTATGACTAAGAGTTGTCCAATAGGGATAATTTTTGGCCCACTGATTAACGAATGTAATATATTCACACAAACCCAATTTGACTAATATTTGAATGATAATTTGGATCTTATGGCAATATATGTTGATTTCATAGGGGTCAATTGTATGGGGGCTAGGTCTGGACATGGACCGATTCTCACCAATTTCAATAGCATTCATCCCATGGCCGATAGAAGATTAAATACCAAATTTCATCAAAATATATTCATATTTGCGACCTGCACTTTGATTACAAGCTTTACATGGACACACAGACGGACGGACGGACGGACATCGTTAAATCGAATCAGATAGTGATTCTGATTCGATCGGTATAATTAAAGATGGGTGTAGGTCAAATATTTTTGGTTGTTACAAACAGCAGCACAAAGTCATTATACCCAAACCACATAGTGGTATAGGATATAAAAAATAAAAATGTAAACTATAATATAATAATAATATATGTAGGTTAAGTTTGAGATCATTTTACATTAAAAGTTCAGTTATGTTTTGCAAGATAAATTCTTTTAATAATTTTTTAAATATTGAAATTCTATTTTCCATTTTTATACTTTGAGGTAACTCATTACACTCACGACTACCCAGAAACTCTACACGTTGTTTGGTTGTTTCCAACCTACACCAAGCTACAGTTAAATTTCCATTACTTCTTGTATTGATTGCATATTGATTTCTTCGAAATTGTATCGTGTGATGTCCAATATTGTGCAAGCACTTGTAGACATATAATAAAAGCTGCATTTTAAAAAGACCATAGATTGGTAAGATTTTCTTACTAGAATAAAGTGAAATAGTTGGATAAGTTATTGGAAGGTTGTATACCACTTTTAAGGCTTTATTCTGCATTCGTTGAAGCGATTTTAATTCACAAGTCTTCCTATAACCATATGAAATATCTAAATAGTTCAAATGACTTTAAATTAGAGCATTATATGTATATTAACAATTTTGTATCTTTATGAAATTTGTTTTTTAATTTGTATAAAAACCCGACAGCTTGAGCCGTTTTTTTCTTCAGCTTTTTCAGGTGTTGATCCCAAACAAGATTACTTTGCAGATTTATACCCAGGTACCATATAGATTTAACTTCCATAATTTCTGCACCATCAACAAATACAAAAAAGTTATTGTTCTGACAAGAGGGCTTAAATCTTAGTAACTGCGTTTTATTGGCATTTAAAACAAGTTTGTTTAGTCTTGCAAATTAAGATATTAAGGCAGCATCACGTTCCGTATATGCCTTGACTACCGTTTCTTGCTTATATGGGTAAAACAGACATACATATATCGTCAGCATACAGAAAGAGTTTTCCTGATAATCCAAGGTTTTTAAATAATTTAAGAAAATTGTGAATAACAAGGGCCCCAACACTCTGCCTTGTGGCACTCCAAACTCAACCGGACGAAGAGAGCTTTTGTGATTACCAATCTGAACATACTGTTTTCTACTTGTGAGATAGCTTCTCAATAATAGCAGATCCCTTCCATAAATACCATAATATGTAAGTTTTTTTAACAGGATCTTATGGTCTATGAGATCAAATGGTTTACTAAAATCATAAAAAATCCCAGCAATGCCGCTGTGACCTTCATCCAAACTTTTACAAATAAAATTAATAACATTTACAACCGCTTCTTCAGTTGCACATCCTTTTCTAAATCCATATTGAAAAGCATTTAGTAAGTTGTTGCTATACATGTAACCAGAAATTTGGTTATACAAAAACCTTTCAAATACATTGTCAATTATTGAAAGGACAGCAATTGGTCTATAATTGTCAGTGATTGAAGCATTTATTCCCTTGGGAATCGGTATTATCTTATGGATTTGTAGAACATTTGGATATGAACTTCTACTTATCATATTATTAAAGATATATACAAGATGTGGGGTTAAATCGTTATTGCACTTTAAAATTAATTTCGGTAACACATTATCGTGACCACATGATTTACTTGGCGTTAATTTCAATATAATTATTCTCATTTCATCATTAGATGTATAATTGAAATTAAATCTTAAGTTATTTGGAATTAATGTTCTTAACGAGTTGTAGGTATCTGCTTGAGAAATCTTAACGTTTTTATTGATTCCACAAAATATTTGTTTAAAACTTCAGCCATTTGTAACTCATCTAAAATTTCATCACCATTAGCATTTCTAATCTTAATAGATTTATTTGAGGTTCTTCCAAGCGTTTCATTTAAAAACTTCCAACTTTTTTTCGGATCTGCCCTAATTTCATCTAAATTGTTCATCGATTCTCTACATGCTTTTTTAATTACATTGCAAATTCCTTTCAGTATTTTCCTTAAATTTTCGTTTTTAGGTTTCTTCCTTCGTAAGTTTAACAGTTTTTTCTTATACTCAATCAATTTTTGCAAATTTCCGTTAATCCATGGAGTTATTCCATGATTATGAACTCTTTTTATTTTTTTAATTGTTAAATTTTTGATAGCGCTTTGAAAGCAAGATATTAGAGAAGCTGTATCAGATGACGGGTCTCCTGTTACGTGTATTAAAGGTAATTCAGTTTGAATGTACTCTTTTACACGATCGAAATCACAATGTAAACGTGTTTCTTCAGTAAAATCATGGTTTTGAGTTCCGATTCCAATTCTACAAGAGATTATATTATGATCTTACAATTTACATTCAACTGATTCAATATACATAGGAATCTTAATATTACTGTAAATGTGGTCAATTGAAGTTTTATTTTCAGGTCGTGTAATAATTTTATGACAATTCATGATATCATAATTTGTAAGCAGATTTACAAGTGAAGATTCTATATTTAAAACATCATTGTTTGAATCACCAACAAATACACATGGATTACGGGCATAACAACAAAGCAAATTTTCCATCTATATATATAAAATTCATTTTCTGTTTGTTTGTTTGTTTGTTTGTTTGTTTGTTTGTTTGACCGCTATACAAATTTTTATTTTTCAACAGATTTTCCTGAAATTTTGTACACACGATCTCTATACCACAAGAAAGGTCGCCGTATACTTTTTACCGGCCACGCCTACTTTTACGCCCACTTTTTATGTAAAATTCATTTTCTGTTTTATTCATATTTGTTCACTGTACAAATTTTTATTTGTCAACAGATTTCTCTAAAATTCGGTAAACACGATCCCTGTATTCCAACTAAGGTCACCATATACTTTTTATCGACCACGCCTACTTTTACGCCCACTTTATATATACAATTCATTTTCTGTATTTTGGTATATTTGTTCGCTATACAAATTTTTATTTTTCAACGCATTTCTCTGAAATTTGGTACACACGATCTCTGTACTCCAGAGAGGTCGCCATATGATTCTTGCCGGCCACGCCTACTTCTACGCCCACTTTTTATACAAAATTAATTTTTTGTTTTTTGGTATATTTGTGCACTATAGAAATTTTTATTTGTTAACAGATTTCTCTGAAATTCGGTAAACACGATCCCTGTACTCCAGCTAAGGTCACCATATACTCTTTATCGACCACGCCTACTTTTACGCCCACTTTTTATATACAATTCATTTTCTGTATTTTGGTATATTTGTTCGCTATAAAAATTTTTATTTTTCAACGGCTTTCTCTGAAATTGGGTACACACGATCTCTCTGCTCCAGGGAAGGTCGACATATTCTTCGTACCGGTCACGCCTACTGTTACGCCCACTTTTTGTATACAATTCATATTCTGTTTTTCGTACATTTGTTCTCTACACATTTTTTTTTTAAACGGATTTCTCTGAAATTTGCTACACACGATCTCTGTACTCCAGAGAGGTCGCCATAGGATTCTTGCCGGCCACGCCTACTTCTACGCCCACTTTTTATACAAAATTAATTTTCTGTTTTTTGGTATATTTGTGCACTATAGAAATTTTTATTTTTCAAGGGATGTCTAAAATTTGGTCACACGATCTCTATACTATTGGGAAGGTCACCATATGCTTCTTACAGGCCACGCCTACTTTGCGCCAACTTCTATGTATATAAAACTTATTTTATCCTTTTATTTGTTTCTTTATTTGATTGCTATACAAACTTTAATTTTTCAATGGCTTTCTCCGAAATTGAGTACATATTCCAGAGAAGGTCGTCATATGATTTTTACCGACCACGCCTGCTTTTACGCCCAAGTTTCATATAAAATTTTGTTGTGTGGTATATTTCTTCCCTATACAAATTTGTACTTTTCAACGGATTTCTCTGAAATTTGGTTTACAGGGAAATAACTACACGGTGAACAAATTCCCCAAACTTAAAAAAAAGGTACCCACAAGAAATGAACAAATTCGCCATTTTTAATCGAAATAAAAATTGAACTTACTCCCCAAATTCATTCCTAAATTTTTACATATTTTTATTTAATGAATTTTGTTAAGTATTTATTTTAGTAAACGTTTGCGTACTGCTCTCAATATATATCCTACAATAAATGCATTTAAAATGAGTATTCTTTTCAATAGCATCATTTCGTTGCGCGGAAGCTATGTGCACGGGGAATACAGCTTAGCTAGAATATCGGAATGATCTGAAAAATATATTTTGACAATTAAAATAAGTTGGCAACAGCTGCGCTGCAGCACAGGTGTGGTTGCCAAACGCGCGGAAGCGGCGCGGTGCGCGACCGCGGACTCGGACGCGACGTATGCGGACGCGACGCGCTCTTGGAACACAGCTCAGCTAAAATATCGCAATGCTCTAAAAAATATGTTTTAGGAATTAAAATAAGTTAACGAGAACTAAGCGGAAGCAGGGTAGTAGCTGCGAGGAAGCGGCGCGAGGCGCGCGGACTCGGACGCGACGGATGCGGACGCGACGCGCTCTCGGAACACAGCTCAGCTAAAATATCGCAATGCTCTAAAAAATATGTTTTAAGAATCAAAATAAGTTAACGAGAACTAAGCGGCAGCACAAGTAGTAGCTGCGAGGAAGCGGCGCGAGGCGCGCGACCGCGGACTCGGACGCGACGCGCTCTCGGAACGCAGCTTAGCTAAAATATCGCAATGCTTTAAAAAATATGTTTTAGGAATTAAAATAAGTTAACGAGAACTAAGCGGCAGCACGGGTAGTAGCTGCGAGGAAGGGGCGCGAGGCGCGCGGACGCGGACGCGACGGATGCGGACGCGACGCGCTCGCGGAACACAGCTCAGCTAAAATATTGCAATGATCTGAAAAATATATTTTGGCGATTAAAATAAGTTGACAACAACTGCGCGGCAGCACGGGTGTGGCTGCCAAACGCGCGGAAGCGGACGCGACTCGCTCGCGGAACACAGCATAGTGAAATGTCGTATGATAAATTTTATCTACGTATGTGAAATAATTACCTGTTGATCAAAAGAGGCCACACATATACTATAAGCAGTTGCTTAGAAAGAAACCTTGCGACACAATATTAAACGTCGCATTAGTCTTTCATTTCTGAAACTTGAATTTGATGTCTCTGCTCAATGATGATCACTTATTGAATGAAGTAATTCAATTTTTAAAAGTTCCGATTCCTTTAATTTGCGAACCATTCCGTTATATTTGATGTTTATAAATAAACTGAAAAAAAAACTTAAAGCGGTTTCGCCGCTTATTTTTGAAGCACTTTTGCTGCAGCATCTTATAAAAAACTTCTAAATTAAAAAATCAAAAAATTTTTAATTGAAATAAAAAATGAATTTACTGCCCATACAAATTTTTGGGGAGAAAGTTCATTTTATTGGGGAATTTTTTAATTGGGGACTAAGTACTCAGCGCCTGGTAAGCATAGTGAACCATTTTTCAAGTCAAAGGCCTTTTTATTCCGGGCAAGACCGGGTAAAAACAGCTAGTAAACAATAAAAATCTATTTATGTCACACTTTTGTGATCTATAAAATGATACGAATGTTAAACATTTGCCATTAAGTTTTTGATCATCCAATGATAAAACGATAGAGTCTATAAAATGCTTACTTTCACATTTTTAAATTTTATATTTTGAAATATTTCGTACAAAAACTGAAGTTCCTCCACAACCGTCAGGTCTACAACAGTGTATAGCATTGTATCCAGCAATATTGTATAATTGAGCTAAATCTGTATCATACCATGTTTTCTGTATGGCAATAATGCTTGGTAGCTGTGGTAGTTTTGCAATTAGATTTTTAAATTTATTAAATTTTACAACTGAAGATATACTTCTGATGTTAATAGAAATAACGTTAAAAAATAAACCTGAGGTATTAATTATTATTATTAAAATAGTTTTCAAACGATTTTAAATTTTCAAAATATTGATTATTAGTCATAAAAAAAGATAATATATAATACTAGCTGTTTTTACCCGGTCTTGCCCGGAATAAAAAGGCCTTTGACTTGAAAAATGGTTCACTATGCTTACCAGGCGCTGAGTACTTAGTCCCCAATTAAAAAATTCCCCAATAAAATGAACTTTCTCCCCAAAAATTTGTATGGGCAGTAAATTCATTTTTTATTTCAATTAAAAATTTTTTGATTTTTTAATTTAGAAGTTTTTTATAAGATGCTGCAGCAAAAGTGCTTCAAAAATAAGCGGCGAAACCGCTTTAAGTTTTTTTTTCAGTTTATTTATAAACATCAAATATAACGGAATGGTTCGCAAATTAAAGGAATCGGAACTTTTAAAAATTGAATTACTTCATTCAATAAGTGATCATCATTGAGCAGAGACATCAAATTCAAGTTTCAGAAATGAAAGACTAATGCGACGTTTAATATTGTGTCGCAAGGTTTCTTTCTAAGCAACTGCTTATAGTATATGTGTGGCCTCTTTTGATCAACAGGTAATTATTTCACATACGTAGATAAAATTTATCATACGACATTTCACTATGCTGTGTTCCGCGAGCGAGTCGCGTCCGCTTCCGCGCGTTTGGCAGCCACACCCGTGCTGCCGCGCAGTTGTTGTCAACTTATTTTAATCGCCAAAATATATTTTTCAGATCATTGCAATATTTTAGCTGAGCTGTGTTCCGCGAGCGCGTCGCGTCCGCATCCGTCGCGTCCGCGTCCGCGCGCCTCGCGCCCCTTCCTCGCAGCTACTACCCGTGCTGCCGCTTAGTTCTCGTTAACTTATTTTAATTCCTAAAACATATTTTTTAAAGCATTGCGATATTTTAGCTAAGCTGCGTTCCGAGAGCGCGTCGCGTCCGAGTCCGCGGTCGCGCGCCTCGCGCCGCTTCCTCGCAGCTACTACTTGTGCTGCCGCTTAGTTCTCGTTAACTTATTTTGATTCTTAAAACATATTTTTTAGAGCATTGCGATATTTTAGCTGAGCTGTGTTCCGAGAGCGCGTCGCGTCCGCATCCGTCGCGTCCGAGTCCGCGCGCCTCGCGCCGCTTCCTCGCAGCTACTACCCTGCTTCCGCTTAGTTCTCGTTAACTTATTTTAATTCCTAAAACATATTTTTTAGAGCATTGCGATATTTTAGCTGAGCTGTGTTCCAAGAGCGCGTCGCGTCCGCATACGTCGCGTCCGAGTCCGCGGTCGCGCACCGCGCCGCTTCCGCGCGTTTGGCAACCACACCTGTGCTGCAGCGCAGCTGTTGCCAACTTATTTTAATTGTCAAAATATATTTTTCAGATCATTCCGATATTCTAGCTAAGCTGTATTCCCCGTGCACATAGCTTCCGCGCAACGAAATGATGCTATTGAAAAGAATACTCATTTTAAATGCATTTATTGTAGGATATATATTGAGAGCAGTACGCAAACGTTTACTAAAATAAATACTTAACAAAATTCATTAAATAAAAATATGTAAAAATTTAGGAATGAATTTGGGGAGTAAGTTCAATTTTTATTTCGATTAAAAATGGCGAATTTGTTCATTTCTTGTGGGTACCTTTTTTTTAAGTTTGGGGAATTTGTTCACCGTGTAGTTATTTCCCTGTAAACCAAATTTCAGAGAAATCCGTTGAAAAGTACAAATTTGTATAGGGAAGAAATATACCACACAACAAAATTTTATATGAAACTTGGGCGTAAAAGCAGGCGTGGTCGGTAAAAATCATATGACGACCTTCTCTGGAATATGTACTCAATTTCGGAGAAAGCCATTGAAAAATTAAAGTTTGTATAGCAATCAAATAAAGAAACAAATAAAAGGATAAAATAAGTTTTATATACATAGAAGTTGGCGCAAAGTAGGCGTGGCCTGTAAGAAGCATATGGTGACCTTCCCAATAGTATAGAGATCGTGTGACCAAATTTTAGACATCCCTTGAAAAATAAAAATTTCTATAGTGCACAAATATACCAAAAAACAGAAAATTAATTTTGTATAAAAAGTGGGCGTAGAAGTAGGCGTGGCCGGCAAGAATCCTATGGCGACCTCTCTGGAGTACAGAGATCGTGTGTAGCAAATTTCAGAGAAATCCGTTTAAAAAAAAAATGTGTAGAGAACAAATGTACGAAAAACAGAATATGAATTGTATACAAAAAGTGGGCGTAACAGTAGGCGTGACCGGTACGAAGAATATGTCGACCTTCCCTGGAGCAGAGAGATCGTGTGTACCCAATTTCAGAGAAAGCCGTTGAAAAATAAAAATTTTTATAGCGAACAAATATACCAAAATACAGAAAATGAATTGTATATAAAAAGTGGGCGTAAAAGTAGGCGTGGTCGATAAAGAGTATATGGTGACCTTAGCTGGAGTACAGGGATCGTGTTTACCGAATTTCAGAGAAATCTGTTAACAAATAAAAATTTCTATAGTGCACAAATATACCAAAAAACAAAAAATTAATTTTGTATAAAAAGTGGGCGTAGAAGTAGGCGTGGCCGGCAAGAATCATATGGCGACCTCTCTGGAGTACAGAGATCGTGTGTACCAAATTTCAGAGAAATGCGTTGAAAAATAAAAATTTGTATAGCGAACAAATATACCAAAATACAGAAAATGAATTGTATATATAAAGTGGGCGTAAAAGTAGGCGTGGTCGATAAAAAGTATATGGTGACCTTAGTTGGAATACAGGGATCGTGTTTACCGAATTTTAGAGAAATCTGTTGACAAATAAAAATTTGTACAGTGAACAAATATGAATAAAACAGAAAATGAATTTTACATAAAAAGTGGGCGTAAAAGTAGGCGTGGCCGGTAAAAAGTATACGGCGACCTTTCTTGTGGTATAGAGATCGTGTGTACAAAATTTCAGGAAAATCTGTTGAAAAATAAAAATTTGTATAGCGGTCAAACAAACAAACAAACAAACAAACAAACAAACAAACAGAAAATGAATTTTATATATATAGATAGCTAACAATTTTATAAATACTTTTTATTATTATGGCGATAAATAGACTTCTTCTTCATCTTCAGCTTCACCATTCTTCGTTTCGAATAAATTTTGGCTTTGACGATTCACCTCTCTTACAGAAGCTTTTTCCACTAGCGGCATAAACAGCACGATAGCCAACAGTTTTTAGAGTTTTCGCACAATTTAACAAGTTTAAAGTTTCTCACTTGAATTTCAAAGATTTATAAATCAGAATAAACCAAATACGCAGTAATTGACCAACGAATGGCAAAATTAGAATAAGTAAATTTAAACAGTAAATAAATAAATATCACAAAATGATAGGAAAAATCATATTCGCAATTCAAACACCAAAGTTGGAATTTATACATTTAAATTTATGATAAATACTGAAAGTGCCTGCAGTGAACTGTAATTATATATTTCGAAAAGCAAAATGAAATGAATTATTTTTGTGTGATTTTGTAGGAAGAATCCACACCTTAATATTTTTTTATTTTTTGATTTGAAAACAACAATTTTTGTTTCACACGAATTACAAAACAACCGCATACGCAAGTTCCTTATAAACAAAATAACCGTAGTTATAAAACTCTAAACCATCTGGCTGTAATCGATAATAATAAGATATACACTCATGTGCCCCACATTTGGTCATCAACAATTATATTAATCATATCAGACGGTATTTTAACATGACATGTATTTTTAAATGTAATTTGTAGTAACTAGTTTAGATAATATTGTTTAATTTGAAAAATTTATTATACTTTCAGCTCTATAAAAATATGACAAATCGTAAATTGTTATTAATAAAAATTCCATTTGAATCGTGCTCTTGGTTAATTATCAATTTTCGTTATGAAATTTTATATTAGTTTTTCATGTTAAAATTTGTATGGAAGTTTAGTTTCAACAAACTCACAGTAATCAACATATAAGGTAAGAATTACTTAGAAGGCCCTGGTCCTGTGACTGGTGAAAAAAAAACTTAGTGCATGATTGCTACAATTATGTACAAAGGGGTTATTTTGTCGGATTATTATTTATTTAATTAATATTTTTTGTTTGCGGTATATTTCCAAAATTGAACCAACAGAATGGCAATTGTATTCCTAAAAATTTGAAAGAGCCATATCATATTGAATATTATTATAATATTGTTAAATCTTTATTTAACAAGCAGGACTGCCGACTTTTTGGTACCTTCCACCTGTGTCCTAAATGCAATATTATAACCAATGTTGGGCATGCCTTCCATATTAATACTGTTGCAGATAATTTAACTTTAAATTCTATACCATTTAAATTTTAGTTCAATCGTTCTTACGTTTTTATAATTATTATACCCTATACCACTATGTGGTTTGGGTATAATGACTTTGTGCTGCTGTTTGTAACTACCAAAAATATTTGACCTAAACCCATCTTTTATTATACCGATCAACTCAGAATCACTTACTGAGTCGTTTTAGCGATGTCCGTCTGTGTGTCCATGTAAAGCTTGTAATCAAACTACAGGTCGCAAATATGAATATATTTTGATGAAATTTGGTACAGAGGCTTTTGTCGGCTATAGAATGAACGCTGTTAAAATTGGTGAAATGCGGTCCATGTTGAGACCTAGTCCCCTTACCAATGACCCCTATGAAATCGACATAAATTGGCATAAGATCCAAATTATCAATAGATCTCAGTCAAATTGGGTTTGTATGCGTTTATTATATCCACTAATCAGTAGTCCAAAAATAATCCCTATAGGACAAATCTTCGTCATAGGCCCCGCTTCGTTTAAGCGCCCCGGTAGTTGAGTAGGTAGCGCGCTCGCCTATCATGCGGAGGTCGTGGGTTCGACTCCCACCAGAGGCTTTGGTCTGTCGCTGCAAAAAAAAAAAAAAAAAACAAAAAAAAAAAAAAAACTTGCCAAAAATTAGAATCTGCAGACAAGCCACTCGGCTTCGCGGAACTAGGCTTAAAAAAAAAAAAAAATATATAGAGCTGCTTCCCGATCTTCACTTAAATCTATAAAAAAAAAAAATATTGAACAAATTTTTCTCAAATTTGGTTTGTATACAGATTTTCAATATACAACTGACTGCACCAAATATGGCCAGGTTCGGTCCATTTTTCGACCTAGTCCCCATATAAATATTGCACCCAATATGTACTTTTTCATATCTGCATCCAAAAAAATTTATAACAATGTCACTCAAATTTGGTTTCTGCTCATATTCTATATCTAATTAGTTGGACCGAATAGATATGGTCTCTAAACCATGGTATAGGGTATCGTATAGTCGGTTTATTTTAATTTCTTATTTATAGTTTTTTTTCTTTCATAAAAACAGTGCTGATTTTTTCTATAGAAGATCTTCACTTCTATCGGCAAAGTTATGCTATTTATATATTATTATAGTCGAAGAACTATTAAGATACTTCAGAAGAGACAAAAGAGAATTACATTTTAAACGCAGTTGGCCTTACAATACCCAAGGTCAAAGTTAGCGATCATATTTTGAAACGTTTTTAGAGTTTAAAATTTGTGTAATATTTATAAAAATGCTTAACCCTAAACCTCTTAACATATTTTATAACATATCTTCCTAAGCAGAGCTTTGCAGTCTCTATATTAAAAGTGTCTGTTAATATTAGATTTTGATGGGAAAAAAAGTCTAATTAGTTCTATCTTGAGAAATTAATTTATTATATAAAAAAAAATTCATTTATTTAATAAAACAGAAATTATAAAAATATATATTTTTATATATTTTATATATTTTTATATGTTGATTTAAATACTTCATTTGTTGATACACGTAAAACTTTCACGGATCGATGTGGAATGCTCATTACATATATATTTTTGCAGGTATCTCAATATTCTTTTTCCATCTTCGATTTCGAGTATGGGAACTTATGGCACCCATGACGTTTGTTCGGTATATCTGTATTATGCGACGGTATTATTAGGGGGGGTATTATTAGGGATTCTGCGACGTTTTGTTGGTGGTAAAGTTATATTCCAGAAACTCGATCCCGAAACTTCTATAGGTTCCAAAATATGGTGTACATAAACGTTCAACAACATTTCTTGCTAAACCAACAGCTATAATACTACTTTGCCCATGTATGGTATTCCCAGAAGTGGATATACAGTCCTAGAATCACAAATCCACCAAATTTTATGTTACTAGGCATATACTGAATTAATTAACATCGGGCTCTACAAAGCATTAATTGTTCAACTACTGTCAAATTTTCTGACGGCATGTAATACCTTCTCAGATTTTTATTTACGCTTTCCCATATATCACGAATTGGACACAGCTTATCTACCTTCTCAGATTTTTATTTACGCTTTCCCATATATCACGAATTGGACACAGCTTATCTGCCTTGCGTCTTTCAGTTCTTGTAGTTTTATCATCAAATTGGGGATCCATACAACGAATCCCAGAAGCTTCTAAAATTTTTTGCATTCCATTTTAAATGGCCGGCTGTAATCAAATGCCCAAAAAATGCATAAAGCTCATCTTCATCCATGTCCTGCTATTTTTACTTTCACCTGAAACACTTTTTGCTTCTTCGTTCGTATAGTTTATAATAATTTTTCAAACTGAAGCATTTATAAATAATTTAAAACAATCAAGCAGATCTCAACTTTATACCCGGGTAGCAGTCTTTCCTTGTCTACAGCTCCTTTTACTATATTGTGACGTACTATTCTCGATTGAGCAAATGGTATCTTATTCCATATAGTATCATCTCTTCCAACATGGTGTAGTGACGGAACTGGTATCTGATCGTCACTATCTGCACCTTATATTTTATCCTCAACTTCAGAAACTTGGGAAATTATTTCATTTTCGGAATCACTTTGAAAATTCAAATATGGCTCTTCAGGAATATTTTCTTCTTCATCATTTTCTACTAAAATTCTTATCATTTCAGGCACGGATAACGGTTTATTTGACATTTTCTATAGTATGCGTGTTTTTTATTTTTTATGTTATATTATTGTTTATTTGTTACTAGCTGTTTTTACCCGGTCTTGCCCGGGATAAAAAGGCCTTTAACTTGAAAAATGGTTCACTATGCTTGCCAGGCGCTGAGTACTTAGTCCCCAATTAACAAATTCCCCAATAAAAAGAACTTTTTCCCCAAAAATTTGTATGGGCAGTAAATTATTTTTTATTTCAATTAAAAACTTTTTCATTTTTTAATTTAGAAGTTTTTTATAAGATGCTGCAGCAAAAATGCTTCAAAAATAAGCTGCGAAACCGCTTAAATTTTTTTTTTTTCAGTTTATTTATAAACATCAAATATAACGGAACTAGTTGATTGTGTGGCGCCTAGGCGCCCGTTTAAAAATTATGAATAAAACAGTTTAAATTTAAATACACGAAAAATTTATAATAACTTAAATTCCTTTTAATATAGTTAGTAGTAAATTGAAAATTATATTGTTACATATGTACATATGAAAAAAGATTGTGTTTGTAGAAATTGTATACATAAGTATCAAAACAGATAAGAAATATTTGCAAAAAAGTTTTTTAATTTAGAATCTCTTGAAAAACTATATTTCAGTGAAATATCGTTGGTCATTTAATAGTTTTCCTTTCTGTGGGTTCGATTGAATAATTTGAGAAATTTCGTATATTTTATATATTTAAAAAAATTAATTTCAATTTAATTTAATTTTATTTTCATTTAATTTTAATACAAAACAAAACTTCGATTTTCAAATGAAGTTTTGTAAAACGTCCTTTTATGTATATTTTCGTCAAAGTTTGCCAATAGCCAACCTTTGCTTTGAACTTTCTGCTTCTATACATAAGGAGTTTTTCATATTATTTGATTTAAAAAAAAAATATTTTATTTTGATAGAAACTCGGTAATTTTAGTCTCATTAAAACAAATAATTAATATGTATCTTTTTAGCAATTTAATTTATGTTTTATAACTTTTTAAAATGCCCCAAAATAAATAAACTTATTCAACTAAAAAAAATTTTTTAAACCTTTCGGACAAATCAAAAAATACTACGGTTATAACGAACTTAGTCTATAAGGAACTAATTTGGCCGGTCCCGCCGAGTTCGTTATGAACTAACTCCATTTTATTGTAGAAAAATCCGTGACAGCGAATCTCCGGAGGCGTTGTTGTTTTGCGGTGAACATCATAACTCGTTACCGGATCATGTGAAATAAAAAAATCGAAATGCGTTTCAAAGGTGACATGTTTCCTGTGGCAGTGACGAAAAGTTTTTCAACTTTTTTTTTTTTTTGGCAGAATTTTGAAGTGAAAAACGATTTTTGCTATACAATTTCGGGAATTTGTTTTTAAAAAATGGAGAAGAAAATGGACTTAAAAAAAAAACTCTTCGTGGTAAACTGATGATTTATATTTATATAGTGTCTAAAAAGAATCGGTCAATTAGATTTTGAGTTATGATGTTCACGGACTTCGAACATTTATTTGCGAGAAAATCGGTTTAAAGCATTTTAAAAACTGATTTATATACCGTATGAGGCCGGTCGCTGGAAACGCTGTTTCTTCTTAAGTTTCGCTCTGATTTACTTAAAATTTTGACACAACACGCTTGACATGTTGTGCATTCAGAAAGAGAAATGCAAAAAAGGTTTTATAACCTACCACTCCTAAAGGAAGTGCAAACACCAATACACCTACACAACAGAGAAAAAAATATTTCATATTTCACCATACATGTATGAAAAAAGAGAACTACATTTTTTGCAAAGTTAAATATAAATCTAAAAAATAATAAATAAGGGCGTATTAGTTTTACTTTAAAAAGAACTTATTATTCCAAATCGCTTTAATTCTTTCAATAAATTCTTCAAATTAAAATCTTAAATATACCAATTTACGTAATTTATGGTTGTCAACATTTTTTGAAAGCAAATTTTGCAAAAATTAATATTATGAGTGAAAAAAAATTATTTTCCCACCTATCTTCTGAAATGACAATGTAATTTAATTATGCAAAGTTAGAATAATTTAAATTTTAAACTTAATATTGCACTATCTTTCAAGTGCTTTTCAATATAGAGCTTTAAACGAAATCACACGTTGAACAACAACAAAATCCACATTGAAGATCTCTTTTTTCTCAAATATTTATCAAAAAAAGCATACTCTTTGGTAAGTGCTGGCCATCAGAGAACCTGAGCGAAAGCACTCCTAACAATACAAAACAATTTTGAGATTAAAAACAAAACAGACAAACGAAAAAGTTTAGTTCGATAAAAGAAGTATGTATTCATATCGGACGACGTTATATGAGAAAAATAAAAATGGTTAAAATTTCCTTCATTACTTTTTTGCAGAATTTTTTCATTGACCTACAAAGGGAATTTAAAGAAGAATTTGAATAGATATTAGTTTTTTGATGCATTTTTTACGTTCATCTTATTCCATATGTAACACGAAATCTGCATATGTAGTGCTATTGTCGTTAGCAGTGCTGCTAATTTTGACAACTTATTTTAATTTCGATGATTTTTCAATTTGTTAAAATGATTTGTTAAATTTGTTCAAATGATGATTGAAGATTTTAAATTTTCAGTCGTATAAAAATTAGGATTTCAAGGGTTAATAATTAATGGGTTGTTAATCGAAAATTGATAGTTTTAGTTCAGTGTAAATGTAAATTACAAAATATGTATAGATTTAATTCTGGGTCAAGTCGTTTCAAAATGGAAACACCTTGAATATCATCTCCATTTAAGATTTAAGTTTTAATTACGGCGATACTTTAAACCTATATATGTTTCAGCTATAGATACATGTCAATAAAATTATTTAGTTGATTGCTGTGTTAAATTTTTTTCGTTGAAATTTCATCACTAATACATTTTTGTATAGAAATAACCAATGCTGTAATAATATTCGTAATATGAATGATATAAATAAATTTTATTGCTTCCTTTTGTAATATTTTTTCGAGTTTTATAAGCGGTAAAAATTTCTTGACAATTTCTTGTTTTAAAAATGACAATTTTGGCGACTTAGTTTCCAAGATTGTAGATTTTCAGAAGATTTTATTAGCAGCACTGGTCGGTAACAAAGAAGAGAGAAAATTGTGTATGTGTTTGTATAAAATGAGAAAGATTAAATTTTGTTTGTGTATTTCGCATAGCTTTGTATGGAGTGTTATGTGTGTATTATTTTAGCGTTACAGAATCAGTCAGCCAGTCAGTGAGTCAGGGATCAGCGTAAATATATATAAGATGGTTCGCAAATTAAAACTTTTAAAAATTGAATTACTTCATTCAAGTTTCAAAATTGAAAAACTAATGCGACGTTTAATATTGTGTCGCAAGGTTTCTTTAAGCAACTGCTTATGGTATATGTGTGGCCTATTTTGATCAACAGGTAATTATTTCACATACGTAGATAAAATTTATCATACGACATTTCACTAAGCTGTGTTCCGCGAGCGCGTCGCGTCCGCATCCGTCGCGTCCCCGCGCCTCGCACCGCTTCCTCGCAGCTACTACCCGTGCCTCCGCTTAGTTCTTGTTAACTTATTTTAATTCCTAAAACATATTTTTTAGAGCACTGCGATATTTTAGCTGAGCTGTGTTCCGCGAGCGCGTCGCGTCCGCATCCACCGCGTCTGTAGTATAGAGATCGTGTGACCAAATTTTAGACATCCCTTGAAAAATAAGAATTTCTATAGTGAACAAATATACCAAAAACAGAAAACTAATTTTGTATTAGAAGTGCGCGTAGAAGTAGGCGTGGCCGGCAAGAATCATACGGCGACCTCTCTGGAGTACAGAGATCGTGTGTAGCAAATTTCAGTGAAATCGCATAAAAAAAAATGTGTAGCGAACAAATGTACCAGAAACCAGAATATGAATTGTATACATAAAGTGGGCGTAACAGTAGGCGTAACCAGTGCGAAGAATATGGCGACCTTCCCTGGAGCAGAGAGATCGTGTGTACCAAATTTCAGAGAAATCGGTTGAAAAATAAATATTTGTATAGCGAACAAATATACCAAAAAAACAAAATGAATTGTATACAAAAAGTGGGCGTAAAAGTAGGCGTGGCCGGTACGAAACATATGGCGACCTTTCTTGCAGTACAGATATCGTGTGTACCAAATTTTAGAGAATTCCGTAGGAAAATAAAAATTTGTATAGCAAACAAATATACCAAAAAACAGAAAACGAATTGTACACAAAAAGTGTCCGTAAAAGTAGGTGTGGCCGCAATAATCACACGGTGACCTGGTCTGGGGTACAGAGATCGCGTGTACCAAATTTCAGAGAAATGCGTTGAAAAATAAAAATTTGTATATCGAACAAATATACCAAAAAACGGAAAATGAATTGTATACATAAAGTGGGCGTTAAAGTAGGCGTGGCCGGTACGAAGCATGTGGCGACCTTTCCTGGAGTACGGAGATCGTGTGTAGCAAAATTCAGAGAAATCCGTTGAAAAATAATAATTTGTATAGCGAACAAATATACCAAAAAGCAGAAAAGGAGTTGTATATAAAAAGTGGGCGTAAAAGTAGGCGTGGTCAATAAAGGGTATATGGTGACCTTAGCTGGAGGACAGGGATCGTGCATACTGAATTTCAGAGAAATCTGTTAACAAATAAAAATTTTTATAGTGAACAAATATGAATAAAACAGATAAGGAATTTTACATAAAAAGTGGGCGCAAAAGTAGGCGTGGCCGGTAAAAAGTATATGCTGACCTTTCCTGGGGTATAAAGATCGTGTGTACAAAATTTCAGGAAAAGCCGTTGAAAAATAAAAATTTGTATAGCGGTCAAACAAACAAACAAACAAACAAACAGAAAATGAATTTTATATATATAGATAAACATATATGATATAAAAATATGATCACTTACCAATGGATAACAAAACACAAAACGTAATAGATAAATACTTAGTTTGTATTTATTGTATTTTTTAATTTTTTAGCACACACTGTAAAAAAGAGATCCTCAGTCGCATGTTAAGAGGTTTAGAGTTAAATTGGTTTTAACTAAAACTCTTAACAGTCTTAATTTTGCTTTATATCAATAATATGAAAAGTATATATATTTAAATTTGCTTGTAATGTGTTAATTTAAGAAGACTTAGGAAGTAATATAACCTACAGCAATAGCTTTGGAAAAGTAAAAAAAAGATATGCAGAGGTGAATCTATGTTTGAAGACACTTTACAATTTTAAGCATTTAAATGAACATTTAATTCAATGTTTTTATCCAGTATTTACCAAAAAGCCGAAATAAATATCAAAACAATAAACCGAAACAGTGATGTACTTAACATCGAAGCGACAATAATATAGCTCATGGTGAAAATTTATATGTTTAAAGTCATTTTCTTAAATAAAATTAAATATCAAATACGATTCACAAGTTGTCCGTCAAATAATTTGATGAGTCACTAGCAATATCATGAGTATGAGCGAATCTATGTGTAATACACATTGTGTATTCTCTTTTAAAACAAGGGTTGCCAGACCTAATGAATTTTTTTATCAAGTCAAAGTAGACTACCAAAATCCAAACCCATTTAGCGCTCGATTTAGCGCTCGATTTAGCGGTGTGTATGTTCGCAAATATGAATATATTTTAATGAAATTTAGTAAATAAGATTCCATCGGTCATAGAACATATGCTATTAGAATAGGTGACAAACGGTGAATGTTCAGACCTAGTCCCCATGCAATTGAACCCTGTTAGATCGACTTAAATTGCCATAAGCTAAAAATTATCATATAAATCTTGGCCAAATTTGGTTTGTGTTTAATTATTTCAGCCATTGATCAGTAGTCCAAAAAAAAACACCTTCAGGACAATTCTTAGCAGATTCCCCTTATAAAGCTAATTCCCGACCTTCACTTAAATCTTCACTTAATCTAAATTATTGCACAGATTTTTCTGATATTTGGTTTGTATATGATTTTGCACAAAATTACTTACTGCCTTTACCAAATATGTTCAAGATCGACGCATTGTTTGATTTAGTTCCCTTGTAAATGTAGCATCCAATATGGACTTTTATATCGACAGGACAAAAAATTAATAACAATGTCACTCAAAATTGGTTTATGCTTATTGTCTATATCCAATATCCAATTATTTGGGTCTAACCCTTTCTCTAAACGAATGGTGTAGGGTATCGTATAGCCCGCTCTAACCGAATATAATTTTCTTAATTGTTTTCACATGAAATCGTACTTAGTCTGGCGTAATATGCATGACTACAAATAATTGTTTTTTTACCCTATACCAAATTATTTGGGTCTAACCCTTTCTCTAAACGAATGGTGTAGGGTATCGTATAGCCCGCTCTAACCGAATATAATTTTCTTAATTGTTTTCACATGAAATCGTACATAGCCTGGCGTAATATGCATGACTACAAATAATTGTTTTTTTTTTTACCCTATACCACTATGTGGTTTGGGTATAATTTTTATACCTTATACCACTATGTGGTTTGGGTATAATGACTTTGTGCTGCTGTTTGTAACAACCAAAAATATTTGACCTACACCCATCTTTAATTACACCGATCGAATCAGAATCACTATCTGATTCGATTTAACGATGTCCGTCCGTCCGTCCTTCCGTCCGTCCGTCTGTGTATCCATGTAAAGTTTGTAATCAAACTGCAGGTCGCAAATATGAATATATTTTGAAAAATTTGGTAGTTGATCTTTTATCGCCCATGGGATGAACACTATTGAAATTGGTGAGAATCGGTCCATGTTCAGACTTAGCCCCCATACAAATGACCCCTATGAAATCAACATATAATGCCATAAGATCCAAATTATCATACAAATCTTAGTCAAATTGGGTTTCTATGTATATATTACATCCATTAATCAGTAGTCCAAAAATTATCCCTATTGGACAACTCTTAGTCATAGGCCCCATATAGAGCTGCTTCCCGATCCTCACTTAAATCAATCAAAAAACAAAAATATTGCACTTATTCTTCTCAAATTTTGTTTGTATATATTTTTGCAAAATACAAGAGACTCTACCAAACATGGTCAGGATCGGTCCATTTTTGGGCCTAGTCCCCATATAGATATAGCATCCGATATGAACCTTTTCATATCTGCAGCCGAAAAAATTAATAAAAATCTCACTCAAATTTGGTTTATGCTTATTTTCTATATCCAGTTAGTTGGGCCTGAGAGATAGGGTCTCTAAACGCATGGCATAGGGTATCGTATAGTCGGTCTAAACCGACTATAATTTTCTTACTTGTTTTTTTTATAAGAGTCAATTTGTAATACATGGATTACCAGAATACTGATAGTAAACAGTTTTTAATTATAGCTGATCATATTTAATATTGATTACTGCAAATAAATCAAGTATCCTACCGATTTTGCCATTACTTCCCATATATGTTGGGTATATAGTTGTTATAGCTAAATATCTACTAAGTACTGACCTGGCAGTAAGAGATGTAGTAACTTAAGTTCATGTTGGCATAGCATAATAAATTTGAATTTACCTCATTGATAAATTTCTCAAAAATACAAGTTCATAACTTGTATTTGAAATTTTTGTAGTTTGTATACCCTCCTACTTGTCTTAAACTTTGTTCGATTTGCGGTGATTACATAGGTGATTAACAGGAAATATAAGTAAAACAATAATCTCGAGTTCTTTAACGCATTATAAATCTATAATATTAAAAGGCAAGGCGATCTCTTGCCACCAATATCAAAATTAAAGCTAATAACCGATTTGGACAAAACACAACTCATTTGAAAAGCATTTCTTTATAGCTGTCCACCATATTTACAGATATGCATCGCCTGCAACATTTTTTTGGAGTAATGGTCATTTAAAATTGCTACTAACACTTACATAAAACATATATTGTGTGTGTATTTATTATAGATATCAATGAATTGTGAATTGTGAATTGTGAATTGAATAAAATTGATTATCATCCATTTAGGCTTCTTTAAAATTCTTTATTTGCAAACCCATTTATTTATCTTCTGTGTGTTCAACAAATTTTATAATGAAATTTAATGAATTTTATTTCAAAAGTTTTGAATTGTGAATTGGCTAATGGTGATTTGCATACCTTTAGGTTCTTATAAAATTATTTATTAAATGAAAAAATAAAAATTTCCTAGACTTTTATCGCGAATTTCGAGGGCCATGCTCTGCTAGTTGTATAAAAAGTACTAAATTAGGTATAATGGGAAAGTTTTCAGACGAAGATACTTGTAACAGGGATTTATTTAAAGCTCAAATTTAGAGTCACTAAAAGAAAAACTCGTTACATCTAAAGTGCTGCAAAAAGAAAATAATGAAAAACCTGATTAATATTTTATTTATTAAAATCTAGTAGTAATTTAAGAAAATGTACATATTAGTAATGGTTTTTCTTTCATATTGTTGATTTTATGTACTTATTTTTGGCAAAATTTAAAAACAAAAGAGTGACAATTCCAGCCTAAGCGAATATGACACGCGGAGTACAACGATACGTACTCACTCATTAAGGAAATGCTACAACGACGGGTGAAATTTTGAATCCATTGGCCAAAAGACTAATATTTTTTTGCATCAAATTTTTGAAATTTTAACGCCATTTTGTAGCTAATATATCCAGATTAATTTAGCCAAAAATTTTTGCTAATTGTGGGGGTGGCATGCTGTCAAACTCAACAATTTTTTTATTTTCTCAGAAAAAGGTGATTTTTTTAAATCAAAAATAAATAAACTACTCGCAAGCTATCATCGATATTGACCTGCGATGCATTTAACTGGGTTGGCTGGATTGTAGTCTTTAGCCATTGTAAGCGGTCAGAGCCCTACCGTTAATATTAGGGGTGTTATGAAATATTTATTAAACTACTATATTTGTGGCAAATTTCAAATTTAATGGAATATAACTTCTAGGGAACAAAATGGAACCAGAAACGTATACCACCCAGAGAAAAGTGAAAGTGTCCTCTTTAACCCCATATATACTTCTGCATCCGCCACGATCCGCCGATAGAACACTTTTTTAATTTTAATAAAATTACTCAAAAAAAATTTCAAATTATGATAACTTAAACAGCCCTATAGCCAGCCAGCCAGAATCGAAAATTGTTATTAATTTTGAAATTACATGTTCAGAATTGATGATGGCAGGAATGTTACAGTTAACGTAATAGCCCTTTTATTGGCCTCCAAGATCGTGTAATTTTACCCCATTGCATTAAACGAGAGACTACTGAACACCTGGAAATCAACATTTGACTAATTATTGCGGAAATACGCAAACACCCTTACAGACTAAACATGAAATACAAAGAAATGAAATTAAGTATTCAAGTGTAAAATAACTTTTCTTTTAACAACATAATTGATCTCAGAGATATTTATAATGGGTAATTCCGTCAAAGGTCAACTTTAGGTCTAATTTTAAAATTTTAATTTAAATAATTTTTATTGACATCATTTCAAAGAGAGGGTATGAAAATATGACAATAGTTTGTTAGATGTATTTTTGAATATATTTATGGCCCCTATTTTCCCAGTACGGAAGGAAAAGTGTCATGTCTATCACATTACACTATATGTATTTTTTTACAATAATTTATATCAGCACTAATTTTTATATCTTATGCCACTATGTGGTTTGGGTATAATGACTTTGTGCTGCTGTTTGTAACTACCAAAAGTATTTGACCTCGACCCATCTTTTATTATACCGATTGACTGAGAATCACTTTCTGAGTCGATTTAGCGATGTCCGTCCGTCCGTCTGTGTGTCCACGTAAACCTTATAATCAAACTACAGATCGCATTTTAATGGAAGTTGGTATATAAGCTTTTATCGGCCATGGAATGAACGCTGTTGAAATTGGTGAAATTCGGTCCATGTTCAGACCTAGTCCCCATTCAAATTATCATATAGATCTGGGTCAAATTGGGTTTGTGTCTGCTTATTACATCCATTTATCAGTTGTCCAAAAATAAACCCCATATGGTAATTCTTTGTCATAACCCCCATATAAAGATGCTTCCCGATTTTCACTTAAATCTATCAAAAAAATAAAAATATTGCACAGATTTTTCTCAAATTTGGTTTTTATAAATTTTTTTTAAATTTTAGTGACCTTACCAAATATGATCAGGATTGGTCCATTTTTCGACCTAGTCCACATATAAATATAGCTTCTGATATGAACTTTTTCATATCTGCAGACGAGAAAATTAATAATAATGCCACACAAATTCGATTTATGCTTATTTTCTATATCGACTTAGTTGGACTGAAGAGATAGGGTCTCTAAGCCATGGTGTAGGGTATCGACAGTCGGTCTAGACCGACTATAATTTTCTTACTTGTTTAATATGCTCTATTAATAAACTAGATCTTATGTTAACTAACGGGTCTTAACAAAAAATCTGGACTAATTCAAAAGAACAATCAAAAGTGTAATTTCTGTTACTATTTCATCAATATATTTTTTTCATTTAAATAATATTAGTGCAAAAAAATTTTATTCAGTGGACTTCAATAAATGGTCCATTGTCGGCCACACAACGAAGTATTGTGTAGATGCTTGAGCAAGCACGCTGTACGCCATTTTCCTCGATTTTTTTGAGGCACCTCCGGGTGCGACGTGTCAACTGCTTGACATTTTGGGCCTTCCACCCCTTCTTGTAGACCAAGCTTTTAAGTTCTCCAAAAAAATCTTCAATTGGTCGGCACTGTGGTAAATTGGTGGGGTTTCTGTCTTTAGGAACAAATTTGATGTATTTCCTGACCAAGAAGTGCAGTGCGGATTTCGCATAATAGGAAGAGGCCTTGTCCGGCCAAAATATAAAATCATCCTGATAATATTTATAAATGAATGGAAGTAAAATTTTGCTTAAACATTCATTTTGATAAACTTCCTAATTTATGGCCAGCCCATTTATCGGAAACAGCAATATAAAGCATAACTTTTTGCTCAAACTTTTTTTGTATCTATATCTTACATCGGGAGAGGTTGCAGAAATGTTATTTGTGTAAAATACATCATTTCCTGGGATTTGTGGAGCACTAAGTGGAAAATAACTCTCGTCATCCAAAATGAATGATTTTCCCTTGAAATTTTTGCACATCCGCTTACATTGTGATCTTACTCGTTGAGTTTGCTCTTCAGTGTAAGCAGGGACCGTTGCTTTTTTCTGGCTTCAATATATAACGATTTTAACATTTTGCAAATATATGGCTGCGAGCATCCGAATTTTCTAGCCGCTGGCTTAACCCATCCTTATTGCTGAAAGCTGTCTTGAGCATTTTAATGTTATTTACAGTCATAATTATCAGTTTTCTTCCGGAACCAGACTGTCTTTCTATTTTTAAGGAACTTAGAATTGAATATATAGTACTTTTTCCCACGCCCTCTGTCATAAAATGGACACATGTGAACGACTTCCCCTTCTCTGCGTGTTTTTCGTAAAACCGTACAATGCGCTCTTGGAGGTGTTGCTGCTTTGAAGGCATTTTAAAGACTAATACAGTGCGTGCACTGTTGTGAATTATTTGATAAAAAGATGATGCAATACTAGTTCCAATTACGCAATACCAGCGTGATTCGAAAAGGCATACTAAAACTATAACCAATTCAAATTAGTCCAGATTTTTTGTTATAACCGTTATAAACAACTGTTTCTTATTAGTCATACAAACAACTTCAGAGCTTTTCTGTGTTTTACAAACATCCTCTAAAATGCTGTCCTTTTACCGTCATGTCTCTCGCTACTGGTTTTTCCCCCAATTACATTGGTCTACGAATTTAAAAATAGAAATTGACTGCAGAAACGAAGCATCTTCTTAACTAATCTGGGTGCGCTGAATTCGAATGTGGCATAAAAATTGTGCTATCACGTCTTGTTCATTTTTTCTCTCATGCTGGCAATACTGTAAAACAGTCAATACTAACACGGGATATGCAATATCAGAGTCATTAAAAATATTTTGGTTTTACTGTCAGGAACTTGGAAAAACCGTGGACACCGACAATGTTTTTCAATAGTTGCAAAACTGTCTTATATAATTGGTCATATGGCAAGAAGATCAATTTCGATTTATCTATTCTAGTACTTTGGAGAGAGTCAAGTAACCAACAAACCGATTGTTATTTCTGTTTAACAAAAGTTGCTGGATTCAATATGAAAAATAGAAAAAATATTACTTTTACGAATGTCCTATCGGTTTCCAAACCAGTTCAACGTCCACCAAATGATATACTACCAGTCATTCCCAGTGCTACGAGCAGTGAGTACGAAATATCATTCACCAGCAGTGATAGTTTGTATGAGGCTGATGATGAACGTCATTTAGTGACTGAAGGTTAATTACTAGCTTCACCCATGCAGCAGTGGAAACATCTTGCAGTTGGGACAAAGTAATAATCTATAGATATAGCAACTTGGAATTGGCCGCCTATTTTAAAGAGAAACACTCTATTCTACACTGTGCTAATGTTTTTTTTTTTTTTTTTTTTAAGTCAATGGATTAAATCCTTACAGACTATTTAATTGTGTTTAACTTAAGCTATTTACAAAATATTGTGTAAGAAACAGATAAATCATGAATTCAGAAAAATAATTATGTTACGTTTAATTACATATATATTTAAGGAAAAGTCAATAAATTGAGAAAGATTATTATAATTATTGCGTAATCTCCGAAAAGGATCAGAAATGGAAAAATTTTGTCGGCAAAATGGAACATAAAGCAGGTTGAAATGGCGGGAAAAATGTTGAGGAACATTATATACGATGTTGTTAACAAGAAACTCAGAGCAAACTTCTCCATTGATGAGGTTTATCATAAAGGTTACATTCAGCATGGTGCGATGACTTTTTAAACTTGGTAATTTAATTAAAGAGAGTCTATTAGGGTATGACGGAAGATTATAGGAAGGACTCCACTGCATACCACGTAAACAGAATAGAAGGAATTGTTTTTGAACAGATTTTATATGTTGGCTATGGATGTTATAGTGAGGATCCGAAATGATAGAGCCATATTCCAAAATTAGTCTTACTAAGGACATGAACAGTTGTTTGTTAATGTAGGGATCAACAAATTCCTTTGCCCAACGCTTAATAAAACCAAGAACACCTCTAGCTTTATTTACCGTCATGGTTATGTGAGGAACAAAACTCAGTTTAGCATCAAGTAATATACCGAGATCCAAAAAATTATCGAGTAGCTCCAACTGGTATCCACCTAGAGCATAGTTAACTGCAATAAAATTACATATCGAAAAACGCATGCATTTGCATTTTCCAGATTCAGCTCCATCAAATTTTGATTGCACCACTTAAAAAAATTATCAAGATCACATTGCAGCATATTGTTTAAAACTATAAAATATTTTGATGTCAGCAGCGTACATCAATATATAGCAGAAGTGTGTAACTTTTGGAAGATCATTAATAAAGAGGGAAAATAAAATTGGTCCAAGATAGCTACCTTGCGGAACACCAGAAATAACAGCAATGTATTTTGAAGTATTATTATTGAATTTAACACTTTGTTTTCTTCCCAAAAGATATGATTTTATCCAGTTTAAACTGTAAGGAGTTAATCCCAATAAATTCAATTTAATGAGAAGGAGTTCATGGTTGACTTTATCGAACGCCTTGCTTAAATCCGTATAAACAGCATCAGTTTGTTTCTTTTCAGTAAAACCGCGATCAATTAAAGTTGTTAGATGAAGAACATTAGTTGTAGTAGAACAACCTTTCCTAAACCCGTGTTGAAATGGTGACAGAATTGAAGATGTATGATGGCATAGATAATCCGTAATAAATTTCTCAAATAGTTTAGGTAAAGCACTTAATTTGGCAATTCCTCTATAGTTCGTAACATCAGACTTATTTCCAGATTTAAATAAGGGGATAATAAAAGATTCCTTCATAATTTAGGAAAATAACCAGATCTGATCGATGCATTAAACAATAATGATACAGGCTTTGCTAAGTTATCAGCACAGCAATTTAAGGTGCAGCTGGGATGGTATGGACCATCTGGTCCATAATAAAAAGAAAGTTTTAGTTTTTCCATACTAAGTAAAACATCACTTGATTTAATTTCGGGAAAATATATTGGTTGAATTGAAGTTATAGGAAAAGGGTAGTCGTTAGAGTTGTCATATTGAGCATCCGAGTAAGTACTGGCAAAAAGAACAGCAAACATATTACTTCGTTTAGAATTAATGAAATTGTAGAGCGATTTAGGATCACTTTTAAAATTGTGTTTCATTTTATTGAGATAAATACGGTATAAAGATTTATTGAGTATATTGTAATCTGCACGATAAATAGAGTATTTTCCATAATCTACTAGGGAACCAGATTTTTTATATTTTAATGTTAATTTTTTAAATTTTTAATCAGAGACAACTGCCGAGAGTTCCAAGGAGGACCAGTATGTTCATAGACAGTATGCTTTGGTACACGTTTATTAAAAAAAAAGACTAAATAGTTTTTTAAAAGCAATTAAGCATTACATCCAGTGAATGTTGAGAATTATCAGAAGTCGATAATAACTTGTACCAGTTAGTTCCATTAATTAATTTTTTTAGTTCAGCATAGTTGGTTTTTTTAAAACAAAACACTTTATCATTTTTAATACGCATTTCAGGTCCATATTGAAAGGGCAGTGAGTAGTTAATTTCAATTGTAGGATGATGGCGATCCTCGGGCAAAGTGATTGGTTCAGAATGAAATAATTCACAATCAGACGGATCATTGACGAATACTTCCAATAATTTACCACAGTCGCACATTGGGTTGAAATCGCAAAAAATGGAGATTAATTGAATAATGAAAATGAAGTTTTTTAAAAAATACTTATTACTCGATTAAAGAGTACTAAATTCTACATCACTACCGAAAATTTCAATGTCATATGTTTTTTACTTTTCTTGCTACGTAGCCTTAAAGTTAAGAAATTTTTAAGTTTTTTTCTAATAGTTGTGAAAATTGAAATTTGTCATACTTTAAAGCTAAATATTTTTATTTTTAACACTCAAAAGTGATACTTTTATTATGGAATCTTCAACGTCAGGTATTTTAACGTAATTTAAAAAAAAAAATTTAACAAAAAATATGTAGAAATATTTTTAACTTTTTTTTTTTTTAAATATGCTTAAATTTGGGCTATTTTTAAAATATATGTGGAGTTTTAAATGGGAATAGGGTAAAATTGGGTAAAAGTGTAAATTGTGTATTAAACCGTAGTATGTAAGCTTTCATATTTATAAAAAAAATGTTGCGCGTTTTTGCGCCAATTAAATATATTTAATAAATTAAAAAAATAGCCACTCATAAAAAAGCGGTTCTTGTTGTCTTTAATTTGTTTTGTTCTCGTTTTCGTTGTTATGATTGTTATTGTCGTTATTGTTATACTACAATTTTTTTGTTTGTTGGTAGCAGTGTTGCCATAAGATAAATATGAAATAGTGCTAGGGCATTTAAAAAAAGTTGCTAAACAGCTCTTAAAAATTAATTAAAGGCCCTGCAGAAAAAAAACTAGTAAAATTACTAAATACGCAAAAAATAAAATTATTAAATTTAGAAACAATAAAAAAAAGTTTTAAAAAGAGCTAAACAAAAAAATAGCAAATTTTAAAAATGATGGTTGCTAGATTGTGCTAGATCTAGCACCCAAGGTGTAAAAATGGCAAGCCTGGTTACTAGTTATTAGTTATTTTTGTGTTTGTGAAAACGTCAAATGTACTGAAAGTGCTGTAAAGTTTGTTATTGGGTAATTGGTACAAACAAATACTTTAAGCTTCTGATTTATAATATGCTACTGTCTAAACTTTTTAGGAACAAGCTCCAAAACAGTATTTTTCTCTCGTCAGAGCCTTTACGATATTTTTCGGAATGCAGACTCTTTGCTATTTAAAGAAAAAATTAATATTTTGAAAGAAGAAATAATAAAACGTACAAACCCTGTTGATAGGAAAGATTTTCAAACTAAATTGAATAGTTACGTTTTTGATTTTAATACGAGTAACCGAAACAACAGCTCAAATAAGTCTGCAAGCTCTTCTTAATCACACTGTTGAGCGTTTAGTTTTACTGCAAAAAGATGTTATTGCCACCTTATCTGATTACGAATTGTCAAAAATTATCTTATACACAAAGTGGGGATTTGATGGAAGCTCCGGACACAGCTCATACAAACAAGCTTTCCATGGTCATGGTGCAAGTGACGCAGTGGTTTTCATAACGTGCATTATTCCACTTAGAATTGTGTGTCAAAAAAAAGTTATCTGGCAAAATCCTCGCCCATCATCAACAAGATTTTTTAGGCCATTAAAAATTGAATTTGTTAAAGAATGTTTGAGTGCCTCCACACAAGAAAAAAAAGGGTGGATGAAGAGATAAATGAGCTTGAAAATTCTCTAGTATTCACAGAAGACAGATCTGTAAGCGTAGCTCATAAGCTTATGTTAGCAATGGTAGATGGAAAAGTTTGCAATGCACTCACAGACACAAAATCAACCCAGAGGTGTTATTTATGTGGGTCATCCAGTAAAGATTTTAATAATGTGGAAAGAATGATCGCCAAGAGTAATAAAACAATTTGTGCGTAATGTTAGGTTTTTATTTATTTATTTATATTTTAAAAACAACACTTTCGTAGAACTCAATATTTCATAATGATTAATAATTTAACATTGGTAAGCTCTTTTATATTGTTTTAAAAGTAACGGTAAGACCGGTTTGAAATGATGAAATAATAAAGATAAAATTTAGATCAAATACAACAACAATAATAATTAAAAAGAAAGTAATAGATAACATTGAATGGAAAGTATAAAGTGATAAACAATAAATAAAACATTAAACTAAATAAAATATGAAATAAGAAAATAATGAATAAGCAATAATAATGTGGGAATAAAGGGAGCATTATTAGGGATATTCAATTATTATAACTCCCCCACCCTTTGATAACAGACTACTCTACGAATATGGAATGTATTTCCCATTTTAATTGTCAAATTTGTAGTAATGGGGCTACAATGCCTACTATGAATATAATAAAATATAAAACGATATAATAACATTTATTTCAAATAAAACTGGGTTTAAGAATTTCTAAGTATGCTAAACAAAACATATTACAATTTTTATTTCCATAATAAAATAGACAGATTTAATCAAAAACTATTTCCAAATTCTCCTGCATAACTAAACAAAAATATTCTGTTTCATTTTTAAGTAAAAAAAAATAATAAAATATATATGTACAAAAGTTATTAGTCGATTAACACTTTCTTAAAAAAAATCTATTTTTTTCTTTTCGAATAATCTCTACCAGTGATTTTTCTCTCAAATTTTACATCTGGTAATTCATGTTGATATTTGAAAATTCTCTTTACTATTTGTCTATCACGCTTACACCCCTTTTCATCTATAAAATTTGTCGCATTCTTTTCCTTAACTTGTTTTAAAATATATTTAGGTTTTTGTTTAAGATTCTGAAAACCGAGATTCTTTACTAATTCTCTTTCTCTATGTTCATGACAATCTTCTCTATTCTGGTTAATTTTGTCAATCCTTTCAATTTTGTTACCATGTAAAATATTGTGTAACGTTTGCCAAATGGACTTATCCACCTTATTATGTAACAAATCGTTTGGTTTGTACCCTGTAGTACTATGAATAGTATCATTATATATTTGAACAGACTTGTACACAAGGGCTTTATCATCAAAATCCTCATTATTTTTCCCTTCTAATTTAAAGAGTCTGATATGTTCATTTAACGTTAGGTGGAAACGCTCTATATCTGAATTACCCGTGTGGGTATTAGGGGAAGTAAAATGAAAATTAATTTCCTCTGAGTTAAGAAAGTCTCTAATATACGCTGTGTTAAACTCATTATCAGCTACAATTTTAATTGGTCTCCCCAAAATAGCAAATCTTTCCCTCAGCATTTCCACTAAAGTCAATGAATTTTTGTCACTTAGATAATGAACCGACACATGTTTCGTAAGTTTGTCAATGCATGTTAAAAAAGTTGTACTTTTATTCAAAAACCATACATCAATATGAACAATTTCATTCGATTTTACAGGAGTTTCAGTTACGCATAATTTTGTCCTTATAGGCCGTCTGTCAAACTTACACATATTACAAATAACGCAATTATTTATAAATTTATGAATTTTCTCCTTTAAATTTGGGTAATAAATTATATTTTTTAATTCTCAAAATGTCTCCTCAATTCCTCTATGATTTTTCTCAGTATAGTATTTCTCTATTATCTCCAAAAGATTCTCCTTATCAAAAATGTCCTTTATTAATTTAGAGCATTTTATAAATTTCATCTCCGGTGCATTTGAAAAATATTGTACTAAAGTTTCCTGAAAATATTTAAATATTTCAAAATTGTCACAAAATATTGCAACAGTTCCCTTTATCGGAAAAATCTTTTTTAAAAATTCCAGCACCTTTTCCTCAAAATATTCCTTTATTATAATTGTATGTCTGATCTTCTTCCCATATAAATTTTCCCTTTCATATTTATAATTTTTTCCTAAAGTTATTATAACTTGATTTTTATATATATTAACGGGAGATTCCGAAATACAAATATGATCATTTAAATTTTCCTTTCCACTATGAATTGTGGCTAAATCTGATTGAATTGTATGCTCTCCTTCCTCTAAAACATTTACATCTAAACGGCTAAGATAATCCGCTACTTGGTTTGTTTTTCCCTCAATATATTCCATGTCAAAATCGTATTCATTTAACTGAATCTTCCATCTTTGTAATTTCATGTTGGGTTCCTTTAATGAATTTAGCCATACAAGAGGGCGATGATCAGTCTGGATTTTAAACTTCCTACCAAATAAATACGGTCTAAAATATTTCACAGAGCAAACGATCGCTAACAACTCCTTTTCTATAGCGCTATAGTTTACTTCATGTCTATTTAAAGTACGCGATGTATAAGCGATGGGATGTCCATTCTGCGACAACACCGCACCTAATGCCTCATTACTTGCATCAGTGGTCAAAACAAATAAATTATTAAAATTTGGATATGCCAAAACTGGAGTTGTACATAAAATTTTCTTTAATTTATTAAAGGAATCAATGTATCTTTGATCATTTACGTTAATAACCGAACCTTTCTTCAAATATGAAATCATAGGCAAAGCTATTCGGCTATAATCTCCTATAAATTTCCGGTAGAAACCAGTTAAGCCTAGAAATGATCTTATCTCCTTTATAGTCTTCGGTATTGAAATTTTCCCTATAATTTGTATCTTGTCAGGATTTGGTTTAATACCGTCAGGTGTTATTATATGTCCTAAATATTCGGATTCATGTTTAAAAAAATTACATTTATCAACTTGAACCTTTAAGTTGTACTCGGATAATCTCCGGAAAATGTTTTTCAACGCTAAAATATGCTCTTGAAGAGAAGTGGAAAATACTAAAATATCGTCTAAATAGACAACGCATATATTATTTATATAGTCATGTAGAACTTCATTCATCATCCTCTGGAATGAGGCTGGAGCATTTTTAAGACCGAAAGGCATCCTCGTGAATTCATAATGTCCCGTTGAAGTGGAAAATGCCGTCTTATGTCCATCTTCAGGTAAAATTCGAATTTGGTGGAATCCTTTTGCTAAATCTAAAGTACTAAAATACTGTGAGTTTCCTAACTTTGCAAAAAGGTCCTCCATATTTGGTATTGGAAATTTATCCTCAATTGTCACTTCATTCAGTTTCCTGTAGTCAACTACTACTCTCCATTTCTGATTTCCAGAATTGTCAATTTTCTTGGGAACAACCCAAATGGGAGCATTATATGGGCTGCAGGATTTAGTAATTATACCTGATTTTAACATTTCGTTAACCTGCTTTTCTACTTCTAACTTATGAATTTCCGGGAAACGGTACGTCCGTGAATATACAGGAATATCATTTATTGTGGGTATTCTATGTTTATATTTACCTACGGAAGATAAATTTTCGCCTTCAATATAAAAAACGTCCTTAAAATGTCTAATAATCCTTCCTAACTCTCTAATTTCCTCATTGTTCAAATTCTCAGTTTTCAATTTTTCATTCAAATAGTCCATTCTTGGCTCATTAAAATTTATATCTACTACTATAGACTCTAAATATGATTTGTCCCCTTCGGTATATTCACCTGTAGCATTATCAAATATTAGTGGAATTTTCGCATTAGTGGTTATTAATAAATTTTCCTTCAAATCAATTTTAGCACCCAATGGTCTTAGAATATTACACCCTATTATACCATCAAAATCATTAAATATGTCAATTTCTAGCATTTACAGCTTAGCGTTAGGTGAATTAAATTCCTTAAATAGTGGAATGGTAATTTTCGAAGTAGTAATAGTTTTTGAACATATACTATTTATAATTATTGGACGTTCAAGTTCTGTTCTAAACGAGCTATGAAATAAGCCTCTTCTTATGAGAGTAGTTCCTGATCCTGTGTCCACTAGTAATCTTATCGGAACAGTTTTAGTTTTCACCACTATGCAGGGTAGAGTTCTTCGGCCAATAATTGAAAATTTGACACATTAATATCATCAATTTCCATTTTAGCAGTTTTATTTATACTTGTCTGTTGTGAGTTTTGTGCACTAAAATTTCCTGAATTATGTTCATTTTTATTACTATAATTATTCTGATTGAAATTTCCAGAATTTTGTTGCCGATATTGGCTAGAATTTAAAGAAGTATTTTGAAAGGTATTATTAGAATTCTGATAATTATTTTCATTTCCACAAAAATGTCTAGAATTATTTTGTCTGTATTTATTGAAATATGAATTAGTATTGTTTTGTCCTGTTTGAAAATTTCCAGAATTTTGCATATATTGATTGAAATTAGTATAATTAGGATTGTTTGTTTGAGCTTGAGAAGTAGTAAAGTTTATATTACGATTACTTGAAAAATTTTGATTGCTATTAGATGAAAAAGATTGAGAAGGTGTTCTTTTAGAGTAAAAATATTCGGTTTCGACTAATATCTCTTTTGCCTTTAGTAATGATTCAGGATTTCTAGAATTCATTACTAGTTTTGGTTCATTTGGCAGCTTACTAATGAAAATTTTCAGAACCATTCTCTCATTTTTGCTACAACTAAACCATTGTTGATTATCTCTGTCTATGCTTGTTTTTAAATTTAATTTAGTTAACAATTTTAGCATGTAATCATAAAAATCATTTATGTTAGTCTTAATTTCCGCTATTTTAATCTTATTAATAATGCTCTCTACACTATCTGAAATATTAAAATTTAATCTTAAGATTACCTTAATTTCCTCCCAAGTACAAGGATTGTCATTATTTATCAATGTAATATTTGCTCTGCCGACAATTTTTGTCCTTACTCTTAAATCAAATAATGTTACGAGGGCTGTATCAACATATTGACGAATCTCCTCAACATGTTTTGTAAACATTTGTAGTTCCTCAGCTTTCCCATCGAATTCTGGAACACCTGACAAAAGCTTAAACGCCTCCATTCTCTTAACAGTATTTGTTGTTTTATGCTGAATTGTTGATATGCTTATTATTTTTTTGCTGTTATTGTTGTTAATTTCGATCACTGTTCCTAGTGATATTTTTGTTGTTTTTTTTTTTTTTAGTCTGTTAGAATTTTGAGTTTTTTATTTCTTGATTTAATTTTTAATATACATATGTATAGTTGTTGTTTTAAGAACTTGGAGCTCGTAGCTGTTGTTGCTTTTCTTTCCTTGTTTTTTCTTTTGAGTTTTTCTTTCTTGTGTTAATAAATTGCTATAACTGTTTTGTTGTATTTTATAATTTGGAGACTTATTGTTATTGTTAGTAGCAAGGAACTGCTTTTGATATTCTTATACTTAGGTATATGTTTTTTGTGTTTCTTTCTTTATTGTAACTTTTCTGTTACAATTTATTTAAAATTCTTTATATTTATTTTAGTTGTAATATGTTGTAAATTATGTTCAACTATTAAATATTCTTAATTACGCACTTTTTTTTTTATCAATAACTACTATTTTTAACACTATGTTTAAAGTTTTGTGTTCTTCTTTGCTAGTTATCAATTTTTGTTTTATGAAAAATTATTTAAAAAATTTTACTTGTTGAAAAAACGATTAAAAGTCTTTTCCTTCAATTTTTTTTTTTTTTTTTTTTAAATTGGTTCGTAACACTCGACTGCGCCAGTAATAAAACAATTTGTGCGTAATGTTAGGTTTTTATTTATTTATTTATATTTTAAAAACAACACTTTCGTAGAACTCAATATTTCATAATGATTAATAATTTAACATTGGTAAGCTCTTTTATATTGTTTTAAAAGTAACGGTAAGACCGGTTTGAAATGATGAAATAATAAAGATAAAATTTAGATCAAATACAACAACAATAATAATTAAAAAGAAAGTAATAGATAACATTGAATGGAAAGTATAAAGTGATAAACAATAAATAAAACATTAAACTAAATAAAATATGAAATAAGAAAATAATGAATAAGCAATAATAATGTGGGAATAAAGGGAGCATTATTAGGGATATTCAATTATTATAACTCAAGGAGGTAAAAACAGATACGTTGGATTTTGGTCTATCTATATTACATGGTTGGATTCGTTTTTGTGAATGTCTTTTACACGTGTCGTATAAATTACCAATAAAAAAATGGCAAGCTAGAACTGATTCCGATAAAACAATAGTTGCTGAAAACAAGAGACGAATTCAAACGGAATTTAGAAATAAAACTGCTCTTATTATAGACCAACCAAAACCCGGCTTCGGCAATTCGAATGATGGCAACACGGCTAGAAGATTTTTTGAAAACGCTAGTATATCAGCAGATATAACGAAAATTGATTTTGAACTAATTGAAAAGATGCACACAATTTTAATTGTTGTATCTTCTGGTCATGAAATCGATGTTGAAAAATTCAGGCAATTTTCATATAATACAGCTCGACTTTTTGTAGAGAAATATCCGTGGTTTAACATGCCTCCTACTCTGCATAAGTTTGTAATACATGGTCCAGAAATCATTTCGCACGCTTTATTACCGATTGGCCAACTGTCAGAAGAAGCACAAGAAGCTCGAAATAAGGATTTTAAAAACTACAGAGAAAACTTTTCCCGTAAATGTAGCCGGGAGGAATCGAATCGGGATATACTAAATAGGTTTCTATTAACCTCAGATCCAATTATTTCTGGAAAAATGAAGTTAAATAAAAATAAAATAAAACACTTCCCAAAATCAGCAGTGGAGCTATTAATTTCGCCGTCAATTTTGCCGACAGAAACAGAAAACGCTTATTATATAGATGACGATGATGAGGGTGACGGTGTCGATGGATGGGAATCTGAAGAGTTTGGACATATATTCTAAAAAAAACAGGTTAGAAACACTTTACAAAATAAAATGTATATATTTTTGCTACTTTTTCGATAAAAGGCTATAAATATAATTTTCATTTCTCGAATAATATAGGAAAACAGTATAAAAACCAAGAATAACATCAACAAAATGATTTAATGACTAGACAAGTGTGGGACAAAATGGGTTAAAGTTCCAAAATTGTCATTTTCACTTGGTGGTGTAAGGTACAACACTCATAGCAAATTTCATCAAAATCGGATGTCCAGTTGCTTGATTTGAGAAATATTAATGCAAATTCTTTAATATAATATTAGTTAAATTAATTAAATAAAAAAAGTTCTCTTCAAAAGTATACAATATTTTTGTTTTTTTTTTATAACTTATGTATAACTAATCCAAAAAAAATACTACCGAATCAATTAGACCCTTCGTTGAATTAATCTCCATTTTGGGGAAATCGAACCCACTGTGAGTCGTTGTAAACATTATTTATTGAATGAAGATATAGATCAAATAAATCATTAATGAAATTGTCGTACCACTTTTTAGTTTTCATTGGGATCAATTCAGGAGCTTCCAGAGAATACTTCCATGATATAGAAGGTAAATTGAAATCGCCTACAACAAAAATTTTATCATTTGGATCAACAAGTAGTGAAACAGATTTGATAGCTTCAGCATGTATATTGTAAATTAGTTCACTAGAGTTAGGAGGTAAGTTAGAGCATGTGAACTATATTTTTTTGCATCTAAGCTTGATGACAACACTGACAAATTCAATAGTTGAAGAATTAATTGGAGAAAGAACTTCAGATGGGAAAAGACATGAGACTGCAATAAGAGCTCCTCCCCCATTACGGTCTTTACGATTACATCTATAAATTTGATACTTATTACATAGAATTTCAGAGTTAAAAACATCATCCTTCAGCCAAGTTTCGGTGAAAATAATAACGTGATGATTGAAATCAAAACTTTCAGCAAGCAAATTGGACATCTTAGTATTTAAACCGCGAACATTCTGGTAAATAATATTTTTGTGATCGACAGCATTTTCATTCAGTTTTTTTAATTATTGATTTGACGTGGTGGAAGTTGGGCAATGTGGTTCTTTCTTGGATTTTCTTTAAATATGTATTCCCGAACTAATATATTATTAGGCCAGAAAGCAGGATCGACAACTTTTTCAAAAAGATCGAATGGAACAGTAAGTTTAAAAGATGTAATACTTCTAGTGTGAGAATATGAAAATTTATTTGTTACGATATCGGCTTCATGTTTGAGTTTTGATTTAATATAGTAGGCAATATCATCAGCGGTGGTTTATTTCAAAAAAAATGAACCAGCCATATGACAAAACTGAATGGAGATTATTAATTGATGGCTCTAAGTACAGTTTAAAGACTCTTCTTTTGCATAATGGGAACCAAAAACCATCCATACCAATTGCTCATACCATTAATACAAAGGAAAATCAATGACGGAAATTTTGACATTAATCAAATACAACGAACATAAATGAAAGATCTGTGGTGACCTTAAGGTGTGTGATTTATATTTCTTTGTATATATAGTATAAACCATCGTAAATAACTGTAAATTAATCTGTTTCAGGTCATTGGTTTGTTGACTGGTATACAATGAGGTTTCACAAAATGTTGCAGTTTCCTTTGTCTAAGGGATAGTTGCGCTACATGTCATCATTACGTCAGAACAGAGTGGCAAAAAAGAAATGAGTATTCACCAGGAAAACAAATCATTTCAAATAAACTATTAATTGATCCAAATGACGTTCTTCTTCCGCCGCTGCGCATAAAATTGGGCCTGTTTATGAACTTTACAACGCTCTGGACAAAGATTTTTTAGCAGTTTTTCCTAAAAATTTCATATGCTAAAATCAAAAAAGGCATATTTGTTGGCCCTCAGATCAGGAAGCTATTGAATGATGACAATTTTTCGCAATGTTTATTGGAGAAAGAATATGCAGCCTGTAAATCTTTCAAGAGCATCGTGGACAGTTTTCTTGGAAAAAATAAGAGTGAAAACTACAAACAAATTGTTGCTGAATTATTGAAAAATAAAAGCGAATGTCACTCAAAGCGCATTTTCTTCATTCGCTATTAGATTTTTATCCACAAAACCTAGGTGTGGTGAGCGACGAAAATGGGGAGCGTGTTCACCAAGATAATCAAGGATTTTGCGACAAAAGCATGCTGGGAGACTATTGCTGACTCCAATACGTGAAACTGAACCAACAAAATATAAAAGACGTTCAAATAAAACGCTAATGATTCTTTATGTAAAAAACGAATAAAAAATTTGTTTGTGTCTCGAAAACCTAACGTGATAGAGAAAAACCAATTACAGATTCGAATTAAGCCCATCAAATTACCCTAGGAGATATATTTGGTTGCTCCAGTCCAAAACCTTGTTGGCTAGTATTATTTAAAAAAATAATACTTTCTCACCTTTTCTAATGGTAAATATGTTGGTCAGATCCATCTGCATTATTTTGTATTTTTTTTTTTTAACAATGAAAAACTTTTACTATATAATATTGGATTGGAAAGATCATTGAATGTCATGTCTGTCACTATGGAATTAGCCTAATATGATAACACTTGTTGAACTTCTCACCTATACGGCGAAAGGAGTCATTGTCCTCATTAACAGATCTATAATATTTTAAATTCAATAGCTGGAGGAACTCAGAATTAAGAGGAACTCAGAATTAATATCACCACGAATAAAGCCAAGTAGAAATTACATGCTAAGCATCACTGGGCGACTTTTTAAAGTAGATAACTTAATTGTATTAAGATATGGCGGTAGCTGATTTGAATTCTATCCAATTCTTCATAAACAAAGAACTCAATGCTGTTTGTATGAATGGTATGGCAAGGATTACATATAATTGATCCATATTCAGGAATAGGGGCGAACTAACGAGGTATGTAATTGTTTTGTTATATATGGATCAGAAAATTCTTTGAGCCAGCGTTTCATAAAACTAAGAACACCATCAGCTTTGTTGACAGTTAACGCAATGTAATCAGAACTTTAGAATGCGAAATAATGGATGGTAGATCATTTAAAATTAAAGTGAACAGTTGGGGACCCAGATGATTTCCCTCTGGAATGCCAGAAGAGACCTCAATGAATTTTGATGTAACATCCCTGAACTTTACTTATTGTGTTCTATTAGATAAATAGGAACTCAGCCAATTTTAGGGCTGTAATTCAAAATTACATAACTGATAATTTGAAAAGTAAAATGTCATGGTGTACTTTTTGGAATGCTTTACTAAAATCCGTACAAATTTCATCTGTTTAAATTTTATTTAAAAGGTTATTATTTACTATAGTAGTAAGTTTCAGGATATTAGTTGTTGTGGAATGAAATTTGTGGAAAACATGTTGACATGTAGATAGAAGCGAAGAAATTTGATGTGATAATCTATCAGTGAAAAACTTGCATGAAAGTTTAGGAATTGCATTCAGCCCAGCAATTTCTCTATAGTTTGATGCTTCAAGTTTGCTTCCACTTTTAAACAAAGGAATTACAAAAGATTGTTGCCATTCGAGTGATAAATAACTTAGTTTTATAGATTTATTGAAGATTGCAGTAAAAGGACCGCACAAATATTCAGCACAATTTTTAAGTAGGCAACTAAGTGTTCCATCAGTTCAATAAAATGATTTCATTGCTAATAAATGAAAAGTGTATACCCGATTAATGCGATAGATCAAAGGGACACGAAGTATTATCGTATGTAAGTCTGGAGTAACTTGTAGTAAAAAAATTCGTGAAAATATTGCAAATCAATGCATCACCATCATCAATACAGGATCCAAGTTTCAGATATTTTGTATAATCAGAAGCTCAACGTTTAGAATTGATATATTTATAAAACGATTTAAATTTAGATTTCATTTTTGTTGTCATATGGGCATATAGTTATCATATGCTGTAAAATCAGATGAGGAGCCAGACCTTTTATATTTCTTGTGAAACTTGTTTTTTTTCTATTTTTATCATTGGTTAAAAATTTATTACTCCATGGTGGGCCATTATTGTCGCGAATTTTTGGACCAGTATAATATTGAGTAAAAGTATTACAAACAATACTATCGAAATTATTACCAGAAATAATAGTGTTTTAATTTACATTAGATAACAAATAATAAAATTTTGTATAATTTGTAAGGAGAAAGCGGTAGACTTTTTATACCCTATACCACTATGTGGTATACCAAAGTGGCGATTAATTCAGGGAAGCCGTAATTTTAAAATATTGTTATCTTTTATTGATGGATATTCATAAATACATAAAAGACCAGCATTTGTAAACAAAAGGTGGACAAAAAAATTTTTTTTAAGCTTTTAGGCGCTTTTTTGTATTTTGAGAAAAATGTTCTTATATCACAACTTTGGCTGTTACTTTGGAATGGAGAGCGACAAATTAGCAAATTAAGCTGCAAATTAGAGCATATTTAATGTGCTTTTAAAAAATGATACGTTTTTGAAAATAAGATAGGAAATAAATATTTAATAATATTTATTTTATGTTAGTAAAATTTTAAATTAACATTTTCTCCAAATTCCATAATTCCATAAACTTAACTAAAAAAGTCACATTAGGAAAATTATATTTTTTTGGTTGATAAATAAGCACAAACATATAAAGAGTAACTATTTCAGAAAAAAATTTTAATAAAATTTTCATTGGTAAGGCTTTTTTTGAAAACACATTTTATCATTTTAATCATCATTAAACTCTTTTACTATTTAGGACGCTACGGCTTGTCCAGACTTTCTTAAAGACATTTTTGCAGCATGAGCTAACACCGGTAAAGGCGTGTTGCCTCTAACTGTCATACATTTTTTGCTCTCGTTTTTGCGCTGCACTCTTCAAAAGAAAGCTCTCTACAAGCTGTTTTACAAGGTGGAGGAACAAACGATAGTGATGAATCCCACCAATTTTTATTATTTAATAAAAAGCGTTCATCATGGCTATTACTTTTTTCCCAACGAGTTTTAAACACTTCGACAAAAGTATTATATCTTGAACCAAAGTCGTTCATATCAGAAGGTTTAATTCATCTAATAATTGCTTGTCTTAGAAAATTAAATTTATCCTTTTGATTTCGAATATCTGAATTTGCCATAATATTATAAAGCTCTCGCCGTGAGATGAAAATAGTGTTGGGACTCGTTCCTAAAAAACAATTAGCAACTTTAATAGATTCAAGAATTTCAATTGTTTTTCGTTCATCTAATACCGATTACCAAACACAACTTACATCACTCTCAAAAGATTAAGAACATCACAATTTCTAAAACGTCCAAAAATATAGTACAACACAAATTACTTGAATATCACAATCAAAATAAAAAAAAAACATTAGTTCATTAGACTAAGCCGAACTTGAAACACTATACTCTGCGTTGTTGTAAATGATCTCTTTAAAATTTATTGGCACGCAATTAGTTACTAATGAAGTATAAGATCAGTAACATAGGAAACATAATTAGAACTTTGTTTATAAGGCATACATTATCAACAGCTCATAATTGGGATGTGTGAGTGAGACGAATTTTGTTTATCAATCACGCAAGATCCGCAAGTTTGAAAAATATATATTAATTACAATACTTTATTAGATCTGATTTTAAACAGTTTTATATTCAATTAAAGTAAAGTATCATCTTTATATGTAATAAAAATAACTAATTAATATATTTAAGTGGGTGAATGCAATTTTATAAAACTCACGCGACCATCACTAATAAAATTTAACATACTAACAACAACAACAATAACTTAAGTAAGAAAAATAAAGAAGAAAATAAAATAAAAAACAAAATATTTTTGTATATAAAAATTTTATTTCACAAGTATTTTTGTATATATATAACTTCAAAAATTAAAAAAATGCGCAAAAAAGCGCAAGTACTTTTTCCTGAATATGAAAGCCGGAATGTTGTCCTTTTTTTGTGAAATAATATAAGAAAAAACAACCTAAAGATATTTAGTTCCATTCCATCAAACATAAAAAAATACTCTTTATTTGGAACATTACAAATAAAAACAACAAAAATATTTTTACAATAAAAATGTAAACAAAAATTTGTTAATTATAAGTTAAAATAACTGAAGGTAATGGTTCCATCATAAAATGTTTACTTTTAAAAGTTTTAAATAAAAAAAATAACTTTAAATCTGTTAAATTTCACTTTTTTCCACTTCTTGCAAAAACACGAAAAATTGTTCTACTTTGACACCTCACTGTAGAAAAAGTATATAACTCAGAACAATGATTGGTACCAGTAGCGATTAGAAACTTAATATACTGTAACCCAGTGCCAAAAATTATAAGAAATCTTGAGTTTTAAAAAATCAATTAAGCGCCACTTTGAACGTGATTCAACCCAATGTGCGTCCGTTCGTCCGTCTGTGTGTCCATGTAAAGCTTGTAATCAAACTGCTGGTCGTAAATATGTATATATTTTGATGAAATTTGGTACATAAGCTTTCGTCGGAAATAGGATAAACGCTATTGAAACTGATGAGAATCGGTCTATGTTCAGACCTAGCCCCTATACAAATGACCCCTATGAAATCAACATATATTGCCATAAGATCCAAATTATCATACAAATCTTAGTCAAATTGGGTTTGTATGAATATATTACATCCATTAAAAGTAGTCCAAAAATTATTCCTATTGGACAACTCTTAGTCATATGTACCATGTAGAGCTGCTTCCCGATCTTCACTTAAATTTATCAAAAAAGAAAAATATTGCACTGATTCTTCTCAAATTTTGTTTGTATATATTTTTGCAAAATACAAGAGACTCTACCAAACATGGTCCCGATCGGTCCATTTCTGGGCCTAGTCCCCATATAGATATATCATTCGATAGGAACTTTTTCATATCTGCAGCCAAAAAAATTAATAAAAATACCACTCAAATTTGATTTATGTTAATTTTCTATATGCAGTTAGTTGGGCTTGAGAGATAGGATCTCTAAACGCATGGTATATGGTATCGTATAGTCGGTCTAGATCGACTATAATTTTCTTACTTGTTCTTTTTAAAAGAGGTGCTGATTTATTTGAAGGGAGACAAATTTCAAGATCTATTGAAGAATAGTGATGATCTTCACGAAACGTAATAGGAAGTGAGTTTCGTACGTATATATCTATCAGCTGATTAACAAAATCAAGGTTCAAAAGTCTCAAACAAGCATTGTGTACATGGTTTACTTGGAAGAGACCACAGCCCGCCAAAGGCTTATTTCACATACTTGGAAGGTTAAAATCGTTATTATATACAAAAATTATATAGTCAGTCTTAGATTATTTTTCAACGTGATATACAAAGAATTTCATAAAATGATCTTAGGTTCAGTCTTTAGTTAACAGGCAAAATGAGCACAACTCAAAGTAAGATTGTCATGTTATGTTTAAGTTCATATAGGATATGACAATTATGTGACGACTAGGTGGATACATATGACTCCATATAACTCTATAAACCGAGTTGCAGTAAAATGTGCAATATTTTTGTGTCCTTGGAGATATATAAAATGGCTCTATATTAATTTTCAATGCGCCATTTAAGCTAAATCCTTAACTCTTTCCTACTATTTGCATATGAGAACAAACAAATCACTTTTTCAGTTTTTCAACTGATTTGGTATACTCTCATTATAACCAAAGTGTTCTGGATAAACGCAATTATTTTTGTTATTAAATTGTAGCTATAATGGCATATGACCTGAACATGAGGATTATTACCAATTTGAAGTGAATGCATAAAAACAAGGAATATTCAACATATCAAAAATACAACAAAAAGCCACATACACGCATTCTAGACAATGTACGCTCATCAAAATATACCTGCATACATTTTTAACGAACTTTGCAATCTGGGTGAAATTGTATCCTGTTATGTTTTTGGAACATTGAAATTCAGGCCAAATATTTCTGCCATAAAAAGTAAAAACAAAAAATGCATATTTTACATGCATGATGGATATGTAAATTGTGTTATTATTCGTGCTTTTATTTTATAGTTAGATTTGTTGTCGCTCTACGTCGACTGACTCATACCAAACTCTGCTAAATGAATGCACAAATTGTAGTTGGTTGGAGTGGGGGGGGGGGGGGGGGGTGGTAATATGTATCAGTTCAAATAAAATAAACCAGCCGATGTATATACAACCCTAACGAGATGCAGAATTTTTCACAATTATTTGCAGATAAAGCTCTGTTGCCAATTACTTGTTGGTTCTATGTATGGTTGTTTGTATATAAATTTCGAGCATTTTATGACAGATGTGCTCAAGATTTCCGTGAGTACCTGCCGCGGTGGCCTGACCTCACGGTGCACTTAACACCGGGTGGAAACTATGCGTCCACCGGCGCCCTCGCAGTACGAGTACCAATTTGAGGCATGCATTTGGGCATGACCTCCCCCTTGGATGAGGAGCGGAGTACTATCTAAAACTCCTACCGATCTATGGGTCACGGCACCCGGTCGCAATGCAACTCCACATCGAGCTTGCGCTCTACCCGCGATTTGGGTCTAAACCACAGCCACCACGATGCTCCCAAACGGGGCCGCACCACTGCCAGGCTGGAATAAATTCCAGGGGCTCCTGACACCCGTGGTACCAGAATAAAGCCTCCGGTCAGGCTTCGTAGCCGAGACTACTACCAGTTGAACTCCAAACAGTTCGGGACTGGTGGCCCTAGACGACAAACAAAAGACATAAAACACAAAGGACACAACAATGAACAGCCACATTCTGAGTCGGCATATGCCCCCTCAGCAGCAGCACACAAAAGGACTACAATGAACGTAACACATAAAACAACAAGAACGACGCGCAGGAAACATGTAGCAGCAACAACAGCAAACACCAGGGAGAGAGCTGAAGACGGTGCACCGTTGTGGAGGGACAGATACCGATGTATCAGCCCCCGTCAACAGTCATACTCATATCTGAGATCCAGGCACGACGATGTGCACTACTGGAGCGACCACCCATTGGCAGTTAAGCACCACCACGGATGCCCGCATCAGAGGCCACCTATACTAAACGTCCAGTTCTCCTACGATTGAATACGCCCCTTGCGTATTCACCTAAATTTCTAACAGTCCGCCCGTCCTCTAATGCCCTACTCAAATCCCATCCTGTCGACGTCCGTAAAATCCCCATCCTATCCAAATTCCTAATATCACTATAAAGTGAACACCCGGTCAAAACATGTACGACGTCCTCCGGCCCTTCCCCACACCTACAGTCCGGCGTATCGGACAGGCCCCTCTTATGCAGAAAAGCATTCAAGGAGCCATGCCCAGTCAGTAAAAAGCCCAGGCTAAGGCCGAAGCCAAAGTCCGGGCGGTCTCTAACGAAGGTCACGTCCTTAATAAACTCGTACGTTGTTCGGCCTTTATCCGTCTCAGTCCAACGTGAACGCCATCTTGCAAGAAGATGCTCGTCCAGCAGGAGTTTCACCTGCCTCAAGTCTAAATCAGCGATTTCAGTCGAAGTTATCCAATCATGCCCTGATAGTGGCAGTCCCTTCTTGACCTTGAAAATAATACCACGACGTACCACCTCCAAGTCAAGGGGAGGTGCACCTAACAAAACTTGAAGAGCATCTGTCGAAACTGTGTGACAAACTGGCATGCAAGCCAGCATTGCCACTCTCTGACAAGACAAGATTCGTTTCTTGCCCATAGCAGACAGAGCGGTGCCGTACCATACAGACGAGCCGAATGTTGCACAAGCAACAAACAGATCACTATATATGGTACGGACAGCTCTCCTGCTAAGACCCCAGTCATTCCTAAGGATGCGTCTGACTCCTCCTACAACTGTCGTCAATTTGTCCTTTAGTGTGGAAAGATGAACTAGAAAGTTCATTCTTTCGCCCATGGTTATGCCCAAATACCTAACCTGAGTCACGTATCGAATGCTGGCATTGCCAGATCGAACTACAGGTGGGCGAGCCTGCGATAAGCTGCCTTTAAGCAGCATGGAAACGGTCTTTTCCCTTGACACTTCAACACCGACACTGTTCCCCCACTCATTGATTTCACGCATGGCCCCCTCACCTTTTCTCTCCAGTTCAGCACGAGACTGACCTTCGATTAAGATGAGCAAGTCATCCGCGTAAGCACAAAGTTGGTGGGTTGTCCTTAGGGACCTTAACAAGGGATCCATCATTAGGTTCCAAATAAATGGACCGCAGATGGACCCTTGCGGGCAGCCCCTAACAACCTCCCTACAAACAGTATCGCTGGCTCCTACCGCAACAACTTTCCTGCTATTAAAATAGCTTTGCCATAAGGAAAGCTCTCTGCAACCTACTGTCCGTAGTCTGTCCAGTACCCTATCCCACGAGAGGTAATCAAACGCACCTTTAAAGTCAACAAATATGCCAAGGACATATTTGTTCGGACAGTCAGTCACACAATTACGGACATGATGCCAAGCATCCTCCACGGATTTCCCTTCTTTAAAACCGAACTGAAACTCAGAAGCAACCTCATTGTAGGATTCCTTCAGTCTGTTGACCATAATCCTCTCCAGCACTTTTCCAAGTACTGGGAGAAGGCTTATGCCCCGATAAGAGCGAGGATCGCTCCTCACTCTATCGGGAGACTTCAGGAGCACCACAACTTTGGCTTGCTTCCAAGCCCCAGGGAAGTACCCCTCACTAATGCACCTCCTGTAGATTGCCTCCAGGTATTCCGGTATGGCCTTCCAGATGCTTTTACACATCTCTCCAGTCATACCATCCAAACCCGGAGACTTTCTACACTTGACTCGGCACATGCTTGCATCCACTTCTAGTCTTTCCAGTGGCGGAGGGCCATCCACCGCCTCATAGAGAGGGTGGACAGCCGGTTCAGCCCCTGGAAAAAGTGCCTCAAGTAAAGCGCTAGTGCACTGTCTCCACGTCAGTAAAGTCACTCCACTTATACAAAGACCGGTCAAGTCCGTCTGTTTCCGTCTACCCCGGACTATACGATAGGCCTGACCCCAAGGGTCATTTCTGCTGTCCTGCACAAAAGTCCTCCAATCCTCCTCCTTGACACGAACAATCTCGTCTTTGTACGTCCTCAAGGCGGCCAGATAGTCAACTTTACGCTGAGCAAGATCTTCAGCATTGCAACGCCTTCCCCTTTGGAATCGCTTCCTCAGGCGTCGGACATTCCTCCGCATCATATCCAGCTCCCGAGACCACCATTTAAGTCCTCTGTGTCGAGTCTGGCGACAACGACCCAGAAGAGTGTCGTTCACTGTGGACATCCATTGATCTATCTGGTCGACTTGACTGTCTATTGTCCAATCCCTAAATTCAGCAATTGGGACATCCAGCGCCGTGCCCCTAAAGGCATCAGCGTAGATGTCCCAATTGACGTCATGTAGTCGCCACCTGCGTGGCATGTCCGTCCCGTTCGTAGCCCGATGATGAGAGACCACAACCTCAATGAGGCTATGGTCACTCACCCCAAAGTCATCCCTAATCTTCCAACTAATGTCAAACTCTGAAGCTACCCTCCCATTACCTAACGTCACGTCAATGTCACTACAACCTCCTGGACCATCAAAGGTGTACATCTCACTAGGCTCATTGAGAACAATGAGCCGCTTCGTGACCAGCCATTCACTAAGCATAACACCTCGCATGTAGTTCGGATGAGCAGAAGCATTTCTGCTCATCTTGGAGAACCACATGGGAGAGCATGCGTTTGCGTCTAGAGCTAGGATTATAGGTGAGCTACTATCCAGTAGTAGTACCGAATCCATGTACCCCAAATAGGGTTCAAGAGGCGTTCCGAACCTACAGTAGATGCTCGTCAGTAACATTCTACCAAAACCCCCTTCTACACTAACGCAGATTCCCCAAACACTCCTACTAATGACGGTACAGTCCACGTCCCTATCCCTAACAACAATAGCGGCGCTACCACCGTCGTCTGTAAACGCACGCATACCCCCAGGTAAACCCCTGATGCAGCCATCCGTAATATACGGCTCCTGCACTAGGGCAAAACTCGCGCCCAGGTTACACATCGCCTGACCTAGCTCGCAGATCACGGAGTATGACCGCTGACAGTTAAGCTGCAAGATTTTTAAATCTGTTCCCTCCATTTTAATGGCGTGCGTTCGCTCTGGCGACTATGGCGCTGTAAACGGGACAGGCTGCGGACATCATGAGATGCCCTGCCGGAAGTCCCTTGAACGCGCAATTCCGACATCTAATCTCGTTTTCGCACCGTGAGGCTTTATGGCCGGCGGTACCGCATAGGCGACAAACTTCGTAAGGCATTCGACAGTCCCTAATCATATGGTCGAACCCTAGGCACCTGTAGCAGCACGGAACAGCATCGTGATGTCGCACCGCAAACGAAAACCAGTTGATGTAGCATCTTCCGACATCGGTCAGCAGCTCCATAGCGCGAGCGTTGCCCTCCAGGACAACGTTAACCGGGCCGCCATTAACCTTCCACGGGCTGGACACCAAGCGAACGCTCCTTTTAAAGACTTCCTCGGACATCTGCTCCTTGAGGTTCTTCTCGTACAGCTCGCTCATAAATTCATCCGGAGTGATTTCCGGATGAACTCGCTGCACGACGACCTTCGGTCCGAGCTTGTCTCTCACCGACACCTCCAACCCAACCTCACCGAACTTAGCGTTCTTCACCACCCTCTCCCTTTCAGCTACTGACGGGGTTCGTATAACCGCTCCGCCATCGCGCATCGGCCGTAGTGCGTGAACACGTACCCCAAGGGTGGGGCCCACCTCCTTCTGCACCTTCTCGACTACTTCCTTAGAGGTGACGCCTTTCTTCCCCTTCACCACAACGGACCACGTTTCCACCGGCTTGGGCACCACAGCAACACCACCAGACAAACCACCAGACATAGCACCATCGGACATACCAACATTTGACACACCTCGCCTGACCGCCATCTGAGGCCTCATGGAAGCCCTCGAAGCCACTGGCTGTGCTCCGACCACCTTTCCGCCCTCGTAGACTTCCAAACGCCCCTTCAGCCGCTCGTTTTCCGCCATTAAGCTGAAGAGCAGCTGCTCGAAAGCACCAACATGGCCCATGACCGCCTTGGCCAGCCGTGAATCTACTCCATCGCCCATCACCAGCTCCAACACGTCGGCACTTACATCCTTCATCCTGCCGACCATGCCAGTATCACGAACTGACCGGGCCCTCATGCGGTCACGCGTCTTCCTGGTCGTGGCACCAGACGCCTTTTCACCTACACCAGCACAGTCCACCAACTCCTCAGCCGAAACAGCAGCACCACCAGCAGCAGCAACACCAGCAGCAGCCCCAGCAGCAACACCAGCAGCAGCACCAACAGCAACACCAGCAGCAGCACCAGCAGCAGCACCAGCAGCAACACCAGCTGGCCGCTTGAATTTCGGAGAGCCAAACTTAACCCTCTTGATTTCTTCGTCCATCTCCGTGCTGGACAACTCGCTCTCCGTGTGACGGAGTAGACTACCACCCGCCGGGGGTGCACCAGTACCACACCCATCGGTAGTCGCCATGTCCGACGCGTCACCTTTTGGCTTCACGGCCCGCTTTCTGGGCGGCGGCGGCATCTCACAACTTAATTTAATGTACTAACCTTTTTTGTTTTCAGCACTACCTTTTCTTCAGCAATCAATATTCGTCAACGGAAGGACAGACAAACCGACGGAAGGACGGACAAACCGACGGAAGGACGGACGCTTAGACTTTGCAAAACGAGCGGAAAGACGGACACACGCGCTGGCTGCGTATATTTTATATCGCTTTATACGCCACCTATTGGCCGATGTACGAACGACAGTAGTAATGTCGCAAACCGTACCGACACTAACCACGGCAAGTAGCTAGTACACAAACCGTTTACCGACACTATTTAACACTTTAATGCGTCTATTTATCGCTAGAGGTTCTTTCTTTGATTGTCGAGTTTAACCTCACTTTTCCCCGGAGAAAATGAGACTCCAAATTTTGCTGTGTTCAGCGGAGCACCCTTAACAACAACAATTTATTGTATTTACCAAGTCACTATCTTCACACTAATACCACTGTAAGTCACTATCTTTATTATTTACTTTTCACTATTTGCTATTCACTGCGTAAACACGTCCGAACCGTTCAACTGATAAACACCGAATGAGAGCATTTTATGACAGAAGGGCGTACCGACCACTTTTCAGTTATTATACCGGTGCATTCTATTTTTTAAAAATAGAGAAATTGCAGAAGTCATCAGCATCGCCCCTATTGCATGAAGCAATCGCTACCATTGTAATTGATGACCACGTTGTGATAAGTAATTCTATACAGTGAAATTGTTATCAAAAAACCATTTTTAAAAGTGGTGTTTTCTGGCTGATTTGGATTACATACTGACTTTCATTGATTTTCTCCTTTTTTTCAATTATGGCATATATGTAGATTAATTTTCACTCCTATGTAAGAGTGGAAAATTTATAATATACTTAAACACTTGCGTTTGAAAATGGATAGATACTTCCAAAGGAGTAAAGTTGAGCTATATTTATATTCATTATCAATAACAATAATTTAATATGTTTTTATTTGCTGTGGGCTACTTAATGGTCAGCATTTATTATGAAAATAAAATTAATTAAGACAAAATTATTTGATCATGAACTCTACGTTTCGTTGACTCGTTTTCAACTTCATCAGGAGTTAACAATTATTTTATTAATTCCTGGTTGCAAAAATAAAAAATAAAACAACATATCAACAGCAAAATCTTTTAATATTAGTTTCAATTGTTTGACTTACGATTAATTCAATTTACATTTTCATGGTCATTAGTGCATTTAAAATTAAAAAAACTGGGCATCACGACACAAATTTAATAGCTTTAAATAAATTAATAAAAATAATCAAAAACAAGTAAGAAAATTATAGTCGGTCTAGACCGACTATACGATACCCTATACCATGCGTTTAGAGACCCTATCTCTAAGGCCCAACTAACTGGATATAGAAAATAAGCATAAACCAAATTTGAGTGGGATTTTTATTAATTTTTTTGGCTGCAGATATGAAAAAGTTCATATCGGAGGCTATATCTATAATGGGACTAGGCCCAAAAATGGACAGATCCTGACCATGTTTGGTAAAGTCTCTTGTATTTTGCGTTTTTTGATAGATTTAAGTGAAGATCGGGAAGCAGCTCTATATGGGGCCTATGACTTAGAGTTGTCCCATAGTTATAATTTTTGGACTACTGATTAATGGATGTAATAAACACATACAAACTCAATTTGACTAAGATTTTGTACCGTAGCTAAACGCAACGTACATTATAATTATAATTACAAAAACCAACGTTACCTATATCAACCACCATACATTACTTACTAATTATTGATTCTCATTCAGTTAATGAATTTACTGACATAAGTAATCAAGGTTGGTGGATGTAAAGTCAGTCGAAGTCGGGTTAATGAAGGCTCCGAGTCGAAGTCGGATTTACGACAAGACTCTGTGTAAGCACAATTTACTATTTAATTGAAATAGCTCCTAACACATTAATTTTGTGGGCGTTAGGACAATTTTACTATTCAGTGAAATAGATCCTAACGCATAAATTTAAGGGCGAACGACCTCTCCCTCGTAGCTAGTTACACAGCGACCTCTAAGCTGACTGTTCGTATCTTACACAGCGGCCCTAAGCTGACTGTTCGTAGTTAGTTTCACCGATATAAGCAGCCGAGCACCGATACAGCCGACTGCCACCGATATAAGCAGCCGAACACCGATATAGCCGACTGCCACCGATCTAAGCAGCCGAACACCGATACAGCCGACTGCCACCGATATACGCAGCCGAACACCGTTACAGCCGACTGCCACCGATATAACCAGCCGAACACCGCTACTGCCGACTGCCACCGATATAACCAGCCGAACACCGATATAGCCGATTGCCACCGATATAAGCAGCCGAACACCGATACAGCCGACTGCCACCGATATACGATATACGCAGCCGAACACCGATACAGCCGACTGCCACCGATATACGATATACGCAGCCGAACACCGATATAGCCGACTGCCACCGATATACGCAGCCGAACCCGATACAGCCGACTGCCACCGACGAGCAGCCGAACACCGATACATCCGACAACCACTAATATTGACGTATTGCGAGTAGGTCCGAGTAAGACGAAGAAGTATTGCCACATGTGTTGATATTTGAAATATATATAAATATTTATGTAATTATAAAGAGAATAATAAAATTAAGGCTAATATACAACCCCGTCAAAGGGTAAAACAACTGTCTTATTATTACTTAAGGTTTTGAGGGTCCTTGAGTAGACCCAGGACACGACAAGCTACCCCAGCCTACGACAAAACCTCGTTACAAATGGCGTCCGAGCAGGGACCCAATTCAAAGTCGGAATGCGGAAAACCTGACAAAACCGCCAGCGAGGATGAATTGAGTCCATGACACACCAGCAATACTACAGAGAACTCGTCTACTGGACTAACAACCGATACCCTCGGTTGGGTATATCTACTAAAAAAGGAACAACTGATGGAACAGTGCACTAAGTGCGGAATAGTCACTACCGGATATACTGTCGAACACCTCCGCAAACAATTAACTGACCACATTCGGATGAGAAGACTAAAATCTCCTTAAGGACCTGGAAAATAAAGTACGGTCCGAGGAGCAAATGGTTGTGGACGAAGTTACCGTCCCTGTACCCCCACGACAACACACCCCACCACCAAGGCCCGGAATACGATCAAAACCCGAAGTGTCAGACACTGAAATAATGACTACCGTCCAGCGCTGGGACCTTAAATATGGGGGCGGCGACAACGAGCTCATTGATTTTTTGGAAAGGTTTGAGGAATTGGCCGAATGTTACCAGTTCCCTCTGGATCGGCTACTACACTCACTCTTGGGGGTCCTTAATGGGCACGCCCTGATATGTTACCGGGTGAAACGCGACAGCATAAATACATGGGCTGGGTTCCGACACGAAGCCGAAAAATTTTTCCTGCCAGGCGATACTTGGCTCATCTGGAACAGGCGTTCTACAACCGCAAACAATACAATCGCAAAGGGCCAAAGAATACATTCTTAGTACGCTCACACTCGCCCGACAACACCCCCAGTTACGCCCGCTGGACCATCTCGACCGGATTTATGACGGTCTACGAACCGAATACCGACACTATGTAAGAAGAAATGACTTTACAAACCTGGATGAACTCACCGCAATGACCGACGAATTCGAGGCATTGAACCGACGGCCAGTATCTTCGAGAAAACCGATGTTGGCGCTGCAAATATCCAGGCCATACCCGATGGCGTTGTAGGAACCCTCGAAAATTGTTCTGCTCTCATTGTGGCCGCGATGGCATCCTATCCCGACATTGTCATTGCCAAAAAAAGCCCCCACCAACAATCCGCTCACCAACGATCAGAACGGTCGGTACTATCTCAAGGTCAGCATCCATGGGTATAAGGTGCAGGCTCTAGTAGACACGGGGGCATCCCACACCTATGTCGACAAGAAAATCGAACGTCACTTACGAAGGTTAAACCTCCCAAAGGCCAGTGGTTACGGGACAGTCCAGATGGCAGATCAAACCCTCGCGTCACACTCAACCACTTATACCATCCAGATAGGGTATGATCAACAAACAGTAACCCTGTCAACCTTGGTAGTACCCAGTCTGGCCGTACCGATGATTCTTGGCATGGATTTCCTCAATATGTTGAATAGATAGATGTTGGATAGAAGCAGTTCGCTCAGTAACGGAGTGCCCCTTTTTGACACCAGCCGAAAATAAAACGCTAATGGAATTTACACAGGACCCGAGGACGAAGGTTAAAACCAGAAAGGGGTTACGCACCATTGTTAAACACCAGATTCGCTTATGGCACAACATCCCCTTCAAGCAGCGAAGTGTACGCACAAATCAACCGACTCTTAGTGCACCAAACCGTATGCTCGTAAAGACCAAAGATATACCCCCGATAACCAACCAGCCTACGACCATCGCACCAGCGTATACTCCACCGCACCAAAGGCTGCCCCACCGCACCAACCACATGCAACGGACCGACCAACGATCATCGCTTCAACGGCCATCGTTCTACAAAGAAAGGGTGCCCTCTTCGGCAACCACTAACCCTATAGCCATCGCATCAACAGCTGCCCCACCGCACCAACCACGAGCAACGGACCGAACAACGATCATCGTTTCACCAAGACCGGTATCATCTTCGGCAACTACTGACCCTACGAGCATCATTCTGTCGGCGGTTCCGCGACAGCAGCTACCAGCAGTCCCCGGACCAAGGGCTATCATTCCATCGGCCGGTTCTACCAGTGGCGGTCGCCCCACCCGTTGGCCAGACATTTTATACCTATCGCATCGCTCTCCTAGGCAGGGGGGGGGATGTAACGTAGCTAAACGCATAGGGGTCATTTGTATGGAGGATAGGCCTGAACATGGACCGATCTCACCAATTTCAATAGCGTTCATCCTATGGCCGATAAAATCTTATATACCAAATTTCATCCAAATATATTCATATTTGCGACCTGCAGTTTGATTAAAATCTTTACATGGATACACAGACGGACGGACGGACGGACATCGTTAAATCGAATCAGATAGTGATTCCGATTCGATCGGTATAATAAAAGATGGGTCTAGGTCAAATATTTTTGGTAGTTACAAACAGCAGCACAAAGTCATTGTACCCAAACCACATAGTGGTATAGGGTATAAATATAAAAATAGAATATAATCACAGTTTTGAACTTATTGGCTAATATCACAGAACTAATATTTAAGTTATTGCAATTGAATATTGCAGCTTGGTGTTGTCTTTGTCTTCCTTTCTGTTTATTGTTTTGTTTTTTTTTTTTTTTCTTGTATTCTTAAACTTTCCAATGTATATCTTTTGTTTTATTTTCTCTTCTTATCTAATATTTCGACTCCTTTAAAGTCGAAGTTATGTCCGCTCTCTTTTGCGTGTTGTGACAGTGCTTTCGATTCCTTACATTTATTTATATCTGCTTTATGTTCAACAATTCTCACACCTAATGTTCTTTTTTTTTTTTGTTGCTATGTAGTCTTTATTACACAGCTCCCTTTCATTAGCATTGCATTTAATCTCGTAGACTACGTTGTCAATTTTTAATATATCTGGTTTAATTTTCTTACGTGTGAAGACGGTGTTGAGTGTTTCGTTTGATCTGTGTGTTATTGTTATACTCCTGTCGTTTATTATTTTATTGAGATTTTTGCTCTCCGTTAATCTTGATATCTATGTATGGTACATAAATTAATAAAATAATCGTTAACTCCTGATGAAGTTGAAAACAAGTCACCGAAACGTAGAGTTCATGATAAAATAATTTTGTTTTAATTTATTTTATTTTCATACTAAATGCTGACCATTAAGGAGCCCACAACAAACAAAAACATAAAAAAATTATTTAAATCAAGAAATTTTTCTTATAGATTATAACACATGCGAAGATGATGCAGGTACATCAGATAGCAATGTAAGTATTTTTGTGTTTCAAATACAAGCGAGGTATAAAAATATTGATAAGATAAGATCATTTAAATTTCTTTAGGGAGATAAAAAGAAAAAGTGCAAGCTAAAAGACAAATGGATTGATGACGCCATAAAATGTTGGGCAAAAAATGTTGGCTGTGTAACGTTCAGCTGAAAGCTTCGGCTAGAAAAACGGATTTGTAGGCACATTATCAAGAAAAAAAAAAACATTTTGCCGCAGCAAATGCCATATCAGCTCATAAAAAGATAGACGAAGCCTTCAGTGTAGAACAATATTCTTCAAAAAGGCGGAAATATAAATGGCCCTTTTCATTATTGAACACAACCTATCATTTATGGTTGCGGACCATTTAACTAAATGGTGTCAACATTATTTATCTGACTCGGAATGTATTAGCAATATAATTCTGGAACGAACAAAGGCAAATGCCATTATAAAAAACAGTTCTTAACTGTCTGAGGGCTATTGAAACAAAACAGGCCCACCATGTGCGTAGCCGAGTGAACGGATCTATCCAATACCACGTTACTATGTTTGGTTGTACGTGTATGTATAAATTTTGAAATACAGGACTATGTTTTCGGATTATTAAAAGTGGACCAATGCGATGCCAAAGGTTTGTACAAGTTTATATTTGGATAGGATACGCTGCTGACAATGATGTTGTCTTAACAGGTGGGTAATTTCTTAATACATCATACTGTGTTACACAGTTAAAACTAAATAGTTGAATCTGCTCAGTTATCGGTTGATTATAAAAATTACTATTCGATGGCACAGCTGGAAGTCGTGTGAAAGTTTCATTAATTAATTCTAAAGGGTTTTTCAATCAGAGCGCTACAAAAGTTTTTGCAATTTCACGTTCGATATTCGTGCGAAGTTCATCAATCATCGCTGGCTTGTTGGCATAGACCATAGACTTGACGTAGTCCTACAGGAAATATTCCAACGGCGTCAGATCGTACGACCAAGGAGGCCAATCGACTGCACCATTTCGTGAAATAACACGTTCTCCAAATTGATTGTGACATTCGCTGTGTGGCTTGTGGCGCAGTCCTGTTGGAACCACATGTCCTCCAATTGGGGACAAAAATATTCGGTTATCATTGAACGGTAGCGATTCGCATTCACAGTAACGTGCCGGTCTTGATCATCACGGAAGAAGTACGGCCCAATGACGCCGCCGGCCCATAAACCGCACCAAACCGTAATTTTTTCGGAATGCAATGATGACGCATGGAGTGCGTGTGGATTGCTGTCTGACCAATAACGCATATTTCGTTTATTGACGAAGCCATTCAGCCAGAAATGAGCCTCATCGCTGAAGATGATTTTTCGATGAAAATCCGAATCATTTTCAAGTTGTTTCTCAGCCCAATTCACGAACATACGACGCTTCTGGTGGTGAAGCGGCTTCAGTTCTTGCGTCAATTTGATCTTGTAAGGATGTTGGCCACAACGACGTCCCAGAGATGCCCAACGCTTGAGAACGACGTGTGAGAGACACATTTGGGATTTCTTCAACTGAAGCCTCAGCGGCAGCAATATTCTCGACACAACGGGCACTTCTTTGTCTCACTGGCACGGGATCATTTTGTACTGTGCCTGTGGATTCAAATTTTTCCACTAGACGCTCAATTGTTGATCTGCTAGGACGATTATGACTACCATAAATTGGACGTAGCGCTCTTAACGTTGAGGCCACTGACTCCGAATTTCGGTAGTAAATTTTAATAATTTGGACTCGTTGTTGGCTCGTATATCTTTCCATCATGAAAAGGCAAACCATACTGAAGAGAAATGTCAAAAGGACGGCAAGAAATATGGCGTCGTTTGCTGTTCCTGTCTTTCTACTTTTGTAGCGTCCCTGTTGAAAAACGCTTTACATCTATTTCCGTTGCATCTATTATCCTTGGTTTTCCAACACAAATATCACATATATTTTTGCACGTTTTTCTTTTTTTTTTTGGAACCAATTGGAAATTGAAGACAGGTGAATAGTATGTTGATTTAGCAATTTTAATAGCTCGATTTACTTCTCTGCATGCGTTACAATATCCTTCATGTAGTGAATAAGTTTTGAAACGTTTCCAACGACTAAAAGCTATATCTCTGTAAGCAACTGCAGATTTAATATATTTAGCATAGGGTAAATTGAATTCCATTCAATATTTGCTAAATCAAAAGCTACGGCATTATTATCCATATGTTTAAAGTCATAATATGTTGCATCGTTCATAATAAGTTGGATCTGAAAATCAAAGGTAAGAAAAACAAGTACGCCATACTATGGTTTAGAGACCCAATCTCTTCGGTCCAACTAATTGGATATAGAAAATAAGCATAAACCAAATTTGAATGCAATTGTTGAACCAAATTTGAGAAAAATATGTGCAATATTTTTGTTTTTTGATAGATTTAAGTGAAGATCGGGAAGCAGCTCTATATGGCTAAGAATTGTCCTAAATTGATTATTTTTGGACTACCGATTAATGGATATAATAAACACATACAAGTTCAATTTGACTGGGATCTTTATGATAATTTAGATCTTATGGCACTTTAAATTTAAAATTTAAAATTAAAAATTAAAAATTAAAAAATAAAAATTTAAAATTTAAAATTTTAAATTAAAAATTAAAAATTACAAATTAAAAATTAAAAATTAAAAATTAAAAATTAAAAATTAAAAATTAAAAATTAAAAATTAAAAATTAAAAATTAAAAATTAAAAATTAAAAATTAAAAATTAAAAATTAAAAATTAAAAATTAAAAATTAAAAATTAAAAATTAAAAATTAATAATTAAAAATAAAAATTAAAAATTAAAAATTAAAAATTAAAAATTAAAAATTAAAAATTAAAAACTAAAAATTAAAAATTAAAAATTAAAAATTAAAAATTAAAAATTAAAAATTAAAAATTAAAAATTAAAAATTAAAAATTAAAAATTAAAAATTAAAAATTAAAAATTAAAAATTAAAAATTAAAAATTAAAAATTAAATTTTTTTTTAAATTTAAATTTTAAATTTTAAATTTTAAATTTTAAATTTTAAATTTTAAATTTTAAATTTTAAATTTTAAATTTTAAATTTTAAATTTTAAATTTTAACTTTTAAATTTTAAATTTTAAATTTTAAATTCTAAATATTTTTTTTATTTTTTTTAATTTTTTCAGTTTATTTCGGGGCGCGTTATCAAAAGCAGCTCTGAAGTTTACGAAAAAGGCGTATCCTTTTTTGTTTTCATTAAATTTTAGATTAATTAGTGAAGAAAAGTTTAAAACATTATCAACTGTTGAGAAATGTCTACGGAATCCGGCTTGATCCTCATTTAAAATTTTTTTTCAATCATTCTGGAATTCACAATTCCCATGATAACTTTTGCAGTTCATGAAAAGTTGCCTCTATGGTTACTAGGGCTGTTTGGGTCACACTTTAAACATTGGAAATAGTATACTTTTCACGAATACTTCATCCACCTCACCAAATTCGAATATATGATTATAGGTTTTATTTAGTTGCGTTATAAATTCATTTGGTGCATATTGCAAAAACTCATGTATTACTCTATGGTCTCCTGGCGCTTTGTCCGTTTCCTTGTTGTTGACTAATGTGCCTGTCAATATCATCATTCGTATGGTACATAGCCACGTAGTGGCTATAAAAATATTTTTTAAAATCCAATGCTTATACCACAGATCCAACTTGTAACGTATTTCCTCTGATCTCCTTTGCCACTTTCCACCACTCTTTAAGATCATCGAAACTAATAATTAAATTCTGGTTTCACAGACAAGTTTGTAATTCTTTCAAATAACTTCTGTAAGCGTAAAGCATTTTAAATAGGGTTTGCCTTGCAGATAGGCAGTTAAATTTTAAGTTTTTGTTATTTTATTTTTTAATGGCAGCATTATTGATTGCTGTTAGTAGTTCTTCCAAGCTAAGAATTTCCTCCTCTTCTAAATGTATATTTTGATTTCATTTCTGTTGATATAATTGTTTATGCTTGTCTTTTGGTTGCAATTTAAGTTTTTTTGAGTTTCAGTGTTGTTAGGCCTTAAATTTAACTTAATAGGCATATGATCTGACCAAATGTTATTTTCCACTTCTTATATTTTACATTTCGTTTTGTTGATTTTAAATAAAATAAAAAGTAAAAAAAACTACATTTCTACCATTAGCTGAGTTGAGGTAGGCTTTTTTTACTGAATTTATTCTAAAGTAAACATTCGAAAACCAACGCACTGTTCGTTTTATTTCTAAAACCTGAAATATGGGCCGACGCACAGTGGGATTTCTTCATACATCTAACTGCAAAAAATAGAAGGAGTGATCCTACAACGACGAAATTTTGCACACTTGTTTAGATTTAAGTAGAAAAGAAAAATGCAAAAAATTTTTAAAATCCCTCGACTCCTTGGGGTACCTCCCTTGGACCCCCATTTTTCCTAGAATTTTTGTCCTTAATGTATAGGTCGCAATTTTACGAAATTTGGCATACGTCTATAAGTTGATCTAAGAAAAAGCACTACAAATTTTGGTTGATATCCGTTGACTCCTTGGGGTACCTCCCTTGGACCCCCATTATTTCACGTAATTTTCTTTTCAATGTGTAGGCCGGAATTGTTAATAGAATTTGATTAAATTTGACACACGCCTATTAATTGATAAAAGCGAAAACTAACAATTTTCGTTGAAATGCATCGTCTTTTATGTAACCTGAATGAACAAATTTCGTATAAATATAATTCTCATTGAAAATACTAGTAATATTTAATTAAAGAAATGCTAAAAATTGGTTATTCCCTCCCAACTCGAATAAAAAATATTCATATAGGTAAACAATATGTAAGCATTTTATTCATCAACTATCATATCTTTAACTACATCATCCAATTCTAAAATATTCTTATGAGGTTGACGTCTTAAGCTACTAATATATGGATCGGACGACTCAAGCAAACGATGAAAAACATCGATATTCGTTGCAGTTCTACTGCACTTTCTAGAAAACATTAATCTATAGTTCCTGTAATCTTTATTACGCGCTTCTTCTGCTTCCTCCGAGAGCATACCAATTGGGAGTACTGCTGCATCTATTATGTCCTTTCCATGAATAAGAATTTTGTGGACAGTAACAGGCATGAAATACATTTATAATTTTTAACAAATAGTTCAGCTGTTGCCCACGCAAATTTCTTAAACTTCATGGTATCAGTTTTCTGCCCACACGTTATTATTTGAAGAATTATACGAAAACGATCCACTAGTTCTTCATTTACCCCAGTTATATCTGCAACAAGTGCAGGGTTGGAAAAAAAACGCCTTGAGGTATTTCCATCATTTGATGTCCCAGATCCTTGCTTTACAGCATCTACGCGTAAGCTCATACGTTCCCTAAATTCAGTCTGAATTCGTTGCTTGTTCTCTTGTTTTAAAATTTTATTGCGTGCATCGATTGCAGACCACTTTTCGAAGGGTTTATTGTATGCTATATGAAGTATGCACTCCATAAACTTAATCCTAGCGTGTAATGAAGAAAGTCCTAATTTACAAGCTTCATTATCGATGTTTTTTCTTGAAACCGCTTCCAAATCATTCATTTCTGAGGGTTTAGCTTTACAAATGTAACACACAGCTGCTGAACTAGTATTTGTAACGGTCTGAGCCGTTTAACCATCAATCATCGTAAACACTAAATTATGTTTTACGTTGAAATGTTTGTCATTAACTGAAACATTAGTTTTTTCTAAAGCATCTATATTTATCCTCATGTTTTCTACAACTGTCAGGACTTTTTCTTTTGTCTCCTTAGTAAATTCGAAAAAAATTGGACGACAGTACCTTGTTGACGATGGGCTTTTATTACACCAAAATTCCGCGCCAGTGTCTGCTTTTAGACTTAGAGGCACCATCGATGCTAAAAATAGACTCCTGTCACTTATATCACTTGGCAAGCTTTGATTGTATTCTGAATGTCCAGATGACCCATCACAGCCCCACTTCGACGTAAGAGTAAATTCAAAATTTGCTGCATTAATTCGTTCCTGCGAAAAACTTTCAAAAAGGCGCTTTGTCGTATGGTCCATCAGACTTTGTAAGCTAACAGTGGCTTCTTTTTCTGACACTTGGATTTTATCCGGATAACATTTCTTCTTTTCATCAAGAACTTTTTTATAAGGAGGCAAAATATCATATCCTTCTCTTTGCAAAACGTACTTTATTGTTTCGTACTGATGTTTTGATAATTCAGCATCCAGCATTAAGGCAAGTGCAGTTGTTGAAGGAATATATGATTGTGGTGTTATTTTTGTATCTGGTGAAGTTCCACTTGCCATTATTAATTGCTTTTGTGGGTACTGAGATGCTAAATCAGCTGCTTTGTACCTTTTACTACGATACTTGCAGTCATCGAATTCCTTAACTGGTCTTCCTTTTTTCTTTGAACAGCTAGGTTGGTCATCAGCAAGTGATACTTCGAACATATCTTAAAAAAATTTCATAATATTCAAAATAAATTATTATTATTATATTAATTCTTCAAAGATGTATGTATTTACTTTCTAACCAAGTCGCATTTTTCCGAAAGAAATAAGATTTGATTTTGTGCGATTCTCTCCAACGATTTAAAAAATGACCAAAAAACCTCTTTTGAACTGCCTTTTCCACTATTTCAATTTCATCAATAGTAAGCACCGAATTTTTCTGTTTTATAAAATTTGTTAACAAATTAACATTGCTACCATAATCAATAAGTTCATGGCACAATTCACTATATGAAACAGAAAATAAAATCATTTTTAGAATTATATTTTAAATTTTATTACAATATTTATTAACGTTAACTATTTACTTGTTGCGAATTTTGTTTTCAATTTAAGCGGTTTTCTTTTTACATTTTCTTTTTTAAAACATATGATTTTGTTTATTTTTTTTTAATCTTATTCACATCTGTCAACAATTTATTAACAAATTGTTGTTATAATTAATAACTTAAATTACTTTAAAACGTTAAGCCTAAAGGTATGCAAAACTTTTTTATTAAAAATACTAGGGTGCAATATTCGTGAATTTTTTACTAAATTTTGATTTTTTTAAAAGATTGACAAAAGTTGGTGAATTTTTTTGACTAATTCGAAAGAAGGGCCTTTTACCTTTCATTTCGTTATACTGTGAGCACGGAGGTAAACCGAGCTAACTGAGTTTTTCTCCAACGAAAACAAGTAATGCTGAATTTTTAAGGACAATTTTGATGCACTCATATCTCCCAAACTATGTACGCAATAACTTTTTTTTTTCCTTTAAATTAAAAACAAGGCTTCGGATTTAAATAAAATCGAAACTCAGATTTTTCCGCTCGAAACATCTTCGATATATAAATCTCTGAATTTGAACAAAATTACCATATATTTCCCTTTCACAACTTTAACCAGATTTCAACCGATCTTTTCCAAGAATATATATACATATATCTTAAAAGAAATGCAGATTTTTGTTTGCCAGACTCTTCTCTATAAAATAGCTTCATTAGATTTTTTAAAAGTAATAGTCAAAAAATGCCTTTTTTGCAGCAGAAATCCCATAGTGCGACGTACAGATGTGTTCAAGACTCACGTGAGTACCTGCCACGGTGGCCTGACCTCACGGTGCACTTAACACCGGATGGAAACTATGCGTCCACCGGCGCCCTCGCAGTACGAGTACCAATTTGAGGCATGCATTTGGGCATGAGCTCCCCCTTGGATGAGGAGCGGAGTACTATCTAAAACTCCTACCGATCTATGGGTCACGGCACCCGGTCGCAATGCAACTCCACACCGAGCTTGAGCTCTACCCGCGATTTGGGTCTAAACCACAGCCACCACGATGCTCCCATACGGGGCCGCACCACTGCCAGGCTGGAATAAAATTCCAGGGGCTCCTGACACCCGTGGTACCAGAATAAAGCCTCCGGTCAGGCTTCGTAGCCGAAGCTACTACCAGTTGAACTCCAAACAGTTCGGGACTGGTGGCCCTGGACGACAAAACATATAGACATAAAAAGACAAAGGACAAAACACTGAACAGCCGCACTCTGAGTTAGCATGTGCCCCCTCAGTAGCAGCACACAAAAGGACAACAATAACGTAGCAACACATAAAACAACAGAACAAACGCGCAGGAACAACAGGTAGCAGCAACAACAGCAAACAGCAGGGAGAGAGCTGAAGACGGTGCACCGTTGTGGAGGGACAGATACCGATGTATCAGCCCCCGTCAACAGTCATACTCATATCTGAGATCCAGGCACGACGATGTGGGCCGACGTACAGTGGGATGAATCACCACTGTTCCATTACTCTACATCTCACATGGTAAAACTATTTGGCGTTTTTTTAATGTTTGTCTTGAATTCGGCCATCGATTGTTCTTTTAGGATTTTTGATTTCGGTTCACACTTTTCTGGAATTTGTCTCCGTTTTGGGTAAAAATTAAAAATTAAAATTTTTCTGCGCAGTTAGAAATTATACCAGCGAATATTCTCAGCGGAAGATTGTTGAAAAACCCCTTTCTTGCGCTCCGTAGGGTCACATTTGCGACAAAAATCATTTTATTTTTTTTTTAAGAATTCGAAAAATTCTATAAAAATGTGAATCGAAATCAAAATCCCAAAAGAATCGATGGGGAAATTCCAAACGAAATTAAAAAACCCCAATCTCAAACCGTTGAACTACTTGGGGTGTATAGTAATTTAATGGAACAGTGGCGATTCGTCCCACCGTGCGACGCACAACTATTGAGCAACGGGAGCTAGTTGGCATCGCTGATGCGTGGTGTCAATTCGGTCCTCATTCTTTGCCGCAGCTTATAAAAGTAGAAGCATCTTTGTTTTTGATATTTTTCCACCCAATCCTAAATTTTATTATAAACTCCTTATTATATAAAAGAAAAAACGTGACTTTTTTAATCGTCTGTTTAAAATGATTGTTTGTTTTATCTATAAATTTCCCCTATATAAAAATCCATATAATAAATAACGCGTAAACTGAAGTAAAAATTAATTTTCTCGTTGTTGATCCCTTGGTATATACATATATATATATATATATATATATATATATATATATATATATATATACCTTAGGGTGGGTCAAATTGTAGTTGACCGAAAAAATCTCTATTGATTCATCATGATTCTGGTACTATGGGGCATAACAGGTATATTTGTTCAACGAATCATACCTCTAAAATCATTTTAAATATTGGAAACTCAAAGATTCGTCGATTCGTCAAAGATTCAATTTTCCTCCAAAAAGGCTGTTAAAAATAAAAATAAATGTAAAATTATTTTCAATAAGTTTTTTACATTTGAGTGAGTATTATGGAAAATATCATGAAAATATCTTCATCGAAATTTTGGCAGGCTCGAAAATGATTTTAAAGTTTCCTTGGGCAAATATACTTGTTATGGCCCATAGTACCAGTATAGCGATGAACCCATGGAGTGAACATAATTGACCACCCTAATATATCTACATATATAAACATAACTTGATAATATTGATTGATGGAATATATACATATAAAACATTTATTATTCGCAACAAAAAATAGTATACCAGTAAAAAAAATGTAACATAAAACAAACCCAGTTTTCCCATTTTTTTTTTTTTAACTAGAGCGAGTATTTGTAGTATTCTCTTTCACTTCTAGGAAATGGCAGAGGAAGTTTGTTTTTAACATTTAACTAGCAACAAAGTTTTTAGCACGTTTTTTATTGCAGGTTATCATTGCTCGTGTTGTTGGTCAAACCCATTTTAAATTACATGCATATTTAAAAATATAGGTAAAATATTGTTTACAACTTGTTTACATGGAATTTTGAATTTTTTTTCTCCGCACGCAAAAATAAATTTAAAGAATATATAAAATGAATTAATTTGTGAAACATAAATATAAAAAAAAATTATTTGTCAGAAGTGGGATTCGAACCCACGCCCTCAGAGAGGACCAGAACGCTCAGTTTAGTGTCAACTCACATTTAAAAGCGAGCAAGATTTACTCTTGAGTCTGGCGCCTTAGACCGCTCGGCCATCCTGACATATTTTGTGCCAATGACCAATGCTTGTAATGAATCAACTGAGAAAAATACATAGGTCGAGATATAAGCATAAAAGAATTTTATTATTTATTTATTTTTCATAACCTATTCATAAGTGCGAAGAGCATTGAGTATCAAAGACGTTTTTTAAGAGAATTAGTTTCAATAATAAAAGCCAAATTTAATTTCATTTGTGTAGCATAACTTAAGGCGGATCATTTGAATTGTATTCATTATAAAGAGCACATTATTTATTTAACAATATAATTTTTGGAATGGGGCAACATTTATATGTAAATGTTGTTAAAATTTTTCTAAGTACACTCAGGTCTGCTTTTATGCGGATTTTTTAATGTGATTTTCAATTTAAGTGGTTTGAAAATATACGTATTTAATAAACATTTTTTACATTAACATATTACTATTATGTATGTATTTATACCCCACACAACTATGTTGGTTGGGGTATAATGACTTTGTGCTGATGTTTGTAACTATCAAAAATATTTGACCTAGACCCATCTTTTGTTATACCGAGCGGCTCAGAATCACTGTCTGAGTCGATTTAGCGATGTCCGTCCGACCGTCTGTAATCAAACTAAAAGTCGCAAATATGTATATATTTTGATGAAATTTTGTATATTAGCTTCCCTCAGCCATAGGATGAACCCTATTGTAATTGGTGAAAATCGGTTCATGTTCAGACTTAGTCCCCATACAAATGACCCCTATGAGATCGACTTAAACTGCCATAATATCAGAATTATAATACAGATCTCAGTCAAATTGGGTTTGTGCATGTTTAATACATGCATTTATCAGTAGTGCAAAAATAAACCCAATAGGAACATTCTTAGTCAGAACCCCAAATGAAACTAGATCCGAAACTTCGCTTAAATCTATCAAAAAATATTGCACATACTTTCCTCAAATTGGGTTTGTATGTGTTTTTGCAAAATATAAATGACCCTCCCAAATATGGTCAACATCGGTCCCATTTTCAACCTGGTCCCCATATATCTGATATGAACTTTTTCATACCCGAAGTCAACAAAATTTAAATTTATATATCTAATTAGATGGACATATAAGTTAGGGTATCTAAACTCATGGTGTATGGTATCTCATTGTCGATCTAGACCGAATAAATTTTCGTACTTGTTTCTTACTATCTTTTTGCAAGCTAAGGAAAGATTTATAATTAGGGATTCCCCTTTAGTCGAAAATGTAACAAGTGTTAAGGCCGAGTTACCCACACGTTGTCAAAATGTAACCGTACCGTCAATGGAACGTTGGCCTTTAGTTCAATTATAGAACGTAAAAAACTAGCCGGCATACTGCTGTGTAAAATTAATAAAAATTTTTCAGCTGTTGACAAATGTCACGTACAAACGTAGCAAAAATCACTTTTCAACAGGGTGGGACGTTTCGATTACGTGACAGGTCATTTCGGTTACTGCTCTAAATGCTTTTCATGTGGCAAAAAAAAACAGCTCACACGTTAAGCTAAGATTACGTGTGGCTAACTAGGCCTTAGTGTGTTTGGCACAAATCGGTATAAGTTGGATAATAGCGCTAGATCTCAATTTTTTTTTTTTTTTTTTTTTTCAGAAAAATTTTGATAAGTGAAAAGTGTTAACTGGTTAATTGGTTGTTGTAAAAAGTAGGAACATATTTTTCTATAAGAAAATCGTTTATTTCTAGTACACAACTAGGTACAAAATATTACACATACTCAAGAGACACAATTCCAAAAAAAAATTGAAAAAGTCCTTATAATATGGATTGAAGACTTAACTATGGAAACGTTTCTGTAAGCGGATATCTTACAACATAATAGGCCCTTATGTTTTACGAGAAGATTAAGATTATTATTGGAGCCTGGAGGAATTTTCGGCAACTAAAGAATGGCTTGAAAGATTTTAAAAAAAGACATGATCTCCATAATATTCAAATGACTAGCGAATGTTGCCTCAAGAGATGAAAATGCTGCCTAAATTTATCCAGAAATATTTAAAAAGACTCTTCATGATGAAGGATATTGTGCTCACCAAGTTTTTAGTACAGACAAGATAGGTCTTTTTTTGGAAGAAAATGCCACGTAGAACTTATATCGCAAAGTCTGAAAAATGTAGTGGATTTTTATTGCGCAGCAATAATTTTAAAAAAATTTTAAATTTACAGTTCATTGGGTGGCTACCAGTAAAGGACAGGTTACTACTTCTGTACTTTTTGATCCGTTCCATAAATGCTTTATACAAGTTGAAGCTTACATGGAACGAAAACCTAAAATTTAAAGTTCTCCTAATTGTGGACAATGAACCTGATCATCCTTACTTAGAACATCCTAATATCAGGTCTGAATTTTTTCCACGTAATAGTACCAACATTATTCAACCCTTCGATCTAGAAATTATTGTCACTTTAAAAAATACCAAATAAAACGCACATACCAATTCGTTTTGAAAAAACAAATTGCAAGTGAGTTAATATTAACAGCTTAGAAAAAAAAATTAACATTTTGATCGCATAGTTCATGCTGCTTAAGCCATCAATAAAATACGACAATAAACATTAAATATCTGGTGGAAAAAAGCATCAGAGCGTGTTTTTAGTATTGAAGATACGGAAACTTCGGCTTTCCTGAAGAAATTGGAGGTGAAGGATTTGAAACACTTCACCGAGAAGACCTTGATGGGCTTTTTGTTGATGAACCACTAAATGCTACTACAGATGACGTAGAAAATAACGAAAGAGATATTAATATAGAAACGTCGACAACCCCGTTTATACAAAAAATAATTAGATAGTTTTTAACCACAATTAGAAAATTAGAAACTGAAAAATTGGAAGCAGCAACGTTCATTAAATAATATTTTTCAGGATATCACAAACTTGAGAAACAGTTAATAAATCATCCTCTGATTACAAACTTCTATGAAAACAAAGCAGAATATTAAAACTGTGAAACCTTATCGCCCCAACTCAACAAAAATGTAAACTCATCGAATGGTGAACGGTGGTAATATTCCATCTGATGACATTTTAAATATTTCCTGAAGTGGTGACAGTGATACTGTTCCATTTGATGATATTTCAATTGCTTCCTCTAAACGCGTATAAGATAAATATTTACTAATTCTAATATATTCTGATTTGTATTTTTATGACCTGAATATTAAGTTATGGATTGAATGCGTAATTAAAATTACACTTAAATATGAATTAATATTTTTTTTTTTTTTTTGTTAATAATTTAAATCAACTAAAATATTAAAAATAATTTTTAAATCAATATTTGTGTTTATAATAGCTTTCTGTATTCGTTTCATTTTATTTTTAATTAGCTTTAATATGTTATTTTTATATTTACATGCTGAAAAATTAAATGAAACATAAAAATGCGAAAGAAAAATAGTTTTGGTTGACTTTTATGCGGTTTTAAAACACTTTAATTTGAATTTATGCAGATTTTTCAAATTTCAGAACGTATCCCTTCTTTTTACGATTTGAGTTTATGCGACTTTCTTTAGAATGCATGTACCGTATAAAACGAGACCTGAGTGTAATGTTTAGCAAAACTTTTAACGCCGAATGAGCGAAAGTACAGAATATTTAAGAGAACAATATATAAGAATATATTTTTTTTTTTCAAATTTGCTCTCCGTTTCGTTTAAAGCAGTGGTTCTTAACCTTTTTAGCTACCGGCACCCCTAAAATTTTCAAACAATATTCTCGCACCCCTTACTAGAAATTATTGAGTTATATAAATTAAAAAACAAACATTATGCAAAACATATTTTTTATTAATTTTATGTGCGTAACAAATATTTTATAAATTTTAATTGTTAGCTGAAATAATCAATTATAAATTATCAAAGTTTTTATTAATGGCTTTTTTGTTGTTGCTTTTCCTCAATTATTTTTGAAAACCGGGGGATCTTTTTTGAAATAGCTACACGCATATCATTACTAACATTAAGTCTATTTCTAGCTTTTGTTTTTATATGCACAAGTGACGAAAATCCCATCTCACACAAATATGTTGTGGCAAATGGAACAAGATGCTGAAGCGCTATTTTAGCTAATCGTGGATATGACATTACTTGAGCACACCAGAAATTTTCCAAATTCTCTGCTTCAAATTCCATTTGATTATGTCCATTTGTCCGTAGTTCAACAAGGTCATCTTTCAATAAATTACTGTCATCCATTGAGTCCAGATTATAAATAAATGGATCTAATATCCATTTTTCTGATATATCTATATCTCCAGTAGCAAAATATCCCTCAAAAGATTCGCTCAACTTTTGCAAATGATCTTTAATTTCGGTGGTAATATTGTTTCTTTCATCATCTGAAACAAGAACTTCTTCAAGCAAAGGAAAGTTAGCATAATTTATCTTGTCAACACGGTTAATCCAAATTGAAAGTTTTCGACTAAACGCAGTCAACTTCTCTTTCGCTGTTATAGTGTTCACTCCAAATCCTTGGATTGAAATATTTAATTCATTAAGGTGCGTGAATATGTCTGCCAAATACGCTAGCTGAATTATAGCATCTCTATTGCTGAATTCATCAGCTAAACTACTGCCTTGATTATTAAGAAACTGCATTATTTCACTTCGCAATTCGTACACACGATTTAGCATACGTCCACGCGATAGCCATCTTACTTCTGTGTGAAATAAAAGGACAGTATGCTCGGCACCAAGTTCTTCGCATAAAGCACGGAAGAGACGATGATTTAAAGCTCGACCTCTGATAAAATTTACAACTTTGACTGAAGTGATTAATGTTTTCTTTAATTTTTCAGGCAATGTCTTTGTAGCTAGCGCATGTCTATGTAAAATACAATGGGTAATTGTAACGTGAGGCACTTCCTTTTTTACATACGCTACAAATCCAGAATTTTTGCCTAACATGGAAGGAGCTCCATCAGTACAAATTGATCCTATTTTGTTCATCGGTATCTCATATTGTAATAAAAAGTCTTTGACTTTATTAAATATATCAATTCCTTTTGTAGTCAATTCTAATGGTTCACAAAACAAAAATTCTTCAACAATTTCTTTTTCTTTTACATATCGTACAAACACCATCAGCTGAGAACAATTTTCAACATCTGTAGATTCATCCAATTGAATACCCACTGGGACATTACTAGCTTTAATATCTTCAATTACTTGTTGTAAGATGTCTTTACTTATATCAGAAATTCTAGTACGGATTACGTCATTTGACAAAGGAATTTGTTGAAGCTTTTGTTGTGCTTCAGTACCCAACACTATTTTTGCCATTTCTAATGCACAAGGCTTTACAAGTTCTTCAGCTATTGTATGTGGTTTCTTCTTCTTGGCACAGATATATGCAACTTGATAAGACGCTTGCAACAGCGGCTTTTCGTGTGATATAAATCCAAAAGTTGTGATAGTTCCACTTTTATCAAATCGAACTCGTTTAGATTTCAAACTTTCAAAATCATAGCCAGCATCTACACCACCATGCTGTTTGGTAAAATGCTCATTTAGTTTCGACGGCTTGAGATTGGCGTTTGAAAATTTATTGCAGCACAGAATACATTGTGGTCGCTGCGTTCCATCCTTCTCCGTTGTAAATGTAAAACCATAACGAACATAATCGTCATTCCAACATCGTTTCTTTGACATGGCGTAAACTAAATTAAATTTTTTAATAAAACACTAAAAAAATATTAAACTTCTATCTATTATTGCTATATTTTAGCTTACCTTTTGAATTTGACTTTAATGTACCAAATTATATTCTAATAATTAGAATATAAATATTCAACTAAACTTGTAAAATTAACTTGTATTAATTATTTTATTATTAATATTTAACTTTTAATATTCAACACGAAAATTCAAACTTGTAATAGTCGACACTAAAATTCAATTATTTTTAAATTTTTCTTCAATGTAATGTGCGCATCAACAGTATTTATATTTCTAAGAATAATCGCAACAATCAACTGAAATTTCGAGGAAATATAAAAATTAGTATAGAAACTAGAAACGCATTTGAATTTTTGTAATTGTAGAAAAAATACAAAAATTAATTTGTCTCGATGGTTTATAATTTACAAACATATTTAAAAAATGTTTAGGGAATAAAAAATTTACTAACCAAAATGAATTTTTAAGATTAGTTTTTTATTTTGCTAGCTACACGTGAATTTGTAAAATTACAATTTCGCACCCCAAAATATTCAAGCTCGCACCCCTAAGGGGTGCGTGCACCACCGGTTAAGAACCACGGGTTTAAAGTATTCAACAATTTAGCGCTCTCCGACACGTGTTATACATAATAATAAATTGACATAATAAAGAAATAAAAGTATCCATAAAAGGAACACATTAGTAAATTATTGTTACGTTTTTTACTGTTTGGCATACGCATTGCCGTGATGCCATCAAAAAAAGTCCCAATTTTTATATTACTGACATTTAAAGAATAAACAGTAAAAATTGTTGGTAAAACATTTCGTAAAAATAATTGGAAATTTTTGAATTGAATAGCAAATTAATCCAAATTGGCAGGAAACTTTTTTTTAAGATTTTAATTTAAATAAAGTTAGAAAATACATTTCGCAGCAAGAATTTTTTTTCCTGACCCTAGATAGGGAAGCCCTTTACCGTGCGATTACGCTAGGTACTAGTTTTTTTTTTTTTTTGCGAAACATTAATGAAGAGATATTTTTTTTTTTTTTTTGATACATAAATATATCAAAAAATCTTGTGAATCTGACCACAGGAGAGATGTGTAAACATCTAGTAATTAAAGATTTGATTTATGGCACTTTTTCAAAATCAAACAGAAAGGGTCATCTATGTATCACTTATAGCAATCAACTACAGGGACTCTGCTAATATAAAAATATTTATTATTATTTATTATTTCAACAGGTTAATTTTTAATCTTTCATTTTTTATTTTTAATTTTTCAGTTTTCTTTTTTCATTTTTCGTTTTTAATTTTTTATTTTTCATTTTCGATTTGTTTTTTTTTTTTTTAATCTTTCATTTTTTATATTTCAGTTTTTATTTTTAATTTTTTATTTTTCATTTTTCATTTTTTCATTTTTTATTTTCATTTTTCATTTTTCATTTTTTATTTTTCATTTTATTTTTCAGTTTTCATTTTTTAATTTTCACTTTTCCTTTTTTATATTTCATATTTCGTTTTTTGTTTTTCGTTTCTCATTTTAAATTTTTAGTTTTTCATTTTTATTTTTTATTTTTCATTTTTTATTTTTAATTTTTTTTATTTTTCATTTTTCATTTTTTATTATACCCTATACCACTATGTGGTTTGGGTATAATGACTTTGTGCTGCTGTTTGTAACAACCAAAAATATTTGACCTAGACCCATCTTTAATTATACCGATCGAATCAGAATCACTTTCTGAGTTGATTTAACAATGTCCGTCCGTCCGTCCGTCTGTGTGTCCATGTAAACCTTGTAATCAAACTGCAGGTCGCAAATATGAATATATTTTGATGAAATTTGATATATAAGCCTTTATCGGCCATGGGATGCACGCTATTGAAATTGGTGAGAATCGGTCTATGTTCAGACCTAGCCCCCATACAAATTACCCCTATGAAATCGACATAAATTGCCATAAGATCCAAATTGTCATATAGATCTTACTCAAATTGGGTTTGTATGCGTCCATTACATCCATCCATGAGTAGTCCAAAAATGATCTCTTTGGCCCCATATAGAGCTGCTTCCCGATTTTCATTTAAATCTATTAAAAAACAAAAATATTGCACTGATTCTTCTCAAATTTTGTTTGTATATATTTTTGCAAAATACAAGAGACCTTACCAAATATGATCAGGATCGGTCCATTTTTGGACCTAGTCCCCATATGGATATAGCATCCGATATGAACTTTTTCATATCTGCAGCCAAAAAAATTAATAAAAATCCCACTCAAATTTGGTTTTTGCTTATTTTCTATGTCCAGTTAGTTGGGCCTAAGAGATAGGGTTTCTAAACGCATGGTATAGGGTAACATATAGTCGGTCTAGACCGACTATAATTTTCTTACTTGTTTTTAATTTTTATTTTAACTTCTTGATTTTTCATTATTCGTTTTTTATTTTTCAATTTCCACTTCTAATTTTTAATTTTTCATTTTCAAACATTTTCATATCATTTTTTTTTCACCAATACAATCATAAGTCACACCGATTTTGCCTTACGGCGCACATGTTACGCTGTTTTTGTGATTGTATTGTGAAATGGAAATTTACCTGCCTGTGCGTTTAGATGTTTACACATAAAAAATGTGAATTTTTATACGGTTTTGTAATGGTCCCCTACAAAACATTTTTACACGGTTACCGTCATCGCACTCACTGAAAACAGTACGGCCCCTAGTTTTACATATATTATTCTCCAGCACATCGCCTTATTTTAATAATTTGTAGCTTAATGTGATCTTTTCCATCAAATTTGGGTCGAGTCTTCATCATGCTGTCTTTTAGATGTAGCGGCCGTTCACTTCTATTTGGGTTTTCACCGATGTGCTTACAGTAGAAAAAGGCTATCTGACGTGTTTAACTGAGTTTTTTTTCTTTTTTCGAGGAAATTTAGCTGCCAAGCATCTTGTATATAAATATCGGTTAGCCATGTTTTAAGAATGCTTCACCATTTCTTTTCTCGATACCTAATTCTGTAGAGGTTCACATTTTAATTCAAGTGATCCAAGAGCGTTTTACGGTTTTTCTTAATTTTTTAATTTTTTTTTTTTGAAATATCGAAGATCCTTGTAAATTGTGGTGGCGACTGAGTTGTCTATCTACTTTGGTACATCTCAGGAAAAATTTCGTAATAGCAGCTCATTGATTTTTGCATTACCAATAATGGCCTACCCCTGGCCACTGCATTACTTTTAAAGTGAAAATAAGGCATTAGTAATAATGTGTTATACAGCTACCTATACTTCATGCCAATTCCTTGCATACTGCATTACTTGCAAAGTGAAAACGAAAACGAGTTCCCAGACAACTAGCTACCTCCAGTAATATCCCCGTGTTAAAATAATGAGCTCATCAGGCAAACTTCAGCCAGTTACTTCTCCTACTAAAACCCATTATTTGGTAATGTTTTTTTTTCCTGGGATGTAACCCAATATATTTTACAGAAATCTCTAATTTTTTATCTCTCAATCATTTTCCTATCAGTCAATGGGAAAGATTTTGATATGAGATTCTCCCGAATAGTTCCGATAGCTGAGTATCCGCGTCTTTTTTAATATTGCTACAGAGGAAAGCCAGTAAACTGATTGTCGAAATAAAAGGAAAATGTGAAATTTTTCATATCTTCAGAAAACTCCTCAATCTTATTTAATAAGAGGGCAAATTTTCCAAAACATTATTCATTTTGCTTATTTGCTCATAAATGTTAGCCTTGATATATATGGATATTAATTAAATAACCACTTGTTGTACATATGGACCAAAACTTATATTCAAACCGCAACGGGTTTCATTCTAAGCACTGGTTACAGCCATGCTTTCTAAAATATTGTTACCATATTCCCATCAGAAGACAAATTTTGTAGTAGATGGAAATTCTTAATATATGTATTCGATTTTAGGTTGTCTGTGATTGAAAGAAGCTTCCACATTTTATCTTCTTTATGATTTTTGGTTTCTGTGTCTACAAAGTGAAGACAACTGCAAAATTTTCGTGACGCATATACAATAATTCAGATCGTTTCTTAAATCACCGTCAATACATCACATAACTCTAAATCTTGATGAACCCTTGTATTCCATGCTTAATAAAATTCCAATAAAAGTGTGTTGCACTTCTTTAATAATGTACGGGGGTTTTTTTACCTCTAATAACGGCATAATCGTTTCAAGTATCAGCAATGTGCAGAATCAGAGCATCATTGAAGAATTTCCAAACTGCTCATGTGGTTTCAAACAACGACAGAATTGATAATTGTCTGAAAGAAAATTGGAATCGAAGTCAAGCGATTGCTGGTGGTAACGGGCATTTGGAAGATTGAAGAAATACTGTATTAAGTGTTTTTGAAAATGACACAGATGCAGATAAAAAACTTCTGTTTAACAAATCAATTGACAAACTTACATCAGAATTGTGCATGACTTCAACTAAGGCTTCTTCTGTAGTATTACATTCTTCAATTGGGTTGCACCCAGTGCCAAAATTAAAGCGGTGACCATGTTTAAATGCGAATTCGTAATTAGATTTAAGTTGAGCGGCACAAACATGCAAAATTCCACCTTCACTTTCTCCAGCACCATTTTCAAGTGATGGTTCGATAAAAATCGTTCCCACATCTCATTCATTGTACAGCTTTTCAATAAAGTCTTAGGGAAAATTTCCAGAAAAAAATATTTGATATTTAAAAATTGTATTTCCTGATAAAATTTGTACAAAAATGTACAAAATTAAATATTTCATATATAAAATGGCACTACGTATTTATATAATTGTCGTGGAACGTTTTTCTTAAAAGCAACACTAATAAATATAAATTACTTTTTCATATAATTAATTTTTCACTATATGAAACTTTGTTTTTGACTTTTCGAATAGAACTTCCCGCTTTCAAACACAAAACACAATTGGATTGCCGGTTTGTAAAAAAATTAACAGGTATCCGTGAAAACAAAAATACTTTTGCGTCACATCTTTGAATATGCGGCCTAGTAGGTAACTTTTAGTCTATGGTTGCGCACGGTCAATTTGGGTTAAAATATAAAGAATGGCCCAGTTATAACCTGAATGCACAAAAGTAGTTATAACTTTGTAAATCAAAGACAAATTTTTATAAATTATGCACCAAATTAAAGGAAATTTATTCAGATTTAAGAAAAATCATAAAAATAATTTAATTTTCTTCGTTACGAATAAAAGACCGGACATGTTCGTTGATGCTCCCCATTAATTTTTGCACATCCTTAGGCTTTACTTTTATAGCACTCTGGTTCCATTTTTGTAATATTATAACTTAATTTTTTGCTTCTTTATTACTCTTCTTCAATTTATTTTTTACATTTGCCCAATATCTTTCGTTTGGTCGAAATTGTGGGCAGTTAGTAGGATTCATGTGTTGCTATTTCAAAATTAAACCAATCTTTACCGTATCTGGAACAATCTCCGATAAAAAAGAAGAAGTTACATCAAAAACGGTACAGAGATGGAAAATTCAGGAAAATAAGTGATTCGATTCAAGACAAAATTTTCCACGGTTCAGCACAATCAATTTAGCATATGTGCCCACAATCCGAAATAATAGAACAATTAAAAGAAAAGTTTAAAACATTAACAAAAAATAGCGAGAAAATCCAACTGCTAACAATTTTACCAAAAAGCTGGGCAATACATAAAATTGAGGAAGAATTCCTGGTTACAACCTATATCGCGCGAAAAGTTAAGCATTTGGTTGAAACAAAGGGTGTGATGAGTACGCCTAACCCAAAACTGGGAAGTCCAATTTCACCAGTGACAAGCAATTTAGTAAAATCCTTTTATGAATCCGATGACGTCAGCAGGTGTATGCCCGGACAGAAAGATTTCGTGTCTTTTTTTGAAAATGGTACAAAAGTCAGGAAAAATAAAAGACTTTTGCTTGGAAACTTAAGAGAAATGTACGCCTTATTCAAGGAACGACATGATGGAATAAAAATAGGTATTTCCAAGTTTTGCCAACTTCGTCCGAGGAATATAATTCTAGCAAATGCGAGTGGATCTCATAACGTGTGTGTTTGTACAAAGCATCAAAATGTGAAGCTGATGATTGATGCCATAAATTTAAAAAAATTAACTGCTGGTGTTCCGAATTATCAGCTTGAATGTTACAAAGATTGTTTGAAACAAATGACATGCATTCCATCTTCTTCAAAGTGTCACCTACGTAAATGTAACAAGTGTCCAGGAATTGAAAATTTAAAAGCAAAACTAAATCAATTACTAGAGCAAAATGATACTGATGAAATAACATATAAACAATGGGTAAGTGTAGATAGCGATAATTTGGAGACCATGATTGGCCAAGCCGACGTTTTTGTGGATTCCCTATGTGAAAAACTTGAAATTCTATTACCTCATTCATTTATTGCAAAACAGCAGGCAGCATATCTGAGCGAAAGAAAATCAAATTTGGAAGAAAATGAGTATATAGCAGTTTGCGATTTTTCAGAAAATGCTTCTTTTACTATTCAGGATGCAGTCCAGGGATTTCACTGGCACAACTCTCAGGCCACTTTATACCCAATCGCTATTTATTTTAAATCAGATGGAAAAACACAACATACAAACTTCATAATAATATCTGATTGTCTTGTACACGATTCTGTAGCTGTTCACCTGTTCCATCGCCACCTGAATGTATTTTTGAGAAAAAAGTTTAAAACAACCCCGAAGAAAATCACGTATTTTTCAGACGGTAGTGCTGCCCAGTTTAAAAATAAAAAGAACTTTATCAATTTATGTTATCATATGGAAGATTTTGGATGTAATGCTGAGTGGCATTTTTTTGCAACAAGCCATGGAAAAGGCCCAAGTGACGGTCTTGGAGGTACCGTAAAGAGAGAGGCACGTCGAGCTAGTTTACAGCGTCCATTACAAGGTCAAATAACTACTCCAAAACAATTATATGAATGGTGCCTGCAAAATCTTTTGAACTGTAATTTCGAGTTTTTAACTCTAGAAGACCACGAAGAAGAAGCACGGTTCCTTCAAATTCGTTTTAAAGATTTGCGTACTATTCCTGGAACTCAAAAGCTGCATTCTATTGAACCTGTAGATAAAAAAAAAATTAAAGTCAAGCGATACGCGGCAGATGCAGATTTTTTAATTGAAATCCTTCAGAAATAAATAAATATGCTGTAATAAAGTATTTAATAATGATAATACATTATGTTGTACTTTTTATTAAAGGTTTAGCAATGGAGAAAAAGAGTTTAAGCAAAGAAAAGTCGAAAAAGTTCCGTTACATTTGATTTGTCCTTCTTTTTGTAATTTGTCACCTTTTTGTATTTTGGTACATTTCATGAAATACATAATCCTTCGCCTGCTTTTTTCTTAATAACTCATGTTGTAATAAAGACTCCACATTGAAATTTGACAGACTTGTACAAAACATAATAAGAATTAACATATATTTTTTTGAAATTTTTAAAAATATTGATTTTCGAGAAATATCCTTTGGAAATTTTAATCCTTTTTTATTTACATTATCCTTGATCGAAACTTTGAAAAAAAATTTTTTTTGGAATGGCGCATGTTTTAGTCTGTAAAATGAGCCCTTTATTATTAACGTGCAATGAATACTTTTCGAGATATTAAAAATTGTGTTAAGGCATCTGAGTGCATTTTTATTGATTTTTGCCAACTTGGAATGGCCATAATTCTGAAAGTTCGAAGGCTATATGTCTGAAAGTTGGCAAATATTATTGTGCCGATCCATAGATCATGTGTACAAAATCTTATCAAATTTGGAGGTGATGAGGTCACAAATGTTAATATTTTCGGTTGATTTCATATGTTTTTACCCTATTACATCTACCCCTTTGTCTTTATACCACTTTTTGGCTAATTTCGAATAATGATATGTTGCTAGATCAGCCCAAATTTGACGGAATTGTTGTGCTTTTTAATCAGTGGTATTACTATTTTTTGGAGACCTTCCTTTATGTATAATTCAGACGTCATTTTTGATGATGTCACAAAAGCAGCACTCTTCAACCCACAACTACAAATCGCTTGCCATATCATGAATTTTTTGCCATATTTATCCAACTTGGTATACTTATATTTAGCGCTGACATTTCCAAGTTCCTTTCCAATATAAAATTTGTTTCCAGGTAACAGCTTAAAATCGCATTTTACGTAGGTTTCATCATCCATCATAATGCAACCTTTATACTTCGTTAAAATATTGGTATACAACAGACGAGCGCGTGTTTTGGCAACAGGATTTTTGTTTTTCTGTTCGGTTTGGGTATTTAGTTGCTCGGTAGGCCTTCAATCCATTACGTACACGTATTCGCTGGACATTGCTTCTGCTTGTTTTACATTTTTTAGCTTTATCGCGGTCAGACATTCCAGGATTTTTTTGTACTGATGCTAATACCTTTCTCTTCACAGTTGGGTTCCTAACCTTACTTTTTTCCACGTGTCTTGGTTTCCTATTTATGCTTATTGTAACATTATACCGATTTAAAACACTACACACTGTAGATTTAGGAATCTTAAGTATTTTAGAAATTTTCGAACCACTGAATGTTGGATTTTCTAAGAAAGTGTGCAAAGTTTCTTCACGTCTTTTTTGTTCCATGGCGTCTGTACGAAATACTATCGACAGACTTGAAAATTATGTCAAACAACGGTACATGTCTTGTCAACAACATATGTAAATGGTTTAAAATTTCATACACTGGGGCGCTGTAACAACGTTATAAATGCGTCAAGATTATAACTGGGCCATTCTTTAGATGGAAAAATTTTTTTTATATGGTCAGAACGGATCGGCCGCACAATATGTACCATGCTGGACATAAAAATATTTGCCATAGATATTATATTATATTTACCATGACGGCGCCGTTTTAAAAAATTACAAAGATTGTTCATCATTCTTAAGCCTATCTTTACTGCAAGATCAGTTGAGTTGCTATTTCGTAAAATTTTTTAAAAATAGTGGATATAAAATACTTTATGTCTCGAAAACGTTGTAGGGCAAAATGTTTGACATTTGACACCACCATCCCAATTATGCACTAATTTTACTCAGGGTTGCCAGATCAAAAAGTATGTAGCAAAAACTATGAGAAAAAAGCTTTAAATTTTGAACCTCATTGAAGCAAATTATGAACTAACTATTCTTAAGATTTCCAGATTGAAGTAAGTGAAAAAGCGTCGCAGAGCAAAATTGTTGACAATTTACCTTCTAGCAGCAACGGTTTATATGAATGGGGTCATAACCAGAGTTGACAGATAGAAAGGCTTATTTCTTGCGGGTATTAGCAAAATGGTTACTTTTTGTATGACATAAATTGAGCTGTAACTCTTTTTAAGGTTGCCAAGAAAAATGTTAAATTTTGGAGCGAAACATAAAATAGTTTATATCTCGAAAACGACCTAGAGCAACATTTTTGAAATTTGGGACCACACTAAAACACCCTATCCCTATTTAGCTTTATTCGGGGTTGCCAAATCGAAAAACGATCGCTTACATAGCAAAAATTAAGGGGTAAATACTTGAAATTGTGTCCCTCATTAAAACGTTCCACCTGAATTGTGGCCAAACTAATTGTAAGGTTACCTGACCGAAAAACATAAAATTTTGGCGGGGAACATATATTCTTTCATATCTCGAAAACTAAGCTTTATACGAATAGGGTTACAAGATAGAAAATCTTAATATTTTGGAGGGGTACAGCGAAACAATTGTAACTTAGAATCATATGATATGAGCGGTAACTATTTTTAAGGTTGCCGTAAACCAAAATTTAATATTGGAGAGATATTTAATGTACTTACATCTCAAAATTATTGTAGATTAAAATATGCAAAATTTGGCACCACATTGAGACAACCATCCGAATTATGCAATAATTTTTTTAGGGTTTGCCAGATCCAAAAACGATCGATTATATCGCGAAAAGTAAGCATCGTTTGAAATCTATAATTACATTGAACAATCCATCCGAACTGTTTTTAAGATTGCCAAATCAAAAATCATAAAATTTTGTACCTTGCATTAAAAAAGGATTTTATTGAAAGTTTTATTTTTTCTAAAGACAAAACTATTCTTATCATTTCTCAACAATCACAATGAGGTCCTGCATTCCACTTTGAATTTTAACATTGTCGTTTTGAGACTACAGTGAGATAAGAAAAAAGTTTTTCAGTAAAACCTCGAAACTCCCTCGAGGTCAACAAGTTGTTACTTAGAATTTTTATATTATTTTTGTTTGGTTAACGGAACGCTTTTCCGTTAATTTTTTTTTTTTAATACTTTGTACTAATTCATACACTTTAGAAGATTTTCGGGGTTAATTTTCCCGGGGGGGGGGGGGGGGGAGGGTGGTTGAGAAATTCCAAGTCAAGGTGAAGCTAGTAGTCCTGTGTAGTAAAACTTCAAAAGCGTTTGGCATTCTCAGGACAAACTTTTATGAGCTTTAACATTATTTCGTTATATAACTCAAGAATTATTGATGATTATACCCTATACCTCTATGTGAATTGGGTATAACGACTTTGTGCTGCTATTTGCAACTACCAAAAATATTTGACCTAGACCCATCTTTTATTATACAGATCGACTCAGAATCTCTGAGTCTATTTACCGTTGTCCGTCGGTCCGTCCATCTGTGTGTCCATGTAAACCTTATAATATATATTTCAAATATATAAATATATTCCATCGGCCATGGGACGAACGCTATCGAAATTGGTGAAATTCAGTACATGTACCTAGTCCCCATACAAATGACCCCTATGAAATCGACATAAATTGCCATAAGAACCAAATTGTCATATAGATCTCAGTCAAATTGGGTTTGTATGTATTTATTACATCCATTAATCAGTAGCCCAAAAATAATCCCTATAGGATAATTCTTAGTTATAGGCCCCATATAGAGCTGCTTCCCGATATTCACTTAAATCTATCAAAAAAACAAAAATATTGCACAATTTTTTCTCAAATTTGGTTTGTATTAAGTGAATTTACCAAATATGGTCAGGATCGGTCCATATTTCGACCTAGTTCCCATATAAAAATAACATCCGATATGAACTTCTCCATATCTGGAGCCAAAAAAATTAATAACGATGCCACTCAAATTTGGTATATGCTGATTTTCTATATCCAATTAGTTAGACCGAAGCGTAGGGTCTCTAAACCATGGTATAGGGTATTGTATAGTCGGTCTAGACCGACTATAATTTTCTTACTTGTTTTTAATTAATTCTTCAGGAAAATTATATCTAAATAATATATCCATGTAGAATATATAAAGATATATGATGTGTGTTTGACTTAATATTAAAAATATTGCTCCAACATATACATCTCTTCTACTCTACTTATAATAATAAATAACACTGTGGAACAAATTCAGGTTAGCAAAAGTTATGAAAAGTTTAAAGTAAAAAAATTAAATAAAATTTGTGGAAAATATTTTCAAAAAGCATGAAAAAAAATAATTTTTCCAACATTTTGCTTCATAAGCACCACAAAAATTTTCTAATTTTTTGTCTTTTACAGATTGAAAAAAGATCAAATAGCCGACGAGTTATAGCCAAAAAAAAACATATAAGCAAAATGCTGAAAATCGGCATTTGACTGCAAAGTTCGAAGGTCGATTAAAAAAAAATCTAACTTACATAAACAAACGCCGCGATACGGGTCTTCTAATTTAGCCTCTATTTTCACCCCTCACTCTCAGAAACGACCTAACTTTTGCTAACCTGAATAAGTTATGTTACAAAAAAATTTATTACAAAAAGGGGGTAAAAAATACAATTCTCTGTAGACTTAATTCGATAAAATTGGTACATCTTGATTTGGTGAAGCAATTTGCAGAAGAGTGAAATGAGAAATCATCAATGGTTCCTGAGTTGTAGCTGAAAAACTAAGCAAACATCAATATAAGGAAAAAATTTGGCCTGAGAACGCCAAAATCTTTGAAAGTTTTACTATACTGGTCTAGTACTTTCACCTTGACCTGGATTTTTTCTGCCCCTGGCTATTGTACAGTGTTATGCCTCTTGGAACAAACTTATTTTAACAATCCAAAATTGTTTGTATTTTTTCAAACAAAACTCCAAAATCTCTAAATTTATAAAAATTACATGTATTTTTGTCGCACTAGAACTAAAGAACCAATGAGCCAAATTTAATAAAATTTTACATGTATGATCTATGGATGACAAGAATGGTTTTTAAAAGAAAAACTAATTTTAAATAGTCAAAAGAAAAAAAAATTAAGGATTATATGCTTATCATTTTTAGCGCCGCATACTATATAAAATTTTTCATATTACAATGCATTTATTGTGCTAAAAAGTGTTATTCAAAATTTTAAAAATTGTGTCAGTGACAATAAAAGAAGTAATTTTGATTTAACATATGACAAATTTATAAATTCGATTATTTATAATCAATATGGGACAATAAAATTAAAAAAAAAAAATATACATAAACATCACAGTCACGTGCAAATGCTTATGATCAACTTGAATTAAGAAATCAATATATCCGATTAAGAAATTGACTAGCAAGAACAAGCACCTCAAATACAACCAGATTAATATTTAAGCGTATCGCTTTTCCTTATGATCATACAATTGATTATATCTTAAATCCAATTGTTGCCAAAAGCAGAATGAATAACATCTGTGTACATTACAAAGCTTTAAAATTTAAAAATTAAACGCATGGCTTACGGTGTGCAAATGGTAAAGTCAAATTGCCAGTTTGAAATAATCCACCCGAGCCATTGCTAACATTAAATTCGGGAGCAATGCCACAATCGAAGCATTTTTTATCAAACATTCAAATATACAATAATGCGGCAGAGCGGTGAGCGGCAGAGCGGCGAGTTTGAGCGGCAAGTGGTTTATTACTGAGCGTCATTTCTGAACGGTTAGTTGTCAAAATGTCATTGTCAATGTTATTACGCAAAAATCGTATTCATATTTATAAGAATTTAATGCGTTTAAGAAAAAAAGAAGATTTGGTGTTCATCCTATAAATCAAGCAAGGCGACATTACGGTGAATTTAACCATTTATATACAAAATTTATGCAAATTTATAGACAGATTTTTGCAATACTGCCGTATGTCTGTGAAATCCTTTGATTTTTTGTTGCAAAAAGTTATCACCAGTTTGACAAAACAAAGAAAATCCATTTTTTTGCCATTTTTATTTTTTGTCGCTCAGAAAACAACTAAAAATTAGAACAAGTTTTATTCCTGAGCGTTTTCATTTCAGTAGTATATCATATGTTTTCATTTTTTGCCGCTCATTGCGTGGCCTCGGCCTAAAGCGGGCAGGATACAGCTAGTACAGATATGTACATAATATTAAAATAAAGCTATGCTGTACGTATAAGCTATATTAATATTATGTTCGCTTCATTAGTACTAGTTTAACAACGCGGGAATTACATTTTTTATACCCTATACCACTATGTGGTTTGGGTATAATGACTTTGTGCTGCTGTTTGTAACTACCAAAAATATTTGACCTAGACCCATCTTTTATTATACCGATCGAATCAGAATCACTATCTGATTCAATTTAACGATGTCCGTCCGTCCGTCTGTGTGTCCATGTAAAGCTTGTAATCAAACTTCAGGTCGCAAATATGAACATATTTTGATGAAATTGGATATATATAAGTTTTATTGGCAATAGGATGAACACTATTGCAATTGGTGAGAATCGTTCCATGTTCAGACCTAGCCCCCATACAAATGACCCCTATGAAATCGACTTAAATTGCCATAAGATGCAAATTATCATATAAATCTTAGTCAAAATGGGTTTGTATGTGAATATTACACCCATTAATCAGTAATCCAACAATGATCGCTATGGGACAACTCTTAGTCATAGGCCCCATATAGAGCTGCTTGCCGATCTTCACTTAAATCTATCAAAAAACAGAAATATTGCGCTGATTCTTCTCAAATTTTGTTTGTATATATTTTTGCAAAACACAAGAGACCTTACCAAACATGGTCGGGATCGGTCCATTTTTGGGCCTAGTCCCCATATAGATATAGCATCCGATATGAACTTTTTCATATCTGCAGCCAAAAAAAATTATAAAAAATCCCACTCAAATTTGGTTTATGCCTTTTTTTATATCCAGATTGTAAGGCCTGAGAGATAGGGTCTCTAAACGCGTGATATAGGGTATCGTATAGTCGATCTAAAATGCCACTTTGATTCATTATATCCAACTGATTTACCATTATTGACATTTGCAATTCATTCACCTTTTTTGGTTCCTACATCTTGGGGCTTATTGAAACTTGCCCTGGTTACGATAAATGCTTTAGTGTACTCAGCATAATGCCTTTGCAATGTTTCTTTTTTTTTAACTTTGCATTATTTTAAAGTTAGCTTTGGCCCTTACTAAATTTATTTAAGGTAAAATCCAACAATATTTACAAATCTTACCAAAATTATTCATGATTTTAACCTTGTAGTATTTATGTCATATTTAAAGAAACAGAAAATTCTAGTGGTCTTTCATTTAGGTAAAAAATTTATTCTCAGAAAATTATTTCTTAGCTAACAATTCTTTTTGCATAATTTTGTAATATACTCAAAATACAATTGCTATCCTAATTTCTACAAGCAGAATTTCTTATATTTTCATTACCTGTGCTTTCTGATGTCCAAATATTTAATTCAAGTGAACATCTTTGTAGCAACATGTAAAATATTCCTGTGTTTTGCATTTTTATAACACCTCAAATATTTAATGCAAGGGTGGTTACAAACCTGCATATTATTTCTTATTTTGATTATTGTCAAAAACAACAAAAAGAAATAAAAAAAAAAAAATTCTTTAAATATTTCAAAATATACAACTGTCTAAACTCTGTATAACCAATGAGTACAGAAGGATGTTAGTTTTATTTGAGCAGAGATTAAAATCTACTTCATCCAAAGCTACCTATCTATCATTTAATGTCGTGTGTGTGAGTATATCAAAGAAAAGTAAAATCAAAATTAGAAGTTCGTACGGTTATCATCTTCCAACTTTATGTTCTAACTACTTTTTCATCTCTTCTTTACATTATTTGTTCATGTTCTTGTTGGTTAAAAGTTGCAACGTGATGACGGGCTTGTTGTAGTTTTATGCAATTTTAAGTTTCTACAACTTTCATTTCGTTTCAGAGTAATGTTACAATTACTATGCCAGTGTTTATATCGTTGGCTAAAATGTAAATATTACTGGAGACGAAGATATCGAAAAATTAAGTGGTTGGTTTTATTGCTCATAAAACTAATCCGAGACTTTGCATGTCGTCATTGATAAAATTGTAAATCTAAAAATATGTCCTGCCAAAAATTGCACTAGAAATTGCATGGTAGACTTAGCATTTTTAGATTATTTTGAAAAAAAAAAAAACAAATTTATATAGCAAAATTAAATGTTTCATTTAAAAAAATCAAATAGGCCTAAGATAATTATTAATAACTAGCTTTTTTTTTACCCGATCTTGCCCGGACTTGACTTGAAAAATGGTTCACTATGCTTACCATGCGCTGAGTACTTAGTGCCCAATGAACAAATTCCTCAAAAATCTTAACTTTCTCCACAAAAATTTGTATGGGATTGGGGAACTTGTTCGTAATGGAAAAATTTCCCCAATGTTTACGTATTTTGGGGAGTAAATTAATTTTTTATTTCAATTTAAAATTTTTTGATTTTTTAATTTAGAAGTTTTTTTTAAAGACGCTACAGCAAAAATATTTCAAAAATAAGCTGTGAAACCACTTGAAGTTTTTTTTTTTAAGCTTATATGTTTTGTAAACATCAAATATAACGGAATCGTTTGCAAATTAAATGAAGCAGAAGTTTTAAAAGTTGAATTACTTCATTCAATAAATGATCACCATTGAGCAGAGACGTCAATTTTATAAAAGTTTCAAAAATGGAAAATGAAACGACGTTTAAAATTGTGCCGCAGGTTGCTTTAAGCAACTGCTTATAGTAAGTATATGTTTGGCCTATCATACGTAGATAAAATTTATCATAAGACTTTTCATTGAGTTGTGGTCCGCGAGCGAGTCGCATCCGCGTCCGCGCGTTTGGCAGCCACACCCGTGCTGCCGCGCAGTGGTTGTCAACTTATTTCAATTGCCAAAATATATTTTTCAGATCATTTCGATATTGTAGCTAAAAGTTACGAATTTTAGTTATTCTAGAGCTTTGTGATATACAACATTTCTGGTTTTTCCTTCTGGTCCATATACGAAAATACTGTACTATGGAGCAGGCGACATAGAATTGTCTATGAGAGAAACAGTTGTTTAAGGATTTCTAGATGCATTTGAGTAGATTCAGGCATTCCCGCTTCTCTTAACAAAGCTTGCTGAGCTGCGTTTCGCGAGCCCGTCGAGATATGCTGTTGAAGAGAATACAGATTTTAAATGCGTGTATTGGAGGACAGATATTGAGATCAGTATGCAGATTTTCACTTAAACAAATATTTAACAAAATTCATAAAATAAAAATATGTAAAACTTTAAGAAAGAATTTGGGGAGTAAGTTCATTTTTTTATTTCGTTTTTTTTTTTAAAAATTTGGAATTTGCTCATTTCTTTTGGGGACCTTTTTTTAAATTTGGGGAATTTGTTCATCGTGAAGTTATTCTCGTGTTTACCAAATTTCAGAGAAATCCGTTGAAAAATACAAATTTGTATAGCAGTCAAACAAAGAAACTAATAAAAGGAAAAAAAAAATAAATTTTATATACATAGAAGTGAGCACAAAATTAGGTGTGACCAGTAAGAAGGATATGGCGACCTTGCCTGGGGTACAGAGATTGTGCGTACCAAATTTCAGAGAAATCCTTGAAAAATAAAAATTTGTATAGCGGTAAAACATACAAACAAACAAATAAACAAACAAACAAACTTAAAATGAATTTTATATATACATATATATTGATTTACGCTCACTGATTTACTCAGTCATTTACTGATTATGTAAAGCTGTAAGAATAATGTTCATTCTAATCTAGGAACTTGAAACTTTGAATTCAGGTTTCCCTCCCGCATCTCCATCATCCACTAATTCTGGATATTTGAATGCTAAGAAGGTAAAATATACAAAATAGTAACTTCTCTGTTGTTTCAATAGGAAAACCTACTTATTGGCCAACGGATCCTAATAGGTTTCCAGATATAATTGATTTTGTCGTGTATAACGGTATGCACGATTTATATATTTATTCCAATGTTGAAATATTACAGGGATTGCAATCTAAGTTATTGCGGACTATTCTGAACTCACCATGGTTTGTGAAAAATAATATAAATCATAGTGGTCTCAACATACGGCAAGTGAAGGACATTTAAGGAATAAATTTGTATATATCTATACTAATATAATAAAGATGTAATGTGTGTTTGTTTGTTTGTTTGTTTGTTTGTAGGAGGTAATCTTCGTAACTACCCATCTGATCTTCCTGAAATTTTCACAGAGTCTTACTGCGGATATGGGAAGTACTATAGGCTATAATTTTTTAAATATTTTTGGTGGGTGTGGCACCTCCCACACAAAGTAAATTTTTAATATCATATACATTTATTGAGTACTATGATAGGGAGAGCTTTGCAAATTTGTGTGAGGTCACCCATTGTTAATATAAGTAGCTACGCCGGAAATGGGCGGGATCGAACAAGTGGGCGTGCTACCTCCCATGCAAGTAATAATTCAATATTATGTATCTCGAGTACTGTGATAGAGAGAGCTTTTCAAAATTTTCTGATGTCACCTATTATTAATGTGAGTAGCCAGATGCAAAATGTTCAGTATCGGACTAATAGACGTGGCACCTGCCATGCAAAGTAAATATAAAATGCCATATATTTGGAGTACTGTAATAGTGAGAGTCTTGGGACTTTGTGTGAGCCCATAAGTTATTCATTTGATTAGTTGACAAAAAATGGGCGTAATCGGAGCAGTGGGCGTGGCACCGCCCATACAAAGTAAATATATGATATCATATAACTGGTGTGCTGAAAAAGGAAGCTTTGACACTTTGCACGAGCCTATCAGATCTTAGTATGAGTAGTCGAACAAAAAATTGGCGGGTTCACACCTATGGGCGTGGCACTCCACATGCAAAGTAACTATTTAATGTCATATATCTGGAGTACTGTAAAAGAGATAGCTTTGTGGTTTTACCTGAGCCCATAGGTTCTTTGTGTGATTAGTCGAACAAAAAAAATGGGCGTGATCGGAGCAGTGGGCGTAGCACCGCCCATGCAAAGTAGATATCTAATATCATATAACTGGTGTACTATCAAAGGGAAAGACTCGACATTTTGCATGAGTCCATCAAATATTAATGTGAGTAGTCCAATAAATATTGGGCGGGATGGGATTAGGCGTGGCACCTCCTGTGTATAAAATATGAAGCACTACGAAAGCGACAGTATTTTGACAAGTTCATTAGTTATTAATGTGATTTGTCGTGGAAAATATATCGCCAAAATCAAAAATCGCCAAACGCAAAAATCGCGAAAAATAAAAATCGCCCAAAAACAAAAATCTTTAAAATCAAAAATGGGCAAAAGCAAAAATCGATAAAAACAAAAATTGCCAAATGATATTCTAAGTTCAAGGCCAATAGTTAAGTGTTGCCAGATCTAATATGGATAATCCGTCTTCTTCTCATGGGCAGCTACATGTACCTTGCTCCCGGGTAGGAACGCCGAAAAATCCGATAATTGTTGTATCGAATGAAAAAACAAAAAACATTGTATATCAGCATCAGCAAGCATTGAAAAAAAATCTATACTAATAATCTATACTAGCATAATAAAGAGGTAATGTGTGTTTGTAGGAGGTAATCTCCGTAACTACCCATCTGATGTTCCTGAAATTTTCACAGAGTCTTATTGCCGATATGGGAGTACGGCAGCCTTAAATTTTTTAAATATTTTAGGGGGCGTGACACCTCCCATACAGAATAAATTTTTAATATCATATATATTAAGTACTATGATAGAGAGAGCTTTGCAAATTTGTCTCAGGTCATCTATTATTAACGTGAGTGGTCACACAAAAAAATGGGCGGGATGCGCGTGGTACCCCCACACAATCTTAATAATAAATATGATATATCTGAATTACTGTATTAGTGAGAGACTTGGGACTTTGCGTGAGCCCTTTCATAACGATTCGGAAGGGGGGGAGGGGGAGGGTGTAGCAAAGCACACCGGGTTACATCTAGTATTATATAATTGTAAAAATATCTGAAACTATTACATTGATTTTGTATATAAATAATTCTATATTATATTATCTTAGTGATATTACATAATTATGTAATATACTATATGCTTATTTTTACTATACCTGATAGTATCAAATCTGCTTACTATCATACGATGGATTGCGAATTAATAAAGAGCAAAGGAAGCTAAAATGGTCAAGGAGGGAATAAATTGTATGTTCCATACATATGACCAACGAAAGTTTATAACGTAAAAACGGCCATGAGAGGAGAAAATTGTACATTTTTTATCTACTAAATAAATGAATATAAAATTTGATATGAATATTTAGCCAGAGATACAGACATCACCCAAGAGGAAATTATTCTAAATTATAAATGTAAATTGTAAATGTGTCCGGGAAACAAATGTGGGCTCAGAACAAATTTTATCGCAATTCGGCCATTTAAGGGGGAAAAACAGCCAAAAAGTGTAAAAAAATTTACCTTTCTGTATTTTCTTAACATATTAATATATATACTATGCGAAATATTTATAAGGCCATTATATTAAGTTGATTTTTTTTTTATCCAATATAAAGTATAATTTGAAAAAAAAAATGTCATAATAAAATTCAATACATTTCTACAAATCAATATATATCACATTTCTGTAACAATTTGTTTCCAAAACCTTTTTGAACTCAGTTCTTGTAACAGTTGGTGCGAAATTATTATAAAGCCAGAGTTGATCAATTTAATAAAACATATTGTTTAAATAGGTATGAAACTAAGTAAGATTTAGTTAAAAGAATTGTAATAAGAAGTAAAAAGCATATTTTTAGTAAAAATTTGAAAATGCCACGTGGAAAAATGCTCACATCTGAGGAAATAGCTCAAATTGTGGTACACAAGGAGCATGGTGCATCAAATCGCGAAATTGACAAAAAGTTGAATAGGTCGAAATGTGTAATAAATAATTTCATAAATGAAGGAAAAAAATACGGATAAGTAAAGAGTCCAGGAAGGCCACCAGTTGTGACTGAGAGACAAAAACGGCAGATTAAAAATATTGTCATTAAAGAAAATATAAGTCCGCGAAATATTATACACAAATTAAATTTGGAAGTTGAAGTGCATAGACTACAGCAAATAATGAGAAACGATTTGGACCTTAGATATGAGAAAAAAACTTGGCAAACCATTGCTTAGTCCCAAGCATAAATTGGCTTGGGACTAATACGTTTTGCAGAAAAGTATAGATTTTGGGACCATGAATGGAAAACAGTCGTGTTTTCGGATGAGAAAAAATTTAATTTAGATGGACCAGACGGGGTCCACAAATATTGGCGCAATAAATATTCCGAAAAAGCAAACAGACATCGTCGAAATTTTGCTGGTGGTTATATCATGGTATGGGCCGGTATTTCCTATAGAGGAACCACTCCAATATGTTTTGTATCGACTAGAATGGACTCGGAATATTATATAGATTTATTGGACAATGTTCTAATCCACTATGGAGAAGAAATTGCTCGCCCAGAGTTTATATTTCAGCAAGACAATGCTGCCATGCATAGATCTCGGAAGACAAAATACTTCTTGAACTCCCGTGGAATAAAAACCCTGTAATGGCCAGACATAAGTCCAGATCTCAACCCGGTGGAGAACCAATGGACGTAAATTTGCCACAATAAAAAACCTAAAAGATGCTGTTCAGCAGGAATGGCGTGACATTTTACTAGAACATGTCCACAGTCTTATAAATTCCATGCCAAGATGTTTAGAGGAGGTGATCAATCAAGGCGGCGCGCAGTGGACCATATTTTGAGAAGGCGGCCAAAAATCATTTTTTTTTTTTTTGTTACCGATTTTAAAGTTATCTTATTCATTTGAAAGTAAATACTAGTTAGCCTTGGGAGCCAAAAAATTGCGACTCTATCCCAACTATATCACAGCGAACAGGGTCTTCGAAAATGGGCTTCCTCAGTATTTTGCTAAAATTAAAAATTTCTTTGTAAATTTTTATTTTTGAATGACTGTAACTTTTTTGATTTAAAAGATTTTGAAGTGATATAAATTTTATATAATTTTGTGGCTTCCATACTATTAATGTTAAAAATGTAAAATCACTGAGTCATTCCGAAATGTAAAAAAAAAATTTTAAAAAAGGTCCAAATTTTCCGAAAATCTGCTACTTAATAGAGCATAACTCCTGCCAGTCAAAACCAGTCTTGCACTTTTCTATAGTCCGAGCCCTCTCCTATACTTCTGTACACCATTATATACCCGCCAGTTTCAGCCCGTGTGCACCAGAACAATTTTTCTGACCCAAGGTTAGATATTATCTGCAAAATTTATGAATACATAAGGTGTCCATTATGTGGTTAGGATATATTAAGTTTGAGGTGATGTTTGTAACTGCCAAAAATATTGGACCTTTATCCATCTTTTCTTATACGGATCGACTCAAAAACACTTTCTGAGTCGATTAAATGATGTCTGTCCCTCCGTCTGAGTTATATGAATACAAAAGTTGGTCGTACCGGTGCACCGCGGTGTATTCTTTGCGTGTCGGTAGAGTTGTCAGGAGTTGTTGTATACTTATAAAAAAGGGTTGAGATATAATACGTTTAATTGTTACAGGTACATTCACATAGGTATCTTTCAAAAACGTTAATAGTCTGAATTAGTCTGTTTCTGACAAAATGGGAAACAATTTAAATAACAGGTAAATGGTAAAAAAAAACTATTGCGACATAGCCCTTTAAGATATGAACAGGTATGATTCACCTTTTAAAAGAGGTTAGGGTATGGGTTTTTGATGCTTCTAAAAGTGGTAACAAAAGATAAAAATTTGAATATGGTAAAAAAAAAACTATTGCGACATAGCCCTTTAAGATATGAGCAGGTATGCTTCACCTTTTAAAAGGGGTTAGGGTGTGGGTTTTTTATGCTTCTAAAAGTGGTAATAAGAGATAAAAATTTTTGTTTTACATAATTGCAAGAAAGAGTATTTATAATAATGTTTCCACAATTATTATTCATTAAATTTGTGCAATGGCTAAGTACTGTTACAGAGATCTGGCAGATATTTATTTTCAACGAAATGATTTAGACGATGTAATTTTGCACATAGTGAACAACGACTTCTTTAAGAATTGTAACCTAGAAGACATTGAAATGCACAAAGGAAAAATTACAAATTTTGCATCGAATTTTAAAAGACGGTACATTGAATGCTCTCATAGCAAGTCAAAGATGTACAAACGTTACCAAGACTGGTTAATAAAGGAACTTATTATAGAGAGTCATCTACAACTGCCAACGAAAGTGGAAAAAAGGTCGACCAGCAAAACCAATTGACGGATGTAGTGAAAGATCTCGAAGGCGCAAGCTGGAGAATATCAATGAAGAAATTTCTCAAAGAATTATTAAAGATTCATTTTTGCACCAAATTCAACCAACCCAAAATAAAAAAAAAAAATTTAAATAATTAAAAAATAGTAGAAGCTAGCCCAAGGCGCACAAAGAGGATTTTGAAAAGCATTCCTACACCAACTGAAGATAAGAAATTTACGCCGGAAGAAGCGTTCGCCCTATTTTTGGATTTGAAATTGACCAAAAATCAATATAAGGAATTGCGGATGCGAACCAATGAAAAGAATTGTGGGATTTTTCCAGAGTATCGAGATTTAGTTTCTGCCAAAAAAGAATGCTTACCTTCACAATCTGCTATTAGTGTCAACAAAGTATTGCAGACCAATAAAATTTGCATTCAAAAAGGAAACCAAAGATGTCATAAATGAAGAAGTTCAAAAAATAAAAATCAAATTAAGGAACTTCAACCAGTAATATTTAAATTTGATGACCAAGACATTGAAGTACATTTTACAATGTGCCTCACAATGATTGATGGAAAAGTTGCACAAGCTTTAACTGGAACAAAGTCAACGTCAAGCTGCATTATATGCCAAAAGACATCAAGACAATTAAGCTAACCCCCACCAGAAGTCGATAGTTTTAAAGAAGCCTACGAATTTCGAATGTCCCCTCTTCATGCTAGAATACGTTTCATGGAGCATATTCTTAAATTGGGTTATGATTTGGAATTTGGTCCGTTAGGCGAAACAGTGAGAAAAACAAAGAAAATGAAGAAAAAAGAAAGCAAAAAAAAATTCAACAAAAATACCTACAGCTAGGCCTCGTAATCGACCAACCAAAACAAGGAGAAGGACACACAAATGATGGAAATATTGCAAGGAGATTTTTTTCCGATCCAGAAACTGCAGCATCTATCACAGGTATAGATCATGAATTAATAAGACGCCAATAAAACAGCTATACTTTATAATGAAAAATACTCTTGGAGATATATGCCATCCACAGTTCATAAAATTTTGTACCATGGGGAACAAATAATTCAAAACAATATGCTACCAATAGGAGATCTATCTGAAGAAGCGCAAGAAAAAAGGAACAAAGACTACAGATTCTTTCGCGAGCACAACACAAGGAAAATGTCCAGATGTTGTACTAATGAAGACCTTATCACTATTTTGTTATGCACTTCAGATCCATATATGTCCAACATTCGTCAAAAATGGAAAACAACCTCTATTGAATTAGACGAAGAAACTAAACAACTTCTAGAAGATGAAAATCAAGGCTATTTAGAAGAAATTTTTACTAAAATTGGTTGATTTAAAGTACTTTTTCATTACACTAACAATATGTTACACTTTTTTTCATATAGTTAAAAAATTTTCTTGATTTAAAAATTTATATATTTTGTAAATTTACAATAAAAATTGGTATATTTCATAAATTTACCATAAAAATTGATATAGAAATATTTTAAAAGACAATAAAAAAAAAAATTTAACTAAAACAAAAACATACGAGTTTTTCATTGAAACTTCTCTATCTTTAACCAATATAAGGTAACTTTTACGTTCGCTGCTTAATAAATTATATTTTAAATCGGGATCTTTCAAAAAAAAAAAAAAAAAAAAAACATTTGGCCCTTGTGCACATTAGGACTAACAAGTTTACGGGGGCCAAAGTTTGGCATTTTCTGAAAAAATTAACTTAAAAAATTGTTAAAAAGTATTAGTTGTAAAATTAACTGAAAAAATATGACATTTTTTACCTTTCAACACTTCACTTTATACTAAAATTCGACTACAAATGAAAATGTATTTTAAACCCTCCGTAATATTTTTTATTTTCGGTCCACCTTAAAAAAAAAATCTTAAAGAGATTACTACTCATGCACAAGTGGCTATTCTACTTCAAGAACGTATTTAAACACTTGCTGGTAACAAAAAATAAATAAATCGATAGGTACATCGTCATATGTGTCGGCGCGTGACCAAACGATGACCAGCAGTGGTGTGGAAAATTTTTTTGTGTTGATTAACAATACCGTATAAAAAAATACAAAATATAAGTTGTATCAACTTCACTTAGCCAGGTGTACCATATACGAAATAAATAACTAAAGTACTTCTAATATTCCAGTCCCAATTTAACATTGAGCCTAACAAAAGAAACAAAAACTTTTAATAATTTAAATCACATTACTTTCCCAGGGAAATATACAGAATACTTTAAAGTATACGTTTGTTTTCCCAGATAGTTTAGAGAAACATTTGATCCCCGCCAACAATTGCATTAAGTTACAGGAGAGTAATTAATCAATATTCGTGCAAAATACTTGAACCTTCATTCAATTTTATTGTACATAAGGAAATTCAATGGGAATATTTAAATTTAGATTATAAAATTGCAAAAAAATTTACAAAGATATGGAGATAAACTAGATCCTCTTTAATACAATCATTGTCAGTTTATATAACCAAAAATATTTGAATTAAAATCGCAATTTATTCAATTATACATAAACCAAAACGAAACAAAAATCAAATTCAAGTTAAGAAACAAAAAAGAAAAAAAAAAAACATTATTCCTAATTATAACACGGGATAATGGCTGCAACCCATATCTCAAAATAGAAAACCCTTTTGTATCTACAAACAGAGAAAAAAAGAAAAAAAGAAAAGAGAACTAAGAACAATTACTAATAATAAGTTAAATAACATAACAATCACCTAACTATCTAGCATCATCGTTGGTTCAACATCATCCAGTTCGAGGAGGCCTCATCGATCTACGATAATGTTGGGTGAGTTGTAACAACAACAATTTTTATTCTATTGATAAATATTTTTAAAATACCATAGAAATCAACAATAACAAATAACTTGTAACCCCCGAGAAATAGATATAAAGCCCTAAAGAGAGCGTTTAAAATACCAGAAATAAGAAAGAAAAAAAAACATAAGAATAAGAAAAAATAATTACACACCAATGTAAATTTCGGCATATACTGCCATTCATACATTACTCGCTCTTCTTTAATAATTGTTAGGGCTTACTGTTGAATTAATAATTATTTCTGCTCTCATATTATTATAATTTAAACGTTATCGTTACCGGTTTTCTTTTTTTTCTTTCTTTTGTTCTGAAACCGTGATCAAACGATGAAATCGTTTGGCTAAATCGTTAATCTTCGAAAGTGGGGTACTTTATAAGAAAAAAGAATAAAAATCTTTCTTAAATTAAGTTGTTATAAATACACTTAGGTATATACATATTTTATTTTGGTTGGAACAGGAGAATAATTGATAATATGAATTAAATTTAAAATATCGTAATCTTTAATAATAAAACTATTTGAACTAACCTGTTTAAAATTATCTAAATTACGCTTGGATGAAATATGAGAACTACTGTAATTGTAATTATTATATCACACGTTTATATTCAATTTAAAGAAATATTAACGATATGAATAAATTTATGCAAAGAATCATCATGAGTTGCTAAATTTGCGTAATTGTTTTCAATCATGGTAGATAATTTAGAGCTATAAAAAAATGTGGGATCCTAAAATCATTATTTTACGCCACTGGGATCATGGAAGGGAGGGTTATGAGGCGCTTGTTCCAAACACCTATAGAACATGGAATATGTTAAAGTCATATAATCAATTTTTTGTTTTAGTTTTTTTTTCATTATAACCATAATGAAGCTTTGTTTCTATTTATTATGGTTATTCAGTCCAATCGAATAGTTAGAGTTTAAATTTAACAAGGGAGTCTTTATAATAAAAAGACAACGTAACGGTGCTGAGGTTATTAAAAAAAAAAATGACACGAACTTCACCCCAACCGACTGTTAGCTAGTGATTTAATGGCTCCCGCAGTCTTTTTTTTTTTTTTTGTTACCGAAAAAAAAACTAAAGCTAATATTCTTTTTCTAATGTTAGTTTTTCTATTCTTAACATCTTAAAACATTTCGCGAAATGTTTTACAAGTATTGTACATTACATATTGTTGGCGTATAGTGGTAACTAAAAAATTATATATTTAAATGGCCGAAAGACGACAAAGTCAGACCAATAGAGGTTATTTGTATAGAGCTAGATCTGCACCTACACCGATTCGCAACAATTTCAATAGCACTCGTCCTATATATTTACATTTGCGACATATAGTTTGGTTACAAGATTTACATGATTACACATAAGGACTGACGGACAGACAGACAGACAGAATTGTTAAATCTACTCAACAAATGATTCTATGTCGATCTGTATAATAAAAGGGTGGTACAGGCTTAATATTTTTACACTTATAAACAGCAACACAAACTCATTATACCCTCCCTTACCTCATCGAGGCATAGGGTATGAAAAGAAGTTTTTGTTAAACGTGTAAAGTTGCTTCAAAAGGATCTTTTCATAAAAACTACCTTCTCTCAAAAATTGCCATTTCTTCAAAAGTGCCGTTTCTTCAAAAGTACCTTTCATAAAAAGTACTTTCCCTTCAAAAGTACCTTTTCTAACACCGTACCTTTCCTAAAATAATTTATTTTATTTGAAACTACCTTGAACTCGAAAGTACCATTTCTTCCAAAAATGCCTTTTTCTTAAAATAGTAACTTTTCTTAAAAAGTAATCTTTGTTACAAAAAACAAAAAAAAAATCCGTTTGTAGGAAGGAGTAATTTATCCTTTCTAATGTTTGATTGAATATTATAATTTATGAAAGCAAGTCCTAACCAGACGATCAACGCCCAAGCTGGACAATGCCTTTTTATATTTGGTATTTATAATGAACGGTCCAAGTCAGACTATTAAAGTCCAAACCTGTCCACGTCTTATTTTTATGTATTGTTAAGGGAAAGAAAACACCGCTTGACTTTTGCTTCGACTTGTTAAGTCAAGAGTTCATAGAATATTGATTTTATTGAAAATTAAATGTTTTAGCTTAACTTCTAAAGATTTAACAAAAATAAACAGTTAGTCCTCTGTGTATGTAAATGAGTGAATTTAAAAATGAGAGTGAGTAAAAGAGTGACTTATTTTAATATAAATTACAATGTGAAAGAAACGATAAATTGAAACAACATAATATTAATGTAACAGTGAACAAATAAAATAATTGAGTTAAATTTAAATAGGAACAAATGAGTAACATAAAACAAGCAAAAGAAATAAAACAAACATAAAGTTACAGCGACATACAATTAAATAAATGCATTCGTTTTGTGTAATGAAAATTAAGTATAAATAAATATAATAAATATAATAAAATGTGGCTGCTACACACTCCCCCTCTGCCTCAGAAATCGTCCCGATGATGGGGCAGCATATCTCCATATCTTACTGGTTGTGTTCTCTGCCGTTTGGATCTTCTATAAACTTTATTCGGTTCTTGGATTTGTGTTGTTGTTCTGCCTGCATTACTGTTGCTTGGTTGTTGGTTTGTTGCGCTAGCTCCTGTTGAATCGCAAGAATTTGTCGTGTCTGTAGCAGTGTTGTTTGTGGCATTCAAATTACTTTTAGGGCGACCTCTACGTTTAATGGTGTAGACAGGTGTATTCGCGTGTCCTTTATATAATGTTAAGTCCGAAGAATGATAAGTGGACAACGGAACTTCAGGGTTATCAACTGCAGCAATAGTGAAACATGATGATCCCTTCTTGTTTATTACGATATATGGACCATCACGACGTGGTACCAACTTTGATGTTAAATTGTTGTCTTTGTTGCTAAGAATGTGTGTTGAGATGAGAACTTTGTCTCCAATTTCTATCTTCTGTTGTGGTTTACGTTTCAAATCAGCATACAATTTGTTTCTGTCTTGCATTTTCTCCTCTGATTCTTTAGCTAACTTAAGTGTATCTGCAAGCGAAAGTAGATGTGGTGTAATCTGTGGCACAAAATTTTCGGCATTCACGATGGCTCTTAAATCGTTTTGAACTTCTATAGGAGTTCTGAGCTCACGACCAAACGTTAAGTATGCAGCCGAATAGCCCGTAGATGCACAATTTGCTGTGTTCATTGCAAATCTAATTGAGGGTAACTTTAAGTCCCAAGTGGTATGATTTTTACCAACATAAATAGACAATTGCCCTTTAAGGTCCCTATTTTTCCTTTCCACTGGATTAGCTTCCGGGTGGTATACTGGAGTGAAGGTTTGTTGGATACCTAGGCAATATGTAAGCTTTTGCATGACGGCAGAAATAAATTGGGATCCATTATCCGAATGGATTCTTCTGGGAATACCATATCTAAGAAAAACTTCATTGAGTAACAAAAGAGCACAGTTTTCCGCTGACGCTATATTTAACGCAAATAACTCTGTCCAACGACTACATAGATCCTCCACAATCAAAATCCATTGATTGCTTAGTGGGGTACGAGGTAATGGGCCAAACAAATCTACAGCTACAATTTCAAATCTTCGGTTGCTGCAGACAGTTTGCATAAGACCTGCTGGTTTCATGTTTGAAGGTTTATAGCGCTTGCATTCAATACAAGATTTAACATAATCTATAATTTCAGCTCTCATTTTTGGCCAATAATAATGTGGTGTTATCCGCCTTATCGTTTTATCGACTCCGTAGTGTCCAGCGGTTGGGCTGTCGTGATAATTAAAGAGGATCATGCTTCGCATGGATTGTGGTACTACAAGTTGACCGTTTTCTGTCTCTTCTTCCGAGCAAAATCTATACAGAACGCCATCTAACATTATGTAACCTCTATTGGTATGCCTTAAAACATTTTCATCATTATTTTCAAATGAATTTATTATTAGTTTAATGTATGGATCTTCCATTTGCGCCTTCCTAAAATCCTCAGCTCCTTTTCGTGGGAAATCAATATGTATCGACAAACACTCACATTTTTGCTTATCATGGTTTTGGAGTGCACACGGAGGTCTTGATAGGGTATCTGCTACTGCGTTTTGACGACCAGGGATATATCCATATTGAATATTAAAATTTTGTAGTTGTAATGCCCACCGTGCAAGGCGACCTGTTGGGCTTTTTAAACTAAACAACCATTTTAGTGGTTGATGATCTGTAAGAACTAAGACTTCGGAACCTTCAATATATCCTCTAAACTTTTGAACTGCCCAAACTACTGCTAGAGCTTCTCGTTCTGTTGTGGAATAGTTCCTCTCTGCCGGAAGTAGTAAACGACTGGCATATTCAATGGTGTGTTCAAAATCCTTCTCCCCCTGGAGTAAAACAGCCCCAAGAGCATAGTTGCTCGCATCTGTTTTGAGCACGAAAGGCAAGTTTTCATCCACTTGTTGTAAAATGGGTGGAGTTATTAAGAGATTTTTTAAAGAATTAAAAGCATGTTGTTCTTTTTCAGACCACTGCCAAACTGCTCTTTTTTTTGTGAAATCTGATAAAGGTTTTGCTACCTTTGCAAATGATGGTATGAACCGTCTATACCAAGAACATGTTTGTAAAAATGACAAAACTTCTTTTGGATTTCTAGGCTTTGGACGCTCTAAAATCGCATTTGTCTTCTCTGGATCTACATTAAGACCATCAACTGTAAGAATATGTCCCAAGTACTTCACTTCCGGTTTGCAAAAGAAACATTTCTCTCTATGAAGATGAAATCCAAACTTTTTAAGCCGTTTGAATGTTTGTTTTAAATCTGAAATGTGCGACTCTAAATTCTTCGAACATATGATTATGTCGTCGAGGTATGCCAATATCAAAATATCTGGTAGACCAGTACGAAATTTATCGATCAACCTCTGAAAGGTTGCTGGGGCGTTTTTTAACCCAAATGGCATTCGTTTAAAAACATAAATTCCGAAAGGTGTTGTAAAGGCAGTTTTCAATTTATCTTTTTCTGCTATCTTTATTTGCCAATATCCGGAGCGTAAGTCTACAGTAGACATAAATGGAGTTGTTTTTGCTGAGTGTAAAAGGTCATCAATACGAGGTAGCGGATATGTATCCGTGGTTGTTATTGCATTTAAGCGACGATAATCAACGCATAATCTCACTGAGCCGTCCTTTTTCGGGATCAAAACTACAGGAAATGCCCACGGCGATTCCATTTCTTCTATTATACCTTTCTTAAGCATATTATCAATTTCATGTTTTAATAAGGTTTTCATTTTTGGAGACATTCTGTAGGGTGGATTTGAAATTGGATCATGTGAACCTGTTTTAATACAATGCTCTACATGAGAAATTGGTGTTTCGATGTCTTCAAATATTACTTTTTCTGACTTTAAAAGTTCTTCTAACGTTTGTCGTTCAATTTTTGATAGAAGAGGACCTTCATTTGGCCGTAGCTTTATTTCGAAGGACTGTAGTTCCAATGATTCGAAAACTTCATTGCAATAATCACTGTATTTGGCCTTTTTTAAAGGAGGAAACAAATCTGCATTATTTGGTGTTTCAAAACTCTCAGGAATTGAACTTTCAAAAATTTTGTTGATACTTCTTGGCGAGTAGTCATTATTATTACTTTCGAACCAAGACAAAAATTGATTAACATCATCTGGCTTTTTATGTACCGATATACTATTTATAGTTTGATGTTGATTTTGTTTAAATTCAAAGTTTTTCAACGGATCATCTTTAAAATGCCAAGTACGTTGGGCTAGGTCTAAAACAATACCATTTTCTTCGAGGAAATCAATTCCAATTAGAGTTCTGTTACCAATGGCCTTTGGAAGACAGATGAATTGAATCTTTTTGAGCCGTTTACCAATAATTATATCTACGGTTGTAGAATAAACCACTTCATTGTGAGCTATCCCATCAGCAAGTATTATTTCGGCACACACCTTTTGAAATGGAACCCCATTTTTAATCAACCTTTGATAGAGAAGGAACCCTGCAACACTGGTTCTGGCTGCGGTGTCAAAGTAAGCTTCACCATTCAGACCACCAACACTAATATTGACTTTTGGGACATTTCTTCCTACCACAGTGGTATGTATGGAGTTAAAATCCAATTTACCCTCTCTAGCATTAACGCTGTTTTTATTACAGGATGGGCAATTTGAGCGGTAAAAGCCTGCTGCACCACATCCATAGCAATTAAGTTTTGTTTCAGGCATTTTAACTTGTATGTGTTTTTCAGCTTCGATTTTTTTAAAACAATTCTCTGCTAAATGGTTTTTCTTTCTGCAATAAGTGCACCGTAAGACTGAATTTTGTGCATTTCCGAAAGGTCTGCCTTTCAATTCTCTGTTATCCTGTCTGTTTTCCATTACTAACATTTCTATTTCTCTGGCCCTATTTAAAAGTTCTTGAAATGTAGAAATATTATCTCGAGAAACCTTTTCACGAATTTGTAGATTAAGCTGACAAAATACCATATCGAGCATTGTCTTCTCAGATAGTTTTTCTGTTAATTGGGCAAAAAGCTGTCTTTTTCTGCAGATAAAACTGTCAGTAGACTCTAAAAATTTCTGTTTTTCTTGACATATTTCGCTATATATGCGCCAATCCGGTTTTGGTGGAGCAAAAGAATTTTTTAATAGCTCTACAGCATCAGTAAATGTTTTCACTTCATTTTTCACTCCTTGCCACCATGTTGAGGCATAACCTTCTAATAGCAAAGGTAGGCTAGTTAAAGCAAGACGGTCTGAGACATTTTCGGCTTCTTTGTATACTAAAATTGTAGCGATAAAATCCAAAACTTCAGTAGAATTACGAGTACCCTTAAAACGTGCAGTGCAGTTACCCAATGTCGACTTAATATCCTGTCGCATTGTTAAACCACCTAAAAGTTCCCTGAATTGAACATCTGTTAAAACCATATTAACTGGAGCTTGTGCATGAATAGGCATGGCTGTATTGGGCACATGAATTGGGTTTTGAGCTGGTGCCACAGATTTATTTGTGACAGACATTGATGAATTATTTTGTAGCTGACTTGATGGTGCCACCGGTTGGTTTGTAATGCCATTTTGTGTACCACGTGAGCTACTAGAGCTATCGGTGTTAATAGGACTATTACGAGGACTTCGTCTCATCTTGTGGAAATCCAATAAACTCGAATAAATTTTATATAGGGAAACCCTGTCTTCAATAAAAGAACGTAGAGTGTTTAACAAATTTCTCTTAATTCTTATACCTTTTTGTTACAAAATCATGTAACAATGTGTATGAAATAATTTTTTTTTTTTTTTTTAATATTTTAAGTTTTGAAACCAACAACAACTACAATGATGACGAGAGCAAATGTACTACTGCAACAACAATTATGGTGAAGAATTTACAACAACAACTATGATGATGTAATGCACAGCAACAACAACGATGATAATGTAGGTACTGTACTGGTGTTTGGTATGTTAATACCAGCAATTAAGTTTTTGTTGAATTTTGCAAAAACACCGTAGATCACCGAAGGAACAATTTTTGATGAAATGATGGTAATCTGCTTTAGTGTTGAAGATTCCCAAATAAATTTACGTTGGGCGCCAATTGTAGGAAGGAGTAATTTATCCTTTCTAATGTTTGATTGAATATTATAATTTATGAAAGCAAGTCCTAACCAGACGATCAACGCCCAAGCTGGACAATGCCTTTTTATATTTGGTATTTATAATGAACGGTCCAAGTCAGACTATTAAAGTCCAAACCTGTCCACGTCTTATTTTTATGTATTGTTAAGGGAAAGAAAACACCGCTTGACTTTTGCTTCGACTTGTTAAGTCAAGAGTTCATAGAAGATTGATTTTATTGAAAATTAAATGTTTTAGCTTAACTTCTAAAGATTTAACAAAAATAAACAGTTAGTCCTCTGTGTATGTAAATGAGTGAATTTCAAAATGAGAGTGAGTAAAAGAGTGACTTATTTTAATATAAATTACAATGTGAAAGAAACGATAAATTGAAACAACATAATATTAATGTAACAGTGAACAAATAAAATAATTGAGTTAAATTTAAATAGGAACAAATGAGTAACATAAAACAAGCAAAAGAAATAAAACAAACATAAAGTTACAGCGACATACAATTAAATAAATGCATTCGTTTTGTGTAATGAAAATTAAGTATAAATAAATATAATAAATATAATAAAATGTGGCTGCTACACGTTCCCTTAAAAAATTAAATTTTCTTCTTTCTTAAAAAATAACCTTTTCTTAAAAAATACCTTTTCTTAAGAATAAATTTTCTTGAAATAAATAATGAAAAAGTACCTTTTCTTGAAAAGTGCCTTTAATTAGATAATTGCATAATTACAGCTACACGGATACCCAACATTTTGTCGTTTACGCTTTGCATACTGCTTCTGCTGATAAAAAAAGCACGCAGACAGCGATTTTTTCGTGGCATAAGTATTTTGACAAAATCTTTGTGGCATGTTTTAGCAAGTGACAGTAAATAACTTTGGAATTTAAATTTTATTGACCTTTTATTATAATAATAAAGTAAAATATTGAATAAAATTTATTGGAAATCATGGGAAAAACGTCTGAGTTAAGCTGTGTTGTTAGAGCTTCAATATTGGCCATTTTAAGTCTGGAGTCGCAGTAAAAGACAATGCAGTTAAATATAATTTGTCGCGCTAAATAGTGCACTGTCAACGTAATACATTAAGAAACACAGTGACATCATAAACTTAGCTATATCAGGTGCTAAGCGCAAAACAACGCTAATTGAAGACCGAATCCTTCTGCGGGAATTTCAGAAAAATATTCAACTAAATTCTCAATCTGCTGCAAATCAATGGAATTAATCGGTCAGTAATCCAATCAGTGAGCGTACTGTTTGGCGACATTTAAGAGATGGAGATTTTAAAACATACAAAGCCAGAACATACCTTATATATCAGAGGTGAACTAACTGAAAAGATTGGCATTTGCAGAGGAGCATTTTCCGAAGATAAAAGAGTTTTGGAGAAGCTTTCTATGGACAGGTTAAAGCTCCTTTGAGATCAAATAATCACAACAAAAGAATTTTGTAAGGCTGCCACAGATATGAAGACAAAAATATTCCTGTTACCCAAATAGTGAGCCATGTTCTGGGGGTGCATTGAGTACTACGGGTTGGGTGACTTGGTTCCCAAGGCCAATATTTGAACACCCTAAATGATAACGTTTTCCCTTTCGGAGACAGGTTAATCGGAGAATCATTTTTCCTGCAACGAAACAATGTCCCATGCCACAAAAGCAGGCTGGTATCCAAATTATTGAAGGATGATGGTGCTACTACTCTGGACTGGCCACCTCGAAGTCCAGACTTGAATGCCAATGATAACGTGTGGTCTCTTATTAAACGTAAAATAATTAGTTCTTTACATAAAATCAAAAAAGAGCCAATTACCGAAGTCACGAGATATTCTCAGAGGTCCCTCAAAATTTAGTGGACTCAGCTCCAAGATACCTTCAAGAAGTTATTGAAGCCAGAGGGGGCTATACATTTGATTAACTCATAATAAAATTTTTATACATTTGTTAAATATTAAGCTTCCTTTTTTAATAATAATAACTTGTCGAAATACTTATGACAATACTCGATTTTACTTTCATTCATATCTTTTGAATTTTTTATGAATGAATCTCTATTGAGTTTTTTTTTTTAGTTTACATTAGCAATATTTACACAAAACAAAAAAAAAACATATTCTATAAAGACAACAACTAAAAGTTGAACACAAAAAAGCATCATTTTGTTTTTGTCCAAATAATTATGCCGATTTGTGTATATTTCCTAAATTGTGCTGATGCTGTCAATTACATAAAGTCCAGTCTGGAAAAAATGGCAGCCTTTGAATTTTCTGAAATATTTCTACAATCCGATAATTTTCTCAAAACCGAATATGGACTGACCGACATATAATACTGTTGCTAGCTGCCCTTTAGCAATGCATCCATCTATACAGTATATATTCAAGTATATGCACATTTAGAGATTCTTCTTACACACATAGTATAATCCATCTACTGTAAAAATATGCTTACTTGTGCAATTAGCAAGGATTTTCATAAATTGATTCGGTAAGTATGTATATAACTTTAAAAAATATGCAAATCTTTTTGCTTGCGGTTTTACTTTGTTTTCAACAAATTTTGAAAATTTTTGCTTAAAGGATTACAAGTGCTAAAATCCAAAGTTTACTTAGTTAAATAATTTTTATTTTTGTTTTTTTTTTTTTCATTTGTAAACTTTTTATTGATTGGGGTAAAGAACTGCATAGACTTAAAATCAAAATTTCATGAAATTTAAACAAACATTTAATTTTTGTATGTTTTATATAATTTCAATTTAGAATGCGTGACTATTGGTTTGTATTCATCTTGTATTGTATTTGAAGGAATTTAATAAGCCAGTTAGTTTCAAATTGAAAAAAAGCCAGTAGAATTCTAATAGAGTAGACAGACTATTTTTATGGTAATAAAGAGTTATTGCTAAATGCGATTACCATTGTTATAACAATGCTTGATAATAAATCCATTTTGGTATGTCAATAGGCTGTTTCTAAAGTAAACACCTGTTGGACGTAGTTTTCAACAGCGTGCAAAGATGTCAGTATAATCTTATTATAAAACAAATACATATTTAAATCTATATAATAGTAAATAGAAACTAAAAGTATTTATGTTGTGTATTGTTCACAATTCTTTAGTGAACTAATGTACATTTAAAATATAAATAAGCAATAAATACTGTCGGTATACTTATCTATAATATTAATAGGCTAGGCGATTTCTTGTGACTGATGTTTTGTTCTACCGTTTTATCCCGATTTTGACCAAACGTATATTATTTGAAAGGTATTTCCTTTAAGCAGTTTTGCAGATTTACAGATTTTTAAATTTTTTCCTTTATTTTGAGTAAATTGCTTTTAATGTTGCTACTAACACATACATAAAATTATACAATGCTATGTGTGTGTTTATTAAATTGGTAATAAAAATGAGCTTGTTTTTTGTGCATATTTGTGAATTGGCTATAATTGATTATCATACTTTTAGGGTCTTTATTTAATGAAAAAATAAAATTTCCCAGAATTTGCTCTCGAACTTCGAGGGCTGGAATCTGCTAGTGTATATAAATTCATTATACGGCTCTGAATTAAATACTGGTTTTACAAGATATGTATTTAATGTACCTAACATAATTGTACTTATAATGGGTGATACAACTTTATACTCGTATAATTTAGTATATGGGTATTAACATTGCATTTCTTCCCTTTTTTAAATTTTGAAGTTTATATTTTACGTAATGTATTTTTCAAAAAATCTAATTTCAAAGAAGATTAAAATGAGATAAAAATAAAGATAAAATAACAATTTATACTTAAAAATAAATTTAATTTCAAACAAGATTCAAATGAGATCAAAATATATAAAATTACAATTTATAATTTTTATTATCTTTGATTTTTCTTAATATTTTCTTTAAAGGCAAATTTTCCCATGCTGTAGTAATATTATCATCCACAGTAGGACCTTCAGCATCAAAAAATTCCTCTTCGTCACCACATTCGTGACCCATTTGAATATTTTCTGAAGCTTCTAATAATATTACATCATTAACGAGTCTTTTTATTTGATATCTATGTGCAACTCTACGTCGCTTGTTCACTTTAACTAAATTAAGGGTCCGCCATCTAATGTTTTTTTTTTTTTAACTAGTGCCTATTTCGTGAAACTTAGCTCATGTCTGATTTGACAGATAATTAGTTTTATCCTTCCGCTGAACGAATATGGTTGTGTATACGCTTGAACAACGCTCGGAAATATTGCGACATTACTTTGAAAATCATGGTAATGTTGCAGAATGTGTGCGAAAATTGCGTACGGATTTTGGAAGAAGAGAAGCATGTTCAGGAGTTTAAGCCAACTGACCATCCAATTCGTTTTCGCTTCGCTAAGTGGGCCTGCGATCGACTTACAGAAGATGCCGATTTTGCAAAAAAAATCATCTTTTCAGATGAAGCTCATTTTGATCTTGGCGGGTATGTAAACAAGCAAAATTGCCGCATTTGGGGCACAGAAAACCCGTACGCATACATTGAAAAGCCGATACACCCAAAACGAGTCACTGTTTGGGGCGGATTTTGGTCCAGAGGCATAACTGGGCCATTTTTCTTCAAAAATGAGCATGGAGTGGCCGTTACAGTCAATGGCGATCGTTATCGGGCCATGTTGAACGAATTTTTGTTCACAAAAATTGAAGAGGAGGATATTGGCAACATTTGGTTTCAACAGGACGGCGCTACGTGCCACACAGCCGAAGCTACACTCGATGTTTTGCGCCCTGTTTTTGAAGATCGCATTATCAGCCGCAGAGCTGATGTCGTTTGGCCACCTCGGAGCTGCGATTTGACACCTTTTGACTATTATTTGTGGGGTGCCCTCAAAGATAAGTGTTACGCCAACAAGCCAGAGACGCTTTAAAGGACAATATTCGTGAAGCCATTGGTGAAATACAGCTGCACACAATCGATAATGTGCCTAAAAATTGGACCGATCGTGTCGGCCACTGCATGGCCAGCCGAGGCAGCCATTTGAATGAAACTATTTTCCGTTATTAACCGGAAGGATAGTACTTTCAAACAAAAAAAGAAAGTTGAGATAATATTCAGTAGTTTTTTTATAGCATTTTCAAAAAAAAACAAGTAAGAATATTATAGTCGGTCTAGACCGACTATACGGTATCCTATAGCATGCGTTTAGAAACCCTATCTCTTAGGCCCAACTAACTGGACATAGAAAATAAACAAAAACCAAATTTGATTGGGATTTTTATTAATTTTTTTGGCTATATCCATATGGGGACTAGGTCCAAAAGTGGACCGATCCTGATCATGTTTGGCAAAGTCTCTTGTGTTTTACAAAAACATATACAAACAAAATTTTAGAAGAATCAGTGCAATATTTTTGTTTTTTAATAGGCTTAAGTGAAGTTCGGGAAGCAGCTCTATATGGGGCCAAAGGGATCATTTTTGGACTACTCATTAATGGATGTAATAAATGCATACAAACCCGATTTGAGTAAGATCTATATGACAATTTGGATCTTATGGCAATTTATGTCGATTTCATAGGGGTCATTTGTAAGGGGGCTAGATCTAAACATGAACCGATTCTCACCAATTTCAATAGCGTCTATCCTATGGCCGATTAAAGCTTATATACCAAATTTCATCAAAACACATTCATATTTGCGACCTGCAGTTTGACTACAAGCTTTACATGGAAACACAGACGGACGGACGGACGGACGGACGGACATTGTTAAATCAACTCAGAAAGTGATTCTGATTCGATCGGTATAATTAAATATGGGTCTAGGTCAAATATTTTTGGTTGTTACAAACAGCAGCACAAAGTCATTATACCCAAACCACATAGTGGTATAAGGTATAAAAGTTATTTGGCGGACCCTTTATTAGAAGATATCAAATTTTCTTGAAACTATGGATATTGAAACTATGAATATTGAATATTATTTGTAAATGGATGTAAAGCTTGGTTGGAGTGCACTTTTTCGTATATATATATGGAAACTGGCTTCTTTTTCGAGTAGTAATTCGCCAACAGCACATTTATTAGCGAAAGTATTTTAAATTTTAAGGACGTAATTTCCTCTGATTTACAATTTTATAATGTATAAATTTGTACCCTGTGTGCCTAAAATATTTTCCGTAAATCGTAAATCTCAAACTTGAATGAAGTTAATTTTTTCATATATTTGTATGGAAACTGATTGAAATTTTTCAAATAGTAGGTTGCCAATAGCACAATGGTGCTCCTGACTAAAATTAAATAAAAAATTACTGTACAACCAATTTTTCAATGGAGGTTGTTCTTGGAAGTAAGAGGACATGTTTTCAACAGAAAAATAAATCCTGGAGGTGGCGCTTTTTTTTAACTGCATAAAATGTGTTTTATGCTTTTTTTATATATATTTTTGACGGAACAAAACACTTTAATGATGGAATAACAAAGCACAATCCTTGACCTGCAGCTTTACACGAACTATTTGTTGTTCACACTGCTTCCCACTTAACGCATATTCTTTACAATAATTCATATATTCATTTTGTTTTGATTATTAGTAAATCAGTGTTAATATCAGCAGTTCAAATTTGTCATTCCAACGTAATAGACGTGAAACGTTATCTCTTTGTAACTCCTTGATTTCTATTGTTATAAAATTTAGTATTTTTAAAATATACCTTAAAATGATTTATCCAAATTATAAAAAGAAATGTGACCATGAAGGCAATATAATTAAAATTTGTTTATTATGCTGTCAAAAGTCGGAAAAAATGATAAATATTTCAGAGATTTTGAAAGAACAATTGCAAAAACTTTTTAATATTAATTTGCTCTATAATCGTTTATCTACTGCGCTATGTCCAGCATGCAAAGTGTACATTTACAGAGAATCCAAAATACGTGAATTACGAATGAAAAGTTAAAAACTAACATTTTCTTTACAAAAAAGTGTTGAAATGTTTCTATCGAGCAGATGTGATTTGCGATCACAGAAAATTAATAACTGCAACTGTTATTTATGCAATTTAGTGAAAAATAATCATAAATATAATAAATACATTAAAATCCAAAATTACTAAACTTAAAAATAACAATGATTCGTTTAAGAGGTGTCATAAATGTTTTGCTCCAATTAAGAAAGGAGTAAATCATAAATGTAATTTTGAAACGTTGCTAGCAAACCTGAAATCACGCTTGTTTGAGAATAACAAACAGCTTGCACATAGTGCTACGGAACTGTTAAACAATTGCTACTAAAAATGCTCCCAAGGATTATGGTGAAAAGAAATCGTCACAGCTCCAGTCAGATCAGAAAGTTGCTCTCTCACAAAAACGGTGTAAACCTTTGGAAGTTATTTTAAAGCCAATAAAAAAACCAAAAGTGGGCATAATTTCGACTGGAACTATGCAAAAAATTCAAAGAAATTTAAATTTAAGTGACAGACGAGTTTATGGAATATCGAGCTTCAGAAAGTAAAAAATCGATAAAGATCGAAACTAATTGCAAAATAAAAATGAAAGGAAATTCCCACATACTTGATGAATTTTTTGAAGTGAGCGAATTTTGAACGTGGAATGACTTAAACATCTATTAAATTTGGCATTGACGGAGGGGGAGGATTTTTTAAATTTTGTATTTCTCTCTTCAATCGTTGAATCTTGAACAAGAAATAAATAAAAAAAATTAATTATAACAAAAAATATACAGAATCTGGTGTAACAAACCATTAATAATTTTCACTGCTCCTAATGTGCAATAGAATTATTCAAATCTGAATTTTATCTGGACTAAATTGAATATGTCATCTCATTTTGAAAATGGAACACTTGCATCTGATTTAGAGGTAATTATTATGAGCTGTGACTTAATGTTTATTGCCCTTATTGCGATGCTTCGTCAGAAAATTTAGGGGAGCGTAGCTGTTTAAGAACGGTGATTGGATGTAAAAAGGATTATGAAGAATGGTTGAATTCTGAGAAAACTACAAAAAAAAACATGCCAAAAATTATAATAACTGTGTTAATGTTCCACTATTGCCATTAGAAAATAAGAAAATTTTGTTATTTATACCACCACCTGAATTGCATGTTATGCTAGGCGCTGTGAATACAGTATACGATAAGATGTTAATTGAATATCCAAATGAAGCTTTACAGTGGGCATCAAAATGCCATATTACTAGGAAATGCACACATGGAAGTCGATATTCATTTGTTGCCAACGATTGTAATACCCTTTAAAATCCAACGACGTGCTAGATTCGATGAAATATATAGGACTGTGCAAATATGTTGATTTTTTTTAGAAAGGTAAACAAAGTTGTATCTGGCTGCTTTTCAAGAGAGGCAGATCCACATTATAGAAACTACATCGGACCAAACTTGTTTCTTTTTTTTTTTTTTTGGTAATATTAAAAAAAGGTAAACAAAACAAAGAAAGTGGAAATAAAATTTAAATTTCAAAATAGATTTGTTTGTTATTCTGAACAGTTGCTTTCATAACACTTGAGTATGATTGTTTAAATTGTTTAAATATGTAGAAATAATGTCGGTACGACCTTATGACAGTCCAGTGAATTTCATCGGATTTTTATGTCGAAAAATCATATGACTGAGTGGTATCATTTAACAAATATTATATCAAAAATATAGTTACAAGCGTTAGCACAAACTCATTACATCCCGACCACCGAGTGGTATAGGGTATAAAAATGAAAGGTTTGTAAGTGAAAATGAGTACTTGTTAATTGTTAGTATGTGAGCTAACTTACATCTATACATACACACAATAATGCTTCTGCTCGTTACTATGGTACCTGTGACTATGTATGACAGATATGGACAAATACGTATGTCTATGTATTTTTGTGTACGGATGATACAATTTTAAAAATGCATTCATACAAAGATTACAAATCTTGATAAACATTTTTACTAGACAGTTAGCAATTTATAAAATTGTCCTTTACTTGTCCTCATATAAAATGTGTATAAAAATCTATGTATAAATATACACACAAGCACAATGACATCGAAAAACTTTTGTTTTATTATGCTCCTCGTATTTAAAAAGAAACAATTGTTTGTGTTGGGTATTGGTATGAGTAGACCTTTTTTGATTGTCTACTTTCTTTTATAACTTCATGCTTAATTGGAGTATTATCTTGCAAACAAGTATACAGGCAGACATTAGAAATAAATTATCTCTTAACAATTCTAAACAAAACAAGTAAGAAAATTATAGTCTTTCTAGACTGACTATACGGTACCCTATACAATGAGTTTAGAGACCCTATCTCTCAGGCCCAACTAACTGGATATAGAAAATAAGCATAAACCAAATTTGAGTGGGATTTTTATTAATTTTTGCGGCTGCAGATATGAAAAACTTCAAATCGGATGATATATCTATATGGGGACTAGGCCCAAAAATGGACCGATCCTAACCATGTTTGGTAAAGTCTCTTGTATTCTGCAAAAATATATACAAACAAAATTTGAGAAGAAGCAGTGCAATATTTTTGTTTTTTGATAGATTTAAGTGAAGATCGGGAAGCAGCTCTATATGGGGCCTATGACTAAGAGTTGTCTCATAGGGATAATTTTTGGACTACTGATTAATGGATGTAATAAACACATACAAACCCAATTTGACTAAGATTTATATGACAATTTGGATCTTATGGCAATTTAAGTCGATTTCATATGGGCCATTTGTTGGGGGCTAGGTCTGAACATGGACCGATTCTCACCAATTTCAACAGCTTTCATCCCATGGTCGATGAAAGCTTATATACTAAATTTCATCAACATATATTCATATAGCTTGTTTGATTACAAGCTTTATATGGACACACAGACGGATGGACGGACGGACAAACGGACATCGTTAAATCGAATCAAATAGTGATTCTGATTCGATCGGTATAATAAAAGATGGGTCTAGGTCAATTATTTTTGGTAGTTACAAACAGCAGCACAAAGTCATTATACCCAAACCACATAGTGGTATAGGGTATAAATTGAATAACGGATGTATAATTTCCTACTGCCCAAGAGTTACAAATTTAAATGTCCTCTGAATATGTGCACAGCAGAAGCTTGGCTGTGGAGTCGTAGTCGTTAGTAATTTTTTGCTTTTTGGGAGTCAGATTCGGCGGAATAAAAGCGACTCCGAATACCAAAAATTATTGTTATTTTGGATCTGAACCAAATTATCTCCGCAGATGAAATCAGAACCAAATCGTGCCCCACGAACATTATTGGGAAATTTCAAAACATTTTTTTTTTTTTGATATTTCTACGACATATGTATGTACATTAAACTTGAAATATAATCTTTAAGTAGTTCTGCCTTTATTACTTTCATCTTTTTAGTGGGTATTGTTGTTTCTCCCAATAGAATTCTCTCGTCTCAGTTCTCCAGTCACAGAGTTTGCCAAGTAACTATAACGAATGATTAACGGTCCTATGCTGCACTATTTTTGGATCGATGTTAAAGTAACCTCGCTACAAATCAAAATGCACACCGGATCCGTTTTAAACGACATTGTTTATTTTTTAATAATTTATTTCATAATATCATTACTTTAAGGCAAGTTTTTTACATTTACAAATTTTTACGAGTTTCTGCTTAGAAGTAATACATACAAAATAATATATACATTAGGGCGGGTCGATTTAAAAATTGCCCAAGTGACAAAGAAAATCATATTCTAGGGATCAAAATAAGAAACTTTGACCGGTGAACCATTCCTCTAACACGAATTCTGATGTCCCGACTTTTGACCTGTCTGTCTGTCTGTCTCACTTTGACCCATTTAGAGTGCCCCCAATCGAGTCGAAATGTATGATCGACTCCCACTAACTTTGGAGGGGCGACCCACCCATGCCAGTGGTACACCACCTGGGGGGTTCCCGATACAAACATTTCAAAAAATCACAATTTTTTTCTTAGAATTGGGCTGTCTATGTTTGATTTAATATTAAAATTAACACTCATACGTATACGTATCTTTTACTCTGCTAATAAGTAATAATCATACGCCTTGACTATGTTATGTTATTCAAAAAGATCGATCGGATGAGGGTAAATAACTTTTAGATCACTCCGTGACTATGCGTTACTATGCGTGATTATGCGTGACTACCCCATAATTAATCTGTGACTATGGGCCAAGTTTCAGATCAATTGCATGAGGGGGAATGGGGTTGCCCCACGGCAGACTGACAGACAGGTCAAAATTCGGAACATCAGAGGTATGGTTCCTTTTGGTCCCTAGAATACGATTTTCATTGTCACTTGAGTGTTTTTTTTGCCTCCCTACAAATCGACCCGTCCTAATATAACTACATGTTTTAAAAACTATTTTAATTTACGTTACGGTAAATTTACAAAAAGCGTTATTGAATAATTAGAAAAAAAAAATAAAAAGAAAAGGTTTTTATAAGGGGTTTAAAAATTTAACGGTTAAAAAGATGATGAGGCCAGCTCAATCATCTCTACGTCTGTTACTGAGTGTAGTCTTTTAACTGGAATGTGCCACGATACTTTCAAGATAAGTTTCAGCAATTTGTTTTGTGATTTTGTCAGCCCATACTGGAGCTCCATGGAACATGATGGATTGGAAAATGACTTTGAAAATTAAAAGCTTATTTTCAAGACAGAGAATTGAGTCTGTATTTATTAATCCACAACGTAATTTAATACACATATTAATTTTGTGTATAACAAAAGGAATATGATTGCACTAGTTTAATTTGGTGTCTAATATAACGCCTAAGTATTTAAGTGCTTTCTGCTATTTAATGTCATCGTTATTGAATTTCTGTGGTCACAGCGATAACTGCCTAAGTCGACTTAAGAACGATTTGAGTTATGTATGCTATCATATTCTACTAACAATGCTTTATATTGACGTGAAATCCCCATTTATCTAACACCGTTTTTATACCCTCCACCCCAGTGTACAGAGGGTATATATAAGTTTCTCATTCCATTTGTAATAAATAGAAAAAAAAATTCTGGACCCCATAAAATATATATATTTGTGATCCCTATAACAAGCAGAGTTGATATAGCGATGTCCGTCTGTCCGTCTGTAGAAATCACGATGACAACTTCGCTCGGGCAGCTAGGGTACTCGTTTGCATAAAAAATGATTCACTAGCTTTCTGAGAAGTTCGCTGTATAAAATTGTCCAAATGGGTTAAATAGGGCCGAGATATGAATGAAGAACTAAAAAAAGTCTTAAAAAAATATGATTTTCTATATTGTTCCTGTTCATTGATCATTTTTACTGAGAATGATTTACCAAGATCATGGGAAGTTTTCTTTTTTAAAAATCATAAAAATCGGTATAACAGGTCCAGGGAAATCTCTGAAAAAGTAAAAAAAAAAATTAAAATATGTTTCTATATTGTTCTTGTTGTTATTCTAAATGTTGTATTGTTGTCATAGCTGGACTTGTTGGTTTTGTGGTCTTTGTGGTAATAATATTATAAAAACTAACCCTTTGTAAATTTTTTTTATCAATTCTGGTAGAAAAATTTTAAAGTTTCCATTGTTTTGGCATCTCTAAAAAAAATTTATACATCATTTTTGTCATCGCCACGAGCCCGCCTGCAAAGTTTCAGATCGATTGGGTCACGGGAAAGGGGCTAAAAATCAATTCAAAATTTTTTGATAAGCAGACACTACGAGTTCATATAATGGGAATAAAAATTCACCAACATTTAAAGTAAATAATGTTAAAATACATAGTTGTTAATAAAAAAAAAAAACAATGTAAATTTACCAAACAAAATTTTATGTATTAATTTATTTAAAGAAAACACGAAAATAAATTTTGGTGTTGTATTTTTTTGTATAATATTTACATATATGCACATACATACATACATATATTCAATAACAAACAACCGCATGTTAGAAATAAATCGGTATACCCAGGAAAAACAAACATTACCAAATAATGGGTTTTAGAATGAGATGTAACTGGTTGAAGTTTGCCTGATAAGCTCATTATTTTAACACGGGGATGTCATTGGAGGTATGTAGTTGCCTAGGAACTCATTATTTTCACTTTGAAAGTAATGCAGTATGCAAGGCGCTGGCATGAAATATAAGTAGCTGTATAACACATTATTAGTAACGACTTATTTTCACTTTAGAAGTAATGCAGTGGGCAGTGGTAGGCCATTATTGGTAATGCAAAAATCAATGAGCTGCTATTACGAAATATTTCCTGGGATTATTTTATTTATATAAAATGCTCCAATATGTATTTTGTTTTAGGGAAAATACATTTCTTTCGTATTAACAAACAGATTGTCACTTCATTTTGCTCAGCATTACTATGCCACAATAGATCATGCCGCAATTTTGGTTCTAATTAGCTTTGCAATAGTTGTTCCCATTTTAACATTAATGTCAACGTTTATCCATTATACTTTTAAAAATATGTCCATAAATTTGGCATACTAACTTTTTGTTGTGTTTACAAAATATAGTTATCGAGTTCATCAATGAGTTTTTTTGCTTTCAAAACAGTTCTACATAAATGTCTATAATATTAATAGGCTAGGCGATTTCTTGTCACTGATGTTTTGTTCTACCCTCTTATCCTGATTTTGACCAAACGCATATTATTTGAAAGGTATTTCTTTTTAGCCGATTTGCAGATTTACAGATTTTTAAATTTTTCCTTAATTTTGAGTAAATTGCATTTAAAATTGCTACTAACACATACATAAAATTATGCAATACTATGTGTGTGTTTATTAAATTTATTAATGTGTTTGTAATAAAAATGAGTTTGTTTTTTGTGTTGATTATGATTTGGTTATAATTGATTAGCATACTTTTAGGGTCTTTGTTTAATGAAAAAATAAAACTTCCTAGAATTTGCGCTCGAATTTTGAGGGCTGGAATCTGCTAGTATAAAATTATTATTCTGTTTTACCTACAAAATATCTGATTGCGATTACATATAATTTTTAAAAATTGTTTATAATTACTAAATCATTACTATTGACATAAATACAAAATTGAACCTTCTAAATTTTCCATTCAAATTTAGGAAAATATCAATTCTAAAAATTGGAATTTAGATTTACAATTATAAATTAGAAAATATCAAGTGAATTTCAGAAAATCATATTAAAACGTCGCACAGTGGCGCCATTTGAGTTTTTTCGTTGCAAAAATCATATCTTTTGAACCGAATAAGATAATTGAACAGTTTAAACAGCATATGATAGATAACTGTTCAGCCTATGAAATGAGCGTTTGGAAACGGTGCTACGCTTTGCAGGGGCCTACTTATGGGTTATCAAAATTAAAATTTGTAGAAAAATCAATTTTATGGTAACTAAAAAAAATTATTTTTACATTTTTAGATTGTTTTTATTTTTTTTTCTTTAGGGTTTTATGTTTTAAATTATTACCCAACAAATTAAAAAAAAAATTACTTCTTTTTTAAATTTTTTCAATTTTCTGTAAAATATTCATCACAATTCGTAAGAGAAGGTATATCTAAAAGACTAATCATTTCTAAACTATAATTATTTTCTAACTCTATTCGTGACTTCACATGCCGCAGGGAAGAAATAAGTGGATCGAAAGATGCTGCCAACATGTTGAAGAGGTCCTCATTTTGCCTTACCCTTGATGCTTAGAATGTGTCCTGCAATCTATATTTTTTATAAAATTTGTTAAGAGAGTCCTGTGCTTCTTCAGAAAGCCCTCCAATTGGCAAAGACTGGTACTCAATTATATCTTTATGGACGGTCGGGGTCAACTTCTTCGGTGGATACTTTTTTGCTAAAAGAGATGCAGTTTTTGATGCATATTCTCCATATTTTATAGAATTGACATTTTCTTTGCAGTTTAAAACATTCAAGATCGTTCCCAATCTTTTCACGATTTGATTGTCAATTCCAGTAATTCTAGTTACTGCCTCATCATTTTCAAAAAATCTCCTAGAAATGTTTCCATCGTTTGAGTTACCGTATCCGTGCTTGGGACAGTCTACTTTTAGTCCAACTTGTTTAAAAAAGCATCCTGTATTTGCTTCTTTCTGATCTTTTCCTTATCCTTTATTGATGTATTTTCATCGAAGTTTTCCTCCTCTTGTGGTAGGGTATACGCCAGTTTTAGCAAGAACTCCATACACGCAGTGGTCGTGAATTTATTTTGGCTTGCGTAATATGCTTGTATCCTCGTAAAATGTCAGCCCCGTGTCGCATCAAGGATGCCCGTAGTATCTCATATTTTTCTTTGGAAAGTTGTAAGTCCATAAACGAGGCCAAGGCTTCTTCGGAACCATACTTTTTAATGTGTGCTTTTGTGGGCGTGGAAATGCTTTCCTTAACCATTTTTGGTCGCACCGGGCTTGCATCAGTAACAGATTTTGTAATCTGCGACCTAACTCTTTCACTATCCTTTGTATATTTAATAGAAAGCGCGTCCGATAAATGCTTCGTGGTCAAGTCATTGATGGCATCGGCAAGTTTCCTCTTTTTTGTGAAAATTGAACACTCCTCAATACTTTTTTTTTGGCCTTCCTTTTGCTCCTCTGGTTGATGTGGTGGGATTATCTACTGCCAATATATCCAGGATGGTGTCTTCATTAAGCCAGTCCTCGTATTTGGAGTTGAAGTTCTGAATGGTTCGATTAGATTTCACCCATTTTGCCGTAATATTTGCATATATCAGATAAAAATTATTTTTTATAATTTCGCTTCTCTCAATATTTCCGTATAAGCTATCAAGTTCTTCTAAAGCAGCTTCCGTGAAAAACTTTGGTGTGGTTGACCTTCTAAACAGTTCAAATAATTTTAAATAGTTTAACGCCATGGTTTCAGTACTTGTTGCGCCAACTTTCAGTCGTAGACTAATCCAGGCATTATGCTTATTTTGCAATATATAGGCTTATGCTACCATGGCTAAAAATTTAGGCATGATAAAGATCGAAAATAAGATTTTTTATTTTTATAAAGAATAATAAAATTAAAAATACGGAGGGCACGCCGTTAACGCTAAATGTAAGTTTAGCAAAAACAAATTGTTTTTCTTGTTTTTTCAAGACAAAAACAAACATGTATATTGTAGTATGCAATATGTACTCGTATACAATCATTTTTGTTTCAAAGTTGTTCTATTTTTAGTTTGTTATATTGGAAGAGGCTTAAATAGTATATTTTTTGCTTGAATTCTCATTTGGTTGTTTTCAGCAAATATATATGAATTTAACTTTTTACCAAACAAACTATCTACTGCTTTGGGTTACTGATGAGGGTTGGTGACTCTTCCCGAAACAGCTGTATAACCTGTCATGCAGAATATACATAGATCAATTTTTGAAACAAATGTGCTAATGCTTTTGCTTTATTTAAAGTAAAAACATTTGATCTTGAGCCTGAACAATCTCAAACTCAATCATTAAATTGATAAAGATCGAAAATAAGATTTTTTATTTTTATAAAAAATAATAAAATTAATTTACCTGTTCCCTGCATACATATGGATTTAGGCTGAATTATGCAATTTTGATATTATGCTCGTGTCTAAATAAGATTTGTGCCTACCTGGAGGGACCATAAGTCAATATTGTTCTTGACCATTTGTACTCCAATGTAATTTTTAAATGAGGTGCGTACCTGCGAATTTCAATTGTGCATTAGGCTGTCCCGTCCTTGAATGAGAAAAATGGTTTTTCGAGCCACACTTTCGCAAGAGGTATCAAAATTTGCGTAATTTTACACAGACCACGGTAGAAGTAATAAAAATCCAATTACATGCCATCTTGAGGGCTCTACTTTTGAAAACGTTTTTACAAACCTAAACCGTATGCTTAAAATAATAAATAAAAAAAAAACGAGATACAAATTTATTTTATTAATATATTTTATACTTGCAATTAATGTACAATAAAATAAAACTTATAATAAATGACTAAAACTTAAAATGTAAACATATTTTTTTGACAAAAATTTGGCATTTCTGCTCGTGATTTCAACCTGGTTCTAATAAGGCCATCTCTAGAAGCAGCGTTAGTTACACTTTGAGAGGCATCTGTTACCAGTTTAACACATCTTTCCACAGCTTGTGTGTGACAAGGAAAGTCAACAATTTCCAAGCTGTTATCTTTTGCCATGATTTGAAGGTCATCATTAGAAATATACCGAAGAACCGGCGGTGCTGTAACCCCACACTCGTGCCATATAATAATTTCGGTGTAATCTCCAGCAGAGAAGTTAATTTTTGGTGGTTTAAATATTCTGTGTTTAGTGGTACTTTCAGCTTCTCTAGCTTTAATTATTCTTTGCAATGCCAGCTCCCGAATGTGGTCTCTATCATCAAACAGCATACTGACAAGTAGATTTTCCGGGTGAGCAAAAAAAGCATTTCTTTCGATAACAGAATCCACAACTGATCGCATATTTTCGGGTAAAAAACGAGAGTACAAAATCAGATGAAAAATATGTTTGGCTCCTTCTTTAAAAGACGTTTTTTGTTTGATTAGGAACCAAATCGGAGCGTATACTTTAACAACGTAATTGACAAGTAGTTGCAATTTTTCTGATGGATTAAGGGTACTTACGTAAACTCTGAGTAGACGATTAGCTAAGGTAAGCCATCTCGAGTGCGCAATTTTTCCAGGTTTTCGGTTTGCCAGCTCAGGACTACAATAACCAGTTTGAACAGCTTTACATATCTCATAAAGATATTTTTGATCCGTACTTAGTTGATCGACCACATTTTTCGGCAAGTCAGGCAAATTACCAGCCACCGCACAAAAAGACACCGTTGTTTCATTTTCACAAGTAACTAATTGTTTTCCAATAAGTCCGGAATATTCTCTAGGTCCCGAAGTGCAACCATCTAAAGTCAAGAATAAATGACTAAGGGGTAACTCATTGGCATGGAGCATACAAACACACCATTGTAGCGGTCTCTTCAAATACTCCTCCAAATATTGAATAAAGCCACCCTTCCAACCGGTATTAGTTGCAGTTCCGTCACATCCAATGCAAATCACGTCATCTAAATTCCAACCTTTATCTTCTAATAAAGTTGTGATCGAAGTTAGAATGCACTTTGCAGTGCCACGACTTGGCGTTGTGTGACCCAAATAAATTGATCCAGGTTCTGCTAAAATTGAGATGTGTTCTTCTAAAATTTCTTTGCGATGGTAACGATCCCCTATTTTCTCACTTATCAGAGTCTTGTCTTTTCGTCCATCAAAGTAAATGCTTTTAATAACAATATTTCCAATGTCTTTTGAATTTTCTTTCCGGACTTTAGATACAGCTCTGTGTATTTTGTTTTTATCGATTACCAGAGTTAAATTTTCGGTAGAAATTAAGCCGAAGTCAGTCAAAACCGCAGAAGCAACAGCAGCAGCAGAGCGAGTCGATAAACCGTATCTATCACAGACCTTAGCAACTGTTGGCAACGGCAATGTATTCCGATTCGTCGTTGAAGTCGAAGGTGTATCTGGCGAAAGTATGTTAGTGGGAGATGCCTCCGTTATCGGATACGTTTCTAGGGAAGATTCACACAGTGAAACACAATTTTCTGGGATAGAATCGGTTTCTTGAGTAGAACGCTGCTTTTTTGCTGCCCTTATGGAATGTTCAGTTTGTCTCTGCTTTCGTTTTATTAATCGAGCTGTTTCTATTTTATCAACTCCACATATAACCATTTTTCTGTAATTTCTTTGATCCAACAAAAAACTTCTTTCATTGATTGGAACTTTCTTAGGTTTTAAACAAGAACAAAATTCAAATGAAGTGCATTTGCAAGCAGCAACGTCGAAAAGCTTCTCAGATGACTCCAAAAAACACTTTAGTTTGTTTTCGAAACCATTTTTTCGTTTGCTTTTGGGGTATCTTTTCAAATGGAGGTACTTTTCGAAATAGGATTTGAGTAACTGAATAACTCGTTCCTTTGTTACGATTGGAATCGAAGCTTTGGTCCAAATATTGTCAATCTCTTCAAAAACAATCGCATATATATCTGAATTTGATGGATCTTTTCCATTATACTTTAATTTCATGTTATACTTGATAAATAAAATATATTTAAGAACGTCTCTTATAGTTGGTAGCTGCCGATCATCAAGTTCCTTATATGGTCCCAATATAACACAAGTTGTCTCACTACGCCTCGAACTCATTTTTTTTAATCACAAACACCGCTCTTAATACTGTAACTCAACTGACTAATGTATTATAAATTAGTTTAGTTTTTTTAGTTTTCTTTTTTGGGGAAACCCCAATTTACGTATTTTGGTATTAATAAATATAACAAGTGATTTTGAAGTGTTGCCAGATTTTTTATTTTTTTCATGTTCAAGGGTTTCTATATTTTAGGGAGTAAGCTGTAACTATAAAAGGAACTTAAAAACTGGTTCGTAATAAACAAGAGTTCGCTATAACTGTAATAATTGGTATATAATTTGAAAGTGAATGTTTTGGGTCCGGAAAAAATTTTTTTCCCGGATTTTTTTTTTTATAAAAAATTCTTTATAACCGGTGTACGTTATAAACGAACTCCACTGTGTCTAGCAAATTCGTAGTCGCCGTTAAAGTGTTGTTGTTATATATAGTCGTGGTATATTTAGTTTAGGTGTCGAAATTAAGGATAGGGAAATATAATCATGAAAATAACTACTTTTTAAAACTTTGAAGATCGGTAGAACCCTAAAGATATTGTTTCTTTTTATTTTTAAAATCATTTTGGGAATCTACGATCAATTACGCAAATTTTAAGAGGTCTTGCGTTAGGGAAATCCAAAAAAAAAAGAAATTCGGGACAACCTATTGTGCATCCTGTGTCTGTAACAGAATATTGGGAGTAGACTTTGGCAGAGGCTCACAGGTAGACAACCGACTTAAAATGCAATTTTCAAACTATTAGATCAAACTACTGTCAGTCGAAACATGTAAGGGATGCACGCCATACAATTTCTGCCAAACGGGCACGTACGTGCAGATAAAACCATTTGAATTATGTAAATAAATAATCAAAGAATGTTTGCAAATATGGCAAACAGAAAAATATGGATTTTTTTTATTTTCCGTCAAAGTTGAAAAATAGTGGAAAAACGGATAGTTTTTAAATAGTGATTTACCAGGAGAAACACAAAGCAAGTGGTTAATTTTTTTTATTGTTATACATTTAATAAATACATCAATCAATACGAAAAAAAAATAAGGCGATTCGTTACCTATTTTTCGTGATATTACACCTGAAATCGCAACAAATTGACTAAAAATTGTGTGTCTTTTTGAAAACCGAAAGTCGGTCAACTTTAAACGGTTATATCTTCTAAACTAAAAATGTGATATTATTAAGAGTAGTATATTTGAAATCGTTGAAAAGTTTCCTATAACATGGGTTTATTCAAAACTTCGTCGGCGCACATGAAAATTTAGATTTTTGCAACTTCGTTTGCTCTACGGGCGCCACTGTGCGTCGTTAATAACTTGAAATTTAAAAGACATCAATTCAATTCTTAAAATATGAATTTAATTCTTTAAACACAAATTGGAATTCAAAAAACACAAAATGTATTTACATTTAAAAAATCAACTGAAATTAAAATAAAATATTGCGATTGAGGAGACATTAATAGCATTTCAGCATAAGAAAGCTTTAATTTAAATTCAATGAAGTTTTGAAAACCTCAGATGATATTTAAAAATTGCGAACATAAAAATTGTTACATAAATAAAGCGCAATTTGATGAGAATGTTATATGTTATTTTTCATAATTTTTTTGGATGAAAATTTTAAGTTTTTCAGAAAATAAAGATAACAAATTATTTTATTTAGAATATTTGGGACATTTGGTTTTTTGCGTTTGGCATCCCTAATTTGAACCGGTGTTCATGACGACTTCAAAATTTGACTTCATGGTAGGCAAGATAAAACCCAAAACATTGAAATCCGACAGTAATTGCCAGGTAATAGTATTTGGAGTCAATAAATGAAAATATATTTTATTAACATAGTTTTATTCAAAATCAAAAGTCGACATCACTGGGTTACATTTTGCATTGTATTGTGTTATTTTGTATTACCACAAAATCTAATAGAGAAAACTCCCTCTTAATTGTAAAAAAATATATTTTCCAAATATGGTAATATTTTAATAAAAAAAAAATTGAGAGAGCTTTTTCGCAATGAAAGTTAGCATCAAAAGTTGGCATCACTGGTTTAGATTTTGTATTGTATTGTGTAAATAGTGAAAACTCCCTTTTAGTATGTAAAAAAAATTTTTCCAAATATGGCAATATTTTAACAAAAAAAATTGAGAAAACTTTTTTTTTGTTATTATTTTGTTACTCGATCCTATCTATACGGCTGCAATGAAGAATTATTTGGCCAGTTAAAAGAAACTATACAGCCATCTCCAATTAGCTCGATTTAATGTGTATAACCACCCTATACAACCATTACCTTTGCAATGGAGGTTAGGGCGAGCTATTTAATTAGCAAAAACTAAATTAAACCAGAAGTTATGTCATATAACCGGAAACGCATGCATATAGGTATATAACCTAAATGCATGCCGATCAGCAACCACGATGACAAAAAAGCAAACACCGAAACGTGTTTTCTTTTATTCGAAATAATAGAAAAGACGAAAATGATCTTTCCTCGCTGGAGCGCGAATTACCAATGTGAGAGAGTTCTATATACCAACTCTTGGAATAAATAAAAATCCAAGTCAAACCAAAGAATTTGCTGAAATAATTTGGTATTAAGTTTAACAAATTGTTTACATTTTCAAATATTTTGTTTACATTTATTATCAATACTGAAAGCGATGTGGAAGGTAGCAAAGATTCGGCAAAGCCGAATTTAACACTCTTACTTGTTTAAAAAGATATTCATACAAATATTCTGACCTAAGTCGTAATGAAGCCCCATTACATTTATATAAAAAGCTTTTTTTTTATCGAAAGCATGATTTTCGACTTAGTCGCTAGTTGCTTGTGACCACAGATTTATTGGATCTTCAAATAGTGAACTAACAATAATTATTCAAATCTTAGAACTAATACTTTACTTATTAATGTTTCTACATAAATTCGAAATATATAAATACTCATTGGCTTAGATAACCTCAAACATTTATTATAAGATCTACAGTCTCTCTCCTTTTTAGACGTTGGTGGATGCGATTGTTGAGAAGGTCACGTGCTAACAGACGTGGACTGTACCGTTATTAGTAGGAGTGTTTGGGGAATCTGCGTTAGTGTAGAAGGGGGTTTTGGTAGAATGTTACTGACAACCATCTACTGTAGGTTCGGAACGCCTCTTGAAACCTATTTGGGGTACATGGATTCGGTACTACTACTAGATAGGGTTTAGATGGGAACGCATCATCCGAAGTATATGCGAGGTGTTATGCTTAGTAAATGGCTGGTCACAAAGCATCTCACAAAGTGAGATGTACACCTTTGACGGTCCATTGGGTTATAGTGACATTGACGTGACGTTAGGTAATGGGGGGGTAGTTTCTGAGTTTGACATTAGTTGGAAGATTAGGGATGACTTTGGGGTGAGTGACCATAGCCTCATTGAGGTTCTGGTCTCTCATCATAGGGCTACGAACGGAACGGACTTGCCACGCAGGTGGCGACTACATGACGTCAATTGGGACATCTATGGTGTAGCCTTTAGTGGGACAGTGCTGGATGTTCCAATTGCAGAATTTAGGGCTTGACAATAGACAATCAAGTCGAGCAGATAGATCGATAGATGTCCACGGTGAACAACACAGAGGAGTAAAGTGATGTCGGGAGCTGGATATGATGCGGAGGAATGTCCGACGCCTGAGGAAGCGATTCCAAAGGGGAAGGCGTTCCAATGCTTAAGATCTTGCTCAGCGTAAAGTTGAGTATCTGGTCGCCTTGAGGACGTACAAGGACGAGATTGTTCGTGTCAAGGAGGAAGACTGGAGGACTTTTGTACAGGACAACAGAGATTACCCTTGGGGTCAGGCCTGTCGTATAGTTCGGGGTAGACGTAACAGACGGACTTGACTGGTCTTTGTATAAGTAGAGTGACATTACAGGCATGGAGACTGTGCACTAGCGCTTTACTTGAGGACCTCTTTCCAGGGGCTGAACCGGCTGTTCATCATCTCTATGAGGCGGTGGATCCAAGTTTGGATGGTATGAATGGAGAGATGTGTAAAAGAATCTGGAAGGTCATGCCGGAATACCTGGAGTCAATATACTGGAGGTGTATTAGTGAGGGTTACTTCCCTGAGGCTTGGAAGCAAGCCAAAGTTGTGGTGCTCCTGAAGTCGACCGATAGAGTGAGGAATGATCCTCGCTCTTATCGGGGCATAAGCCTTCTTCCAGTACTGGGAAAAGTGTTGGAGAGGATTGTGGTTAACAGACTGAAGGAATCCTACAATGAGGTACGTTCTGAGTTTGACTGTCCGAAAAAATATACCCTTGGCATATTTGTTGACTTTAAAGGTGCGATTGATTACATCTCGTGGGATAGAGTACTTGACAGACTAAGGACGGTAGGTTGTAGGGAGCTTTCCTTGTGGAGAAGCTATTTCAGTGGTAGGAAAGTGTTTGCGGTAGGAGCTAATGACACTGTTTGTAGGGAGGTTGTTAGGGGCTGCCGGCAAAGGGCTGCGTTCCATTTATGTGGAATCTAATGATGGATCCCTCGTTAAGGTCTCTAAAAGCATCCCACCAACTCTGTGCTTACGCGGATGACTTATTCATCTTAATTGAATGTCAGTCTCGTGCTGAACTGGAGAGAAAGGGTGAGGGGGCCATGCGTGAAATCGATCTGGCAATGCCAGCATTCGATACGTATCCCAGGTTAGGTATTAGGGCATAACCATGAGCGAAAGAATGAACTTCCTAGCTCATCTTTCCACACTGAAGGACAAATTGGCGACAGTTGTGGGAGGAGTCAGACGCATCCTTAGAAATGACTGGGGTCTTAGCAGGAGAGCTGTCCGTACCATATATAGTGATCTGTTTGTTGCTTGTGCAACATTCGGCTCATCTTTATGGTACGGCACCGCTCTGTCTGCTATGGGCGAGAAACGAATCTAGTCTTGTCAGAGAGTGGCAATACTGGCTTGCATGCCAGTTTGTCACACAGTTTCGACAGATGCTCTTCATGTTCTGTTAGGTGCATCTCCCCTTGACCTGAAGGTGGTACGTCTTGGTATCATTTTCAAGGTTAAGAAGGGACTGCCACTATCAGGGCATAATTGGTTAACTTCGACTGAAATTGCTGATTTAGACTTGAGACAGGTGAAACTCCTGCTGGACGAGCATCTTCTTGCAAGATGGCGTTCACGTTGGACTGAGACGGATAAAGGCCGAACAACGTACGATTTTATTAAGGACGTGACCTTCGTTAGAGACCGCCCGGACTTTGGCTTCGGCCTTAGCCTGGGTTTTTTACTGACTGGGCATGGCTCCTTGAATGCTTTTCTGCATAAGAGGGGCCTGTCCGATACGCCGGACTGTAGGTGTGGGAATGGGCCGGAGGACGTCGTACATGTTTTGACCGGGTGTTCACTTTATAGTGATATTAGGAATTTGGATAGGATGGGGATTTTACGGACGTCGACAGGATGGGATTTGAGTAGGGCATTAGAGGACGGGCGGACTGTTAGAAATTTAGGTGAATACGCAAGGGGCGTATTCAATCGTAGGAGAACTGGACGTTTAGTATAGGTGGCCTCTGATGCGGGCATCCGTGGTGGTGCTTAACTGCCAATGGGTGGTCGCTCCAGTAGTGCACATCGTCGTGCCTGGATCTCAGATATGAGTATGACTGTTGACGGGGGCTGATACATCGGTATCTGTCCCTCCACAACGGTGCACCGTCTTCAGCTCTCTCCCTGGTGTTTGCTGTTGTTGCTGCTACATGTTTCCTGCGCGTCGTTCTTGTTGTTTTATGTGTTACGTTCATTGTAGTCCTTTTGTGTGCTGCTGCTGAGGGGGCAAATGCCGACTCAGAATGTGGCTGTTCATTGTTGTGTCCTTTGTGTTTCATGTCTTTTGTTTGTCGTCTAGGGCCACCAGTCCCGAACTGTTTGGAGTTCAACTGGTAGTAGTCTCGGCTACGAAGCCTGACCGGAGGCTTTATTCTGGTACCACGGGTGTCAGGAGCCCCTGGAATTTATTCCAGCCTGGCAGTGGTGCGGCCCCGTTTGGGAGCATCGTGGTGGCTGTGGTTTAGACCCAAATCGCGGGTAGAGCGCAAGCTCGATGTGGAGTTGCATTGCGACCGGGTGCCGTGACCCATAGATCGGTAGGAGTTTTAGATAGTACTCCGCTCCTCATCCAAGGGGGAGGTCATGCCCAAATGCATGCCTCAAATTGGTACTCGTACTGCGAGGGCGCCGGTGGACGCATAGTTTCCACCCGGTGTTAAGTGCACCGTGAGGTCAGGCCACCGCGGCAGGTACTCACGGAAATCTTGAGCACATCTGTCACTTATAAGAGCAAAGCAAAATCCAAAGCTTGAAAATAAATTTTTTTAATTTTTCAATTACTAAAATTGTAGTGGTCCTTGATAGAACTTGGACTTCTAATCACTTAGAAAAATCATCAACTTTTATTAACAAATTAACACTTTGAAATTAAAACAGATCTACGTGAATCCGTTCAAAAGGACATGAAGTTGGGACCCATGTAAAATTTGGGCAATCTTTAGTTTTATTTTGAATTTTTTGACATGTTGGGCAATTAGTTACATGTTTTTCAATACATTTGTCTATTGAAGGCCACCAGATTAAAGAACGCGCTAACAATTTCATACGAACGACGCACAGTGTCGTGAGGGCGGCCAAAAATAAAAAAATGAACTATCGAATTTAAAAGAAAAATTTAACAAGGTTTTATTAAGTACATTTCCACTAAAACAAATCTGAAAGAATTAAAAAAAAATTTAATTTTCAAGGAAGTTGTGAGCATTCAAAATTAAAAGTTATAAATAAATACACATTGAAAAAAATCTGAAAAAATGCTATAAGTTATAAGGGTTAATTGGTAATCAAAATGTCGATAAAGTAGAATAATTTTAACTTAAATATAATTACAGTGATGGTAAAATATGGCAACGCTGCTTTTTACTACAATGTGATTGTCGCATGCGATGTACTGTTATTCTGAATATAAACAAAGAGAAAAAAGTGATAATATTAGAAATTTGTAACTTCAGTGGACAATAAAAAAAAAGATAAAAAAAAGGTATTTTTTATACTTTAATATAACATTTCTACAAGTAAGTTTATTTCAAAAAACTTGGCTTTACTTCTACTTTCGTCCACCTTTAATTTTTATTCGCAATTTTTAGTGGTTAATCAGGTTCAAATTCGTCAATTTTTTAACATTTGGTTAAAGCATAGCACACAAAGCGCAACAGAGTGTGATGATGAATTTCTTTTTATTGTCTCGTATTATGGAATAATTCTAAACACTCTTCGACCAAACACTATAGGGCCCATTCATTTTTATTTACAAAAAGAAAATCCAAATTTAATCAAATTTACCCAAAATCTTGTTCAAGCAGAAATAGATAATTTAGAACCCTTTTGCTATATAAGTGACAAGAGAAGCTTTAATGTTCATTTCAATATGAATCTAACAATGATAGACGGAGCAGTGCTGAATGTTCAGACAGAAAATAAAAGCAGTTCTTCCTGTTTAATTAAATTAACTCAGTTAAGGTTTTTGAAAGAAGTGTCAAAAAAGAAGATTTCTATAGGTATGGGTTGTGAACATTACATGCATGGATAAAATTTTTCGAATTCTACGAACTTGGAAAGCTTTTAAGCCAGCTGACAAGCAGATAGTAAAAAGAAATAATGGACTTAGTTGTCGAACAAGCTTGCGAAAATGAAGAAAATTTTATAAAAGAGGATAGTTTAGATCAATAAGAAGCAAATGAAACTGAATATGATAGCTTAAGCGAATAAGCATCTAATACATGGTTATTTTTTAATATATAAAGTACATAGAATTGTTGTTTTTTTTTTTGTAATATTAAAAATAAATGAATATGGTAACAAAAATATACAAATGTACTAAGGTATACCAAAAAAATCAAATTAGACTTGATATATGTATATCTGATGAATTTTGTATGAAATTTTTTAACAAACCCTTTTGAAAACTATTTCAACTTTTTTGAATATGCAAGTTAATATATTTCGTATATATATGGTTTTAATCATCCGATTTTTATAAAATTTAATTAATTAATTACGTTTACAAAATAATAAACATAGTTTTAGTTAGAGTTTAAATTTTTCGATTTTATTTTTTTCAGGATATTTGAGAGGTGGGTGTGTCCTTGCTCAAAATTAAAAATTTTTTTTTTTTATAAATTCAGAAGGATCTAAGTGTATCATATACCAAAAAATACTAATTAATTTTATTTTGTTTACAATTTCTCCTAAATTCTCGAAAAAGGACGTTTTTGAACTGTGCTTGTCTCTACTACCAATTGGACCAGATTTGGCCGAAACGTTAAAGTTGTTTAAGGTAATCAGTGTACAAAATTTCATAATGGTAAAACTTTTTTTCTTCTGTTATGACATTTATAATTTTCAGGATATATGGGAAGGACCCGAATCCTTGCACCGAAATTTTCCATATTTGAGATTTGGCTATCTTTTACCAAGTCAAACAAGTGTGCCAAATTTCGTAACTCTACGACAGCTCCTTCTATTTTTGGCCGCCCGTTATATGAAAACACGACACTGTGCGACGCCAATATATGTTTCATGCAATAATGGTAGAAAGATATTTCTGAAAATTGTTGGTATTATAATACGGTCTGCGCAAAACAAACATTTGTCGCTTAATTCCAAAGAAACTCTTATATTATAATATGGAGTTAGTGGGGTGCTTACTGTTGCCGCACGTGGCCAAAGCTCATTTTTTACAAATTCTATAACATCTTTTAATATTGGGTCTTTATCAGAATATTTAACAATATCTTCTAAAGAAAGGGTATAGTATCATCAAAATTGAAAAATTTAAATTAAAATTTTTGACTTTTGTCTCACACCCTTGTGGAAGACGTGATAAAACATCAACGTTCTGTTGGTTCACTCCAGCATGATATTTGTATTTGCAATTATGGTTAGTTAAAAACAATATCCATCTATGAAAACGAACCGATACGACATTAGGTAGCGCTTTTTGATCTCCTAAAAGGTTTTCAAGTGGTTGGTAGTCGGTAAATACTGTAAAGGTCTAACCATATACGAATTTATGAATTATCCTTATTGTGTAAACCACCACTAGGGCTTCCCTGTGAATTTGGGAATAATTTTTTTCTGCTTTACTTAAAGTGGATGATACCATAGCATGGGTTTTGCTGGCCATCAACCACACTAAAAATAGCACCAACTCCGTAATGAAATGCATCGCATGCAATTACAATTGGTTTAATTTGATCAAAGTGGACTAATAAATCATTATCACAAAGTAATTTCTTACACCTTACAAAAGCTGAGGCACACTTCTCGTTCCAATACCATTTTCCATTCTTACTTAATAAATGGTACAAAGGGGATAATATTGTGAAGCTATTGGGTAAAAATTTGGAATAGTAATTAACTAATCCCAAGAATCTTTGACAGGTTCTGGAGCTAACAATATAGCTTCCGTTTTAGAACTTCAAGGTTTAATTCCTTCCGGAGTAATAGTATGACCAAGAATCATATGGGTAAAAACATATGAAATCAACCGAAAATATTAACATTTGTGACCTCATCACCTCCAAATTTGATAAGATTTTGTACACATGATCTATGGATCGGCACAATAATATTTGCCAACTTTCAGACATATAGCCTTCGAACTTTCAGAATTATGGCCATTCCAAGTTGGCAAAAATCAATAAAAATGCACTCAGATGCCTTAACACAATTTTTAATATCTTGAAAAGTATTCATTGCACGTTAATAATCAAGGGCTCATTTTACAGACTGAAACATGCGCCATTCTAAAAAAAAATTTTTTTCAAATTTTCGATCAAGGATAATGTAAATAAAAAAGGACTAAAATTTCCAAAGGATATTTCTCGAAAATCAATATTTTTAAAAATTTCAAAAAAATATATATTAATTCTTATTATGTTTTGTGCAAGTCTGTCAAATTTCAATGTGGAGTCTTTATTACAACATGAGTTATTAAGAAAAAAGCAGGCGAAGGTTTATGTATTTCATGAAATGTACCAAATTACAAAAAGGTGACAAATTACAAAAAGAAGGACAAATCAAATGTAACGGAACTTTTTCGACTTTTCTTTGCTTAAACTCTTTTTCTCCATTGCTAAACCTTTAATAAAAAGTACAACATAATGTATTATCATTATTAAACACTTTATTACAGCATATTTATTTATTTCTGAAGGATTTCAATTAAAAAATCTGCATCTGCCGCGTATCGCTTGACTTTAATTTTTTTTTTATCTACAGGTTCAATAGAATGCAGCTTTTGAGTTCCAGGAATAGTACGCAAATCTTTAAAACGAATTTGAAGGAACCGTGCTTCTTCTTCGTGGTCTTCTAGAGTTAAAAACTCGAAATTACAGTTCAAAAGATTTTGCAGGCACCATTCATATAATTGTTTTGGAGTAGTTATTTGACCTTGTAATGGACGCTGTAAACTAGCTCGACGTGCCTCTCTCTTTACGGTACCTCCAAGACCGTCACTTGGGCCTTTTCCATGGCTTGTTGCAAAAAAATGCCACTCAGCATTACATCCAAAATCTTCCATATGATAACATAAATTGATAAAGTTCTTTTTATTTTTAAACTGGGCAGCACTACCGTCTGAAAAATACGTGATTTTCTTCGGGGTTGTTTTAAACTTTTTTCTCAAAAATACATTCAGGTAGCGATGGAACAGGTGAACAGCTACAGAATCGTGTACAAGACAATCAGATATTATTATGAAGTTTGTATGTTGTGTTTTTCCATCTGATTTAAAATAAATAGCAATTGGGTATAAAGTGGCCTGAGAGTTGTTCCAGTGAAATCCCTGGACTGCATCCTGAATAGTAAAAGAAGCATTTTCTGAAAAATCGCAAATTGCTATATACTCATTTTCTTCCAAATTTGATTTTCTTTCGCTCAGATATGCTGCCTGCTGTTTTGCAATAAAAGAATGAGGTAATAGAATTTCAAGTTTTTCACATAGGGAATCCACAAAAACGTCGGCTTGGCCAATCATGGTCTCCAAATTATCCCTATCTACACTTACCCATTATTTATATGTTATTTCATCAATATCGTTTTGCTCTAGTAATTGATTTAGTTTTGCTTTTAAATTTTCAATTCCTGGACACTTGTTACATTTACGTAGGTGACACTTTGAAGAAGATGGAATGCATGTCATTTGTTTCAAACAATCTTTGTAACATTCAAGCTGATAATTCGGAACACCAGCAGTTAATTTTTTTAAATTTATGGCATCAATCATCAGCTTCACATTTTGATGCTTTGTACAAACACACACGTTATGAGATCCACTCGCATTTGCTAGAATTATATTCCTCGGACGAAGTTGGCAAAACTTGGAAATACCTATTTTTATTCCATCATGTCGTTCCTTGAATAAGGCGTACATTTCTCTTAAGTTTCCAAGCAAAAGTCTTTTATTTTTCCTGACTTTTGTACCATTTTCAAAAAAAGACACGAAATCTTTCTGTCCGGGCATACACCTGCTGACGTCATCGGATTCATAAAAGGATTTTACTAAATTGCTTGTCACTGGTGAAATTGGACTTCCCAGTTTTGGGTTAGGCGTACTCATCACACCCTTTGTTTCAACCAAATGCTTAACTTTTCGCGCGATATAGTTTGTAACCAGGAATTCTTCCTCAATTTTATGTATTGCCCAGCTTTTTGGTAAAATTGTTAGCAGTTGGATTTTCTCGCAATTTTTTGTTAATGTTTTAAACTTTTCTTTTAATTGTTCTATTATTTCGGATTGTGGGCACATATGCGAAGTTGATTGTGCTGAACCGTGGAAGATTTTGTCTTGAATCGAATCACTTATTTTCCTGAATTTTCCATCTCTGTACCGTTTTTGATGTAACTTCTTCTTTTTTATCGGAGATTGTTCCAGATACGGTAAAGATTGGTTTAATTTTGAAATAGCAACTTCTTCCGTGCCTGACGCAATGTCATCTTCTTCCGTGCCTGACGCAATGTCATCGAAAGTATCTACATTTTCGTTTATGTCTGAACCTTCTTCCAAATTAGATTTATTAGATTTCTTCAGATGCGAAAATTTTATTCTACATGTCCCACAAATTTTATTTGAGATCGTAATGTTTTTATCCTTAGTATACTGTAGCATCCATTCTTGGACTTGTCTTAAACTTTTATTGCACCCAGTGTGACCGGATTTTTTAAAAGGATTACAGCAAAATGTTGAATGGAATGGCATATTTTTTTTTTTAAATACCACAACCGAATGAATTGTGCACGACTTTTTTGTATTGACAATAATTATAATTTATTTAAATATTTAGTCTCTTTTTTTGTTTTTTCAAACGATCAAGTCACTTTAACACTATAACACTTTGACGTTTAGCACTTATGAAATCTAGTATTCAACTGAAGTTTGACTTACAGTCTCTGAACGATTTATACTGTTTTTTTTGGTACAAAAAATAGATTACAGGTAAAAAAATACACGCCTTGCTTTTCTTGAATTGGAAAATTTGCGTGAACTACGGGTCATAAAATGTTTTTTAAATAGGGACTGAATTTGCTACTGCCAATAAGCCGACCACAGGTCATAAAATATTTGTAAATTTTTTGTGTGAACAGGCAATAAATATTTCGTCTAGGTTGTAAAGTCGAAAAAGTTCCGTTACATTTGATATGTCCTTCTTTTTGTAATTTGTCACCTTTTTGTATTTTGGTACATTTCATGAAATACATAAACCTTCGCCTGCTTTTTTCTTAATAACTTATGTTGTAATAAAGACTCCACATTGAAATTTGACAGACTTGTACAAAACATAATAAGAATTAACATATATTTTTTTGAAATTTTTAAAAATATTGATTTTCGAGAAATATCCTTTGGAAATTTTAGTCCTTTTTTATTTACATTATCCTTGATCGAAAATTTGAAAAAAAATTTTTTTTGGAATGGCGCATGTTTTAGTCTGTAAAATGAGCCCTTGATTATTAACGTGAAATGAATACTTTTCGAGATATTAAAAATTGTGTTAAGGCATCTGAGTGCATTTTTATTGATTTTTGCCAACTTGGAATGGCCATAATTCTGAAAATACGAGAGCTACGACACTGAAAGTTGGCAAACGCTATTATTATGTTTAACTTTCCCTTCGTACCAAAATTCATCCAATTCGAAATCGGTGCGGTCAACTCATTGGTTGATTTCATATGTTTTTACCCATATATAGATGTGGATATGCAAACTGCAATTGGATCATGAAAGCAGGAGTGGCAGATCTCAGAATATGAAAAAATTTATGATCATGCATGTACGATATAAAAATTTGTATAAAGAATGTTAGGATCCAAGATTTTACTTTGCACAACACACACACACACACACATTGGTACGCAAAATATGTTCACATTGCTACGGTGACCCCGCACACGTCGAAGTCGTACAAATAAATAAATAAAAAACTTTGGGTACTCTTAAAAAAAAATTATTTTTGTATTCCAAATTATAATATATAATATATTGTTCTTTTTAGTAAATATTTGTCAACCCTGAAAATGGCTGCTGATCGTAACTTCTTCTTCATAACTGTGATTCATGTTCAATGCTATGCCAAACGAACATTCTGAGATCTGCCACTCTTGTTCATAAATGTGATCCATGTTCAAATGAACATTCTGAGATCTGCCACTCTTGCATTGTCAGTTCCATGATGACCAAGCTGCAGTTTGCACATCCTCATCTATATATGATTCTTGGATTTACCTCTTATACTTGTGGGAATATTGTCAATTAATGATAGTGGATATAGATCCACTGCTATAACAGGGTTAATCGTAATTTTAAAATTCCTACAGATTCTTACATTCGAATCTTTTTTATAACACAAACTATCGGAGCTGCCCAATTACTACTACGGACGGACTCTATGATGCCTTCATCGCACATACAGTTTAAGTCGGCCTCAATGGTTGTTTTTAAATTCATTGGCACTGTATATGGCTTAAAAAATTTTGGTGCAGAATTTGGTTTCACAAAAATGTCGGCCGAAAATTGTTTTATTGGATCTACAGTTTTCATAATTGATTTTTTATTTACTTAGTCCTCTTTAAAATAGTCATTAATATTGGGAGCGATATCTAATAGACTTAAGATATCGGTGCTATAATTATGTTCTTCCAAATTCTTTCGAGATCTTACGTGTCTTCGTGATGTAATTAGTGGGTCTGAAGAAGCCGCTAACATATTAAAAAGGTCCTCATTCTGTCCAATCCGTGAAATCTTGCAAGTATTCGTGTATATAAATTTTTTGTAGTCTTTGTTTTTGTATTCCCGAATTTATTCTGACAACTCTCCAATTGGTAAGCATTGATATTCAATTAAATTTTTACCTTAGTCAAAATCTTATGTTCCGTACTAGTAAGTTTCTTCTGAGGGTACATTTGAGCCAAAAGTTGGACTGTTTTTGATTTATAATCATTAAACTTTGGGCCATTTACTATTTTTCTAGAGCTTATAATATTTAAGGTAACTGCCAAACTTTTTTTTAAATTATTGTCGAACCTAGTAATTCAGGCTGTTACCTCATAATTTTCAAAAAATGCTCTGGACATATTACCATAGTTAGTAATTCTATACACTTGCTTTTGGCAGTCTATTTTCAGTCCAAGCTTCTTAAGAAATTCATTTTGTATAATTTTGTTTGGAGCATATTGCCTTTCTTTTGGTGTTGCGTTACATTCTCCTTCTCCCGATGCAACGGAGAAATTTCATATTCATAGTTTTGCTCGTCACTTGAATCATCACAATTTTGAAAGTCTTTCTGTGAGTTTTTGGAAACTGCACACTTCAAAGTTAAGCCTTTGCCATCAATCATTGTAAAAAAAATTCATAATCAATCGGTTTTTTTTACTACTTGTGTTAGTGTATTGCTAGGTAAAATAAAAAGCTATAAAAAAAGTTAGATGTGATAATAAAAAAACCAGGTTACAAATGAATTACATCCTCTGTGTATTGGCATTCTTGCTTAAAAATATATCAAAAGGATGTGTATTTTGTAAGCAGATATCATTACTGTAAGCAGATATTATTAAAAAAAAGTGTTCTACCCACGGGTCGTTATGGGTGCAAAAGTAAATACGTATACGGTAAAAGAGGACACTCGCCTTTCTCCGAGCGGTTTACATTTCTTGTACCCTTTTGTTCCCTACAAGTTCTGTTACACTAAAGTTGAAATTTGACACAAATATAGTAGTTTAGTAAGTAATTCAGAACACCCCTAATACTAAATGATATGGTTTTGACTACTTACAACAACTAAAGACTACAACCTAAACATAGAAAGGGAGCATAACTATAATAGCTTCGATGCCCTTTCTGAATCCATAACTAGAATCCTAGAGAGTTGCCCGAATAGCGAAATCATAGTTGCCGGCGATTTTAATATTCACAACTCTTCTTGGCTTCACCATTCGAGTCAAACAACTCCCGAAGGCCGTTACGTTGAGCTTTTCGCTACCAAAAATGGCAAAAGTCAAAAGGTAAGTATATTTGTGTATTTTATTCGGATACAAATAAAAGAAATACTTTGATGCATATTAGTCAGAATTTAATGTAGATAAATTGTGCATAAAAAAATTAAAAATATTGTTTAAATGGTGCGTGGTAAAGAAGAAGAAAGCATATATTTCAAAAATTCATAACTGCACTGTATTCTTAATCGGACCGGTTTCTGGCATTTCAGCCTTCATCAGCGATTTATTGAACATTGTGATAATTGTTATGTTTTAATTGAATAGATTGTTTCTATATGAAAATTTTTTCTACTTAGGGCGGCCGTGAGGTTTTGAACCATGAACCTTCATATACACTCGTACTTTCGCTTTTTGGTCAGCGCTTTAACACACTCACCTAAAGTCAGGCCTACGAGCAGTGTGGTTAGTTTCAGTTTTCGTACCATACAGCTTTACTGTACGAAAAAAGACATATTCCGTATCGCATAAGCTTTGACAACTTATATATTTCGACTCCTATTTTGCTACGTTTAAAACAGCGCGGCTATCACGGAACTGGTGCAATAAGGAAAATTATGATACCCAAATCGTGCCCTTTGCCTAACAAAAAATCGCTAAAATGAAACAACGTGCCCACATAGAGAGCTTAAAACTGGAAGATGCTAACATATACGTAACGAAATGGATCGACTATTCTGTTGTTTCTGTAACTTCAACTAATGCATATAGAATCGCCGCAAGATGCATGACTAAAATTGATTTTCGTCGAGCAATTTTCGCCATTTCTGCGATAGCCTTGGCATTAAAAAGTCGCCTACAAGTTATCGTAGGTCGAAAGAAGAAGTTGAAGGCACGACCCAAAGATATGGCATCGACCACTTTGTGGAGGTGATTCCAAATACTAGGCGTCGACCTTGCCACGGTCCAAATTGCTCAACGATGTGCATAACCATGTGTGGCAAATGTAATGTGGGCTCGTGTGCTATAGTCTTGCTGCGACTACAGATTAATTTTGGCGTAGTCACGCACAGTCACGGGTGGTCACGCACAGTTACGGAGTGATCTAAATGTCATTTCCACTCAGCCGATCGATCTGAAGCTTGCTCCATACACTTGCTGTGAAAAAGAGACTTAATCATGCACAGTCACGGAGTGATCTAAATGTCATTTACCATCATCCGTTCGATCTGATACTTGGTCGAAATAGTTGCTGTAAAGAAAGATCAACTTCTACATAGTCACACACAGTCGCGCACAGTCACGGAGATATTCAAAACTCGTATGCATAAGGAAAGATAGAGTTTTAATAAAAGCTTTGTTTTTATGGGTTATATTATTTATTACTTTTTCCTTAGTTTATTTTGTAATAACTTTTTGTTGAAATATGTACTAACTTAATTATTTTTTACTTACCTGAAGTTCATTTTATTGTTCGATAAATGAAAAAAAAAAGTTTATTTCGTAATAAACTAATGTTTCTTCTTTTGTTCAATAAACACAAAAAATTTATGAAAATGAAGTCAAATATAAAAGCCAAAAACAAAAACGTTTATATTAAAAAACAGAAATTTTCAGGTATGTATGCAGTAAGTGCGTATGAGAACCAATGTAACGTATACGTCACAGGCTCCAAAGACGTCGCTGCCAAGATTTTGAAATTTTTTTTTCTGCTTAAGACTAGTGTGTGCTAAATATTTCAACATTTTATAAACTTTTACATATGGTTAAACTAAATAAAGTTCTACATCACTATGTGAAATTTCAGCCATTTATGTTGTCTACTTACCCCGTGGTGAGCTGTCAAAGTCAGAAAATTAATGCTGTTTTGCAAAAAGTAGAAAAATTGAAATTCTTTACGATTCAAGTTTTTATTTTTCTATTAAATCTTTAAAAACGTAAAACTTTTAAAATGGAACCTTCAACTTCAGGTATTTTAAGATATAGAACAATTTTATTTGTTTATAAAAATTATGTGTAACTGCTTTTAGGAATTTTATTAAAAAGGTAAAAAATTTGGACTTTTCCACATTTTCTAGACCGCACTTATTAAGTTAGTTATAGTTAGATTCCGACTTGTGGATTTTAGAAAGGTATAGAATTTTAGCTTTAATTTAAAAAGCAAACCCTGAGACAATGCATAGCCTTTTTTTATTGTCGTTTTTATGTAAAAAGTCTGGTTGTCTAGTCCAGTAAGTGTGTTGTTTGTTTTTAAATATTGTCTTTTTCTATACTTATGTTAATTTTGTTATTGTTTATATTGATGCATTTTGGGTTTTTTTTTAGAGATGAGGGCGTGAGTGGTTTTGATCAATTTAGCTCACGTACACAAAATTTTATCGCGCACAATTTACAGTATTTAAAAATTTTTTAATACATATAGCAAAATACAAGTAATTAAAATCACGGTGAAAATTATAATAAAGATGTATCTACAAACCGCTCTAGTTCTACTCATTTTTCTACCAGCAATAATTACTTTATTTGATCTCTTTTTTGTAAGCAATATTTCTAACGTATTATTTTATGACCAAATTTCAGCATCATGTTTTTCCAGACATGATTTAATTTCTCTTGCCTACGATTTTCATATTCAGGCAGAAACAAATTACATGTGCTCATACAGAGACTTTAAAAACTTAAATTATAATTCACTTTATGAATACTTTATACATATTAAGTGGGAGAATATTTATTATATGCCCTCCGTAAACGATCAACTTTGCTTTATTGAAACAAATATAAGAAGTTTATATGATGCTACAGTTCCTTTAGTAAATCGATCTTGAAAGTCCAAAGCAAAGCCATGGTTTGCATCTAATATAAATCAGTTAATTTCTCTCAGAGATATATTTTATTCAAGGTGTACGCGATTTAAAACTGCTGCGCTTAAAAAAAAAATTGCCATACTGCAAGAAATAAGTTAACGACAGCATTAGAAAAGCTAAATCGGTCTATTATTCAAGGCGTTCTGAGTCCGCTATGGACTCATGACAAATCTGGGCATACGTTCATGATATTGGTATAAGGAAAGGCATTAAAAGTGTTGATAGCAGTATTGATGTCAATGAGTTAAACTCAGTCTTCAGTAATTTACCAGTAGTACACAACAACAAACAATTTTAGCAATGATAGTGACTCCATTAATTGTTTTGAATTTTGAATCATGAAGATGTTTATCGCAGTATTATTGGTGCTAAATCTAATGCGATAGGACATGTTAATATTCATCCAGTATTTGTGAGGATTTTGTTGCCGAGTTCAATCGTGTCCGTCATGAACGATAGACGCATTACGGAGAACAAAATTAGTGGCAAAATAAACCTCGTTACGCTGGAACTTTATACTTTTTTTTTGTTTTGTTTTCTTCAAAATAAAAAATTACCTTTTTTTTATTGAGTGGTTAAAAACTAAAATAAAGAAAAAATAAACAACTTAAAAAGAAAACTTAATCTCACTGAGATGAGAGAGCAAAATGCTCAAAACTCAGAAAACAAAAATATAGAAACAAACAGTAATGAGTTAATAAATAATAGAAAAAGAAAAAACAACAACATGGATTTACCAACGACATCTAAACAAAACCGAAGTAACTATTATGCAGTACTTGATATTGAAAGCGATAAACAATGTGATTTAGAACTGTTACAGAAATTTGAGAAACATGTAAAAGAAAAAAACACAAAATCCCAAAATTTAAATTCAGCTATTGAAGCTAAAGATGAAGTACAGAGAGAAAATAAAAATAACTCGATGACTAATGTACATAATAACACAGTGGTTAACAATGAGAGAAATAAATATTATTGACATTGAAACAAAAGAACTAATTAATTTCATAATAAATGGTTTAAAAATTAACGAATTCAAAATTAAGGAATTCAGAAATAAAAAATCTTTATTTATGAACAATATATATGATTTTCTAACAGTGAGAGCTTATTTGGAAAAATCAGAAGCAAAATTTTTTACATTTACTCTGAAAAGTATCGAATCTAAAACTTATCTATCTAAAAGGCTTAGATGCGAATATGTCCAGTGAAGAAATATTGAACGAATTAAGCCATTTTCAACATGATGACCTAAATTTTATTAAGTTAAGTCAATTTTCAACAAAGAACTCTGCCGGAAAAGGGTATAAACTACCAATATTTCTAATACAAATAACACCAGAAAGTAATGTGAATAAACTTAAAAATATAAAAGTACTTTTCTACCGTTGTATAACATGGGAACAAGTATTGTATTGTATTGTATAAAGAGGTGTTCGAAGTACTGCGACCAAAGTGATCTATTGTACTGCCCTCTGCTAATAGGTTGTCCCTATAAACTCTTATCCAACTCTGAAGCCCTCAGGAATTCGAGGATGTTTGTTGGTTCTAGTAATTTTATGTCCATGGGAACAAGTGAGACGTCCAGAAATACCTCAATGCCGAAATTGCCAAGGGCTCTTTCATAGCGCCTCAAATTGTTTTCTTCCAACAAAATGTGTTAAATGTAACACAGATCATGAGAAAGGAAAATGCCCCATAAATAATGTTCCAGCTGAGGAAAAAGAAAAATTATATTGTGTTGTTTGCAGCAAATATGGGCATCCAGCCTCATACAAAGGTTGTGAAAAATATAAGCAACTCCAAAAAAACTTAGAGACAAGAAGAAATCCTTATTAGAAAATAGAACGAATTACATGAATTCATTTACTAACCCTGAAATAAGCTTTGCAAATGTAGTAAGTGGTACTAATAATGTAAATGTTAATTCTAATAATTTAAATAATATAAATGACTCCTTTCTGTTAGAATTAAAAAATATGATGTTGAACTTAAATACTCAAACGAGAAATCTTCAAAAACTATTAAATATACAAGCATCTCGTATAGATACAATCTTTTCCATTGTGGGTGTGTAAATATGGAAATCAGCCCAACGAATACAATTGCAAACAATCTTAAAATAATACATATTAATGTAAATTCTTTAATACGCATAAGTAGAAGGTATGATCTACAAATTTTTTTAAATAAACACAATCCTGACATTGGTCTTCTAAACGAAACAAAACTCAATACTAAACATAAAATTAATTTTGAAAATTATAATACGATTAGGAAAGATAGAAAAGATGCATTACGTGGAGGAGGAACAGCCATACTAATAAAAAATAATCTTAAATATAACACATATTCAAATAACATAATTAATTCATTTAAATTTTTGGAAACTTGTGTAATAAAAATACCAATGATTGCAAATATGGAAATCAATATTATTTCTGCATATTACCCTTCTGGAAATAACGATTCAAATTTTAGAAATGAAATAAATAAACTTTTTGAAACCTTAGAGTTGCAAAATATTAACAAATACTACATATTAGCAGGAGATTTAAACTGTAGACATGTAGATTGGGGTAATCTTAGAAATAACGAAAAAGGACATAAACTTAAAGAATGGTTGATTTATAGTGAAATAAATTTCAGAAGTAGATTTTATGCTTCAAGCTCACCTTCTTTTCCGCGAGGAGGGTAATATTTAGATGTATGTATTGCCGATTGCAGATTGCATATTCGAACAGAAAATAATATTTTGAATTGTCTTGAAACCTTAGACTATGACACTGATCATAACGCTATCCAAAGCTATGCTTCTATGAATAATAAACACTAAAAATTTACATTTATAGAAGAAATGCAAAATTCTACATACAATTACAAAAAAACAAATTGGAAAAAATTCCAAAACAGAATCGCTAAAAAATTGGATAGTAGTTTACAAATACCATCTAACAGAAATCTCACTAACTTAGAAATTGATACACATGTAAATACACTTAACAATATTATTATCGAAACAATAGAGAATTTGACACCTAAATATAAATATTCAAATGTACTTTCAAAGATAACAAATTCAATCATAAAAAAACTATATTCGGAAAAAAGTAAAATTGTTACAATAATTAAGAAACATAACAGATTGGAACATATTATTTCGGAACCTGTATTAAATACTTTAAAAGTTAAATTAAAACTAATAAAAAAACTATTAAACGAAAATTTTACAATGGCTATTAATAAAAATATTCAAGATAAATTAACTAATTTAGACCCAAAAGACTCTAAACTTATGTTCGGACAAATTAAAAAAAAACTTAAAAAATTTAAGCCGATAATTCTCAAAAATATAAAAGTTCCGAAAAGTTCAGAGCCATTATTGAACAATGTAGGTATGGACCCTAGGAGTTTAGAAAGAGATAATGCAAAAAACTTTATAGTACAAGATAAAGAACAAATACTTGATACAATTGGTTCCTTTTTAGAATCAATTCATGATTTCAAACCGATAAATCAAAACAATGATTTGTAAATACAAGTGATTCATTCTTTTAGTAGATTCCTTGAATCAAAAACATTATTCGAAAATAACCAGAGCACCATAATAAATTTCAACGATGAAAAAACCTCAAATAACTTAAGCGAAATACAAGCTGAACAATATTTTATAACAGTAGATAAAATATTATACATTTTTTAAAATTTGAGAGCCAAGCTTTCTTCAGGTATACATGAAATACCAAATATAATATTAAACAAGTAAGAAAATTATAGTCGGTCTAGACCGACTATACGATACCCTATACCATGCGTTTAGAAACCCTATCTCTTAGGCCCAACTAACTGGACAGTGAAAATAAGCAAAAACCAAATTTGAGTGGGATTTTTATTAATTTTTTTGGCTGCAGATATGAAAAAGTTCATATGGGATGCTATATCTATAAAGGGACTAGGTCCAAAAATGGACCGATCCTGATCATGTTTGGTAAAGTCTCTTGTATTTTGCAAAAATATGTAGAAACAAAATTTGAGAAGAATCAGTGCAATATTTTTGTTTTTTAATAGATTTAAGTGAAGATCGGGAAGCAGCTCCATATGGGGTCAAAGGGATCATTTTTGGAATACTCATTAGTGGATGTAATGAACGCATACAAACCCAATTTGAGTAAGATCTATATGACAATTTGGATCTTATGGCAATTTATGTCGATTTCATATGGGTAATTTGTATGGGGGCTAGGTCTGAACATGGACCGATTCTCACCAATTTCAACAGCGTTCATCGCATGGCCGATAAAAGCTTATATACCAAATTTCATCAAAATATGTTCATATTTGCGACCTGCAGTTTGATTACAAGCTTTACATGGTCACACAGACGGACGGACGGACGGACGGACGGACATTGTTAAATCAACTCAGAAAGTGATTCTGATTCGATCGGTATAATTAAAGATGGGTCTAGGTCAAATATTTTTGGTTGTTACAAACAGCAGCACAAAGTCATTATACCCAAACCACATAGTGGTATAGGGTATAAAAACCTACCAAGTGTAATAATTTTGGAATATTGTAAGTTATTTAATAATATGCTCAATAATTCTTATTTTCCGACAAAAGCCAAAGTTGTAATTTTACCCAAAAAAAAACAAAGATTAAAGCAATATAAAAAACCTTCGTTATATAAGTTCACTCCCGAACATAAGCAAAGTATTTGAAATGTATACCAATAATAACAAAAACAAATTTTGTAACGACAATAACTTAATATCCGAAAAACAATTTGGATTTAAATTCAAACATTCGACTATCAATGCAATACAGTTACTTACATCCAATATAAACTGGAATTGGAACAAAAAATGTTGTACGGGAGCTTGCCAAATTGATATGGAGAAAGCGTTTGACAACATTTGGATTCCAAGGTATATATATATATATATTAATTAACTATAATTTACAATATGATTAGTAATAAAACATTTAAGATAACACACCAAAACCATAATAGCAAAAAATCATTTAATATGATTAACGGACTACAACAGGGAACGGTCAATTCACCCATTCTTTTTAATTTATTTATGCTAGATTTAACCAACAAAATAGAAAATATTATATCTTTTGCTGATGACATCGTTATATATCACGCTGATAATACCATTGAAAAAATAAATCAGAGCCTACAAGAATCATATAATATTGTAGAAAAATTAACTACTGTTTGGAAAATGAAAATAAATATAGAAAAATGCGAAACAATACTATTTAGACCTACAGTAGATAAATGCAATAATAATATTAAGAAAAAATGGAAATCGTTTGGTATTAAATCTAATCTAAATAATACTAATATAACAAATAAACATATAGTAAAATACTTGGGTATATATTTGGATAAATTTTTATATTTCAATAACCATATTAATGAAGCAATTTTGAAAGCCAGAAATGCATTTTTCATGTATAGTTCTTTATTCGATTCGAAATACATTAATTATAAAGTTAAAATTATCATGTATCAATCATTAATAAGACCAATTACACTGTCCAACAAATTAAGACTTTTTGAATGGAACAGAATAGCGGCCCTATAATTCTGAAAGGATATGTCGAGTGGATCATTTTTGTAGAACAAACTTATGGCCCAGCACGTCTGAGTTTTTTTTTTACAGTGGGTCAAACTTTTCATTTTTTGGTCGAAGGGAGCATTATACTTTATGAAAAAAATGCTGTAAGTTAATGTCTGAGAGAATTCTTATGGTCAGAGTTGTATTGTGGAATTGTATGAGGATTATTTTTGTGGAAGATCTTAACCCTCTAGCTGGTCTCTTTATGGGTCAATTTGACCCTTTTTTCGAGAAAATCAAAAAATATCCTTTAAAAAAGGACATTTAAGGATTAAAATATTCTACGAAAATGTTAGCCGAAAAATTTCAGTGGGAGTCACCAAAGACACCATTGTTGTAAATAAAGCTGTTTACGATTAATTGGCAAAATTACACGCCAACTTCTATAAAAAAATTATAATTTTGTTTTAATACTGCACCCGTGTTCTGTATTTTATGTGAAAAGTTCTCACATCGAAAAAGTATGAAACAAAAAATTCCACTATTTCTCGATTTGTGAGTAAAAACTGTGTCTGTATCTTAATGTGAAAAGTTACAACACTGGTTACGTTGTTATTGGAATATTCCAAGTCAGCTGTCAAAAAATAAAAACAAACAAAGCAAATAAAAGTAAACATAAAATTGTGTGTATAAAAATTTAAGAACTTGAAATAATTTTAATTTAAATTTGTGAAAAATGTTCAATATATTTCTATTAACTGATACGATAATGATGATATGATAACTGAATGATAACACGCTGCCTTTTTAATGCAAGAATATTTTTAATGAGGGGGCTAAAAGTTTACTATGGTTAAATTATGCTCGTTTGCAGTTTTTGAAAGCGTTTCGTATTACTGCCTACTAATATATCGAAACGGTCTTATCAAAACCGTAAGTACTTTGCTAAAAGTTTCGAAAAACTTTTACGAAACATGTTATCTTATAGAGAATTAAATTTTAATACCTTCCGAAGAATACATTGCCTTATTAACCGAATGCTTGTCGGAGCAAACTGTTGTGGTCGATTATGAACGTCATTATTCCGTGGACTTAGATATAGAAATATTAAAGCAAGCTTGCAGTTATTTGTGAGTATGCATTATAAATTTTAAAAAATCATATCTAAATATATTTGTTTTCTAGAGATTCTATTAAAGCCAACGTTATAGTACAAGGTTATAAAAATGCTACGATGGAAACCATAAATGATTTACAAAATCTAATAACACATCAAGTAATTATTGATACGAATGCTAAGACCATCAAAACGGATCCTAAAATTGAGCTGAAAGAAAAGGTTACAAAAAAAAAACACTAAAAACCCTGCGAGTTAGAAATTGCTATGATATTGGATTGGGCACTGGTTTTATTAGATGGCTTTCATCTCGGTGTGCTTCTAGTGAAGAAGCTATAGCGGCGGTATTGGAACACAATTTGCCACCTGATTTAGATCAAATGTGAAAAATCCAGAAGACGCAAGAGCTCGTTATGAAGCTGTCTGAAACTTTAATAAAATTATTTAAAAAGTGCATATAAGTACTTAAAAAGTACATATATAAGTGCCTAAAAAGTGCATATATAAGTACTTAAAAAGTGCATATGTAAGTACTTAAAAAGTGCCCGTATAAGTGAATATTGTCTCAGAATGATTTTTCTTTATCCCTATCATCATAGTCCGATATTGTTACAGTTTCAGTATCATTCAAGTTTAAGGTGTGTGGTGGTATCAACGCTATGGTATTAAAGTTATTAATCGCTTCAGATAGTCAGTTGATTGATTAATAAAAACATCAATTAAATGTTAAATTAATAATGCAATTGTTTAACTTAAAAAAATTGATTAGTTAAAAAAACATTCTATTAATTGATAAAACAATTAATTGGTTAATTAAAAAACCAAATAATTTATAATTAAAAAGCCATTAGAGTTAAATTATAATGATTGATTTGTTAAAAAATTAATTTATTCATTAAATATTAATTCGATTAATTAAAATACAAATAATTAATTAATTTAAAATCAACCATTTTTAAGTCATTTGAGCCCAAAAGGCCCCCACTGAATTTTGGTTGATTTTTTTATTAATTAATCAACTGATTATCTGATTTATAAATTAATTTATTAATCAATCAACAGATTAACTGATTAATAAATTCATTTATTCCTTTATTATACTGTCGAACATGTTCGTGGGCATTGTAAAAGTACTAAGTCAGTATAGAAAATCCTCCAAAAAAGTTCTCCCCTCCCAGAATGGCTGTTATACTATTTAAAAAAATAACTTTATTGATTCAAATAATCAATTGATTGTTTAATTAAAAAAACAATTTAATTTAAAAATTGAGTTTTATTATAAACTTAATAATTTAATTTAAATAATAATCTATTTATGAAATAAAGATTAATTAAAATCAATATATTTTCAATAATTCAAAAATTAAATTATATATCAAGAAAACATGTTAATTAATTTTACCCCGCGTAAAGAACCTATGGATCACATAGAAATAATTTTTAACTTCATCAAAAAATGGATTTATGAAATTATATTTTTATAGTATAATATAATAATATAATATACTATATTATACAGTTTATACAGTTTTGTTTAAACTTTTACGTATATGTGAATTTACAAAATTGGCTTATTAATGAAATAAATAAATACATAAATTTATTAATAATATTAGATAATACTAAAATTAATCATTTATTTAAACAATTTATCATTTTATTAATAAACTTATTCATTAAATATTTTTTTTAAACAAATTTTATTTATTTTTTCAGCTTTTTGTAGTAGAAATGTAATAAAAGAGAAAAGGCTTACTTCTGCCTTAAATTAATTACTACTTTTACGATTTTTTTTAGTTCTTCTGTCTTTGATTGACCGCGATCGTGAACAGACGTACTGTGTGTGCATATATTTTTGACTTTTTTTTTCTTCAAGTTTATAAAAACAACATTTTTACTTTCTTTCAAAACAAACGGATTAGTGTTTTGGAAAAAAAAAAATAAATAAAATATTAACAAGAGGATTAGCTAATCCCAATATTCAAATTTTACAAGAACAAAATAAAACGTTCACGTGATGATGATGTTATTGCTTCGAACAAGCATAACATAATGAATAATAAAAAACTTAAACAAAATACCAGCAACACTGTTAACAGCACCAACTATTTTCAACCTCTTCAGACAATTGATGATGAAGATAATGATGAACTTATAATTGACAAAACAATTAAAGTGCACATCCCACCAATAACAATACTAAAATGTAAGATAGTCCAAATTCAAGATTTGTGTAACGAGCTAAAAATAACTAATTACTCAATTCGAAAAATATCAATTGGGTTAAAATTGTTTTGTATTAGTAAAGATGATTTCAATTTAGTTTGTAAGCACTTAGAATCCAAATTTGAATTCTTTACTTATGGAACAAAAGAAGATAAACCGTACAAAGCTGTATTGCTAGGTTTTGAAAAGTTCGACCCGGCTATAGTCAAAAATAAATTGTCCAAATTGGGACTATCCTGTTTGGATGTTAAGCTGGTCACTAGAGCAACAGGTTCTCATAATGAGCAGTGCATTTACATTGTTTATTTTCAAAAAAAATCGATCTCTGTCAAGGAGTTAAAACAAAATTACTCTGTAATAGATTATGTAAAAGTTAAATGGGACTTTCAAAGACGTAGGTCTTCCAAAATAACCCAGTGTCATAACTGCCAAATGCTAGGACATGGTTCAAGCCGCTGTAATGTAAAATCTTTTTGTGCAAATTGTGCCGGTTCCCACAAAACCACAGAATGTAAGTCTAATATTATATTATGCGCTAACTGTAAAGGTAACCACAAATCGTTTTCACCTGAATGCCCAAGCAGGTTGAAGTTTCAACAAGTTAGACAGCGAGCTCAACCCAGAACGTTTCCAGCCTACCAACAGCAACGAAATAGTGTGAATTACAGCTACAATAATGTTAACTATAATAAAGACTTTCCAAATCTTAGCAATCAAAATAATGCTCCTAATATACCGGTATGGAATCATCAACAAAACAGTACCAATAACTTATTTTCTTTAGATGAAATTAAAAATCTTACTATGGAGTTGATATCAAAACTCTCAAACTGTAAAAGCAAGGCCGACCAATTTGAAGTTATTACGTCACTTGCTTGTAAATTTCTTTATAAATGAATATAAATATAAATTTAGCATCATGGAACGCTAGAGGCATCCGTTTTAAAAAGGAGGAACTTTTTAATTTCTTATTACAGAATGAAATTCATATTTGCCTCATTTCTGAAACGTGGCTAAATAACAAAATATCAATAAAACATGATGATTTTTATGTGATCGTCAAAGTAGCAGAGGAGGAGGTGTTGCAGTACTAGTAAGGAAAAATGTAGAACATACATTATTGCCACCACGACCAACAATTAGTATTGAAAACATTGGTGTTAAAGTACGTCTGAGAAACGGAAATTATATAAGTATATATTCCTGCTATTTCCCAGGTGGCTCTGCGGGTAGTAATAATATTAAAAAACAACAATTCAAATCAGATCTTTGTAAATTGTCGCGAGCTAACGAAATGTTCATACTTGGTGGAGATTTCAACTGCAGGAACAACTTATGGGGCTGTCAAAGATCTAATTGTTGGGGAAATATTCTTTACGAAAAATTGGATTCCGAAAATTTTGATATACTTTTTCCAAATGACCATACCTACATCCCTTCTGATCCTCGAAGACAAGCCTCTACACTTGATCTTTTTATAACGAATATCGCAAACTACCTTTCTCCAGTAAGGGTAATCAATGATTTGAGTTCCGACCATCTTCCTATTAAAATAACTATAAACCGAGACTTCCGACCTGTACAAAGATCATATTTCGATTTTAATAGAGCAAATTGGTCCAGATATTCATCATTTATTAAAAGAAATTTAACTATTCCAACTGATAATAATTACAATGATGAACAAATCGAGACAAAGATTTCAACATTTAATGATACCATCAAAGCTGCAATTAATCACAGCGTTCCTAGCAAAATAATTAAATCAAACTCACCAACACTACCGCAACATATAAAGCATATGATTCAAATAAGGAATGTTTTCAGAAGGAATTGGAAACGTTTTCGAGATACATCTAACCTAATTAGTACAAAATGGTATAACAAGTGCATATCAGAAGAGATAATTAAATGGAAAAACAACTCTTGGAACAACAAGCTTTTAAAGCTCGATAAAGGATCATCTCCTTTTGGAATATCTCAAAAATTTTAAAGAATAAAGCTCACACTATACCAATATTAAAACACAATAATGTCAATTTCTATACTCAACTTGAAAAATGTGAAATACTGAGCAAAATTTTTAGTGAGAACCATTCATTATCATCAAACCTCAGTGATGCATCAATTATATCCATGGCAAATACAGCGGTTATCAATTTGGAATCAACCGTTTCGGACCCTCGAGATGATTTATTTGTTTCTATGGTTAAAGTCTATAACATCATAAAAGAGTTGAAGAAAAAAAAATCGTCTGGGCTGGACGGAATAAGCAATAGATGTCTAAAAGCCTTGCCAAAAAAAGGGATTAAATATATTACTGATATTTTCAACTCGTGCCTTCGAATCAGCTATTATCCAAAAATACCAATAAGAAAGCCAAACAAACCAGCCGATTGTCCTTATTCTTACAGGCCAATAAGCCTTTTATCCTCATTAGGTAAAATTCTGGAAAAAATAATTAAAGAACATCTTACTAATTTTATTGATGTATATGATATTTTACCAAAACAGCAATTCGGATTTCGTAGACAACATAACACAGTTCAACCACTGGTCCGAATACGGGACTTAGTATCTTCAAATTTTAATAATGGAAAATCTACTGGTATGATTCTGCTGGACATTAAAGCTGCCTTTGACTCGGTGTGGCACAACGGATTGGTTTCAGAAATGATGAATTATAATTTCCCAATACAAATTATTAAAATGATCCATAGCTTTCTTTCGAATCGTGTTTTTGAAGTACACATTGGATACGAACATTCTACACAAAAAGAAATTTATGCTGGTTGCCCACAGGGTTCGTGCATTTCTCCCATATTATACAATATCTATACAGCTGATTTCCCATCATTAAGTAATTGCGCTACTTCCATTTTTGCTGATAATACTGCTATTCTCAGTTCAGGCATTCTTTCAACAGATGTTCTCTCCATCCTTCAATGCGCATTAGCGGAAGTTCTTTCCTACTTCACAAAATGGAAAATAATCGTAAATTCGCAAAAAACCCAAGCAATCTACTTTTCTAGACGACGAAAACCTTGCTTCTTACCTCAGCAACCAATTTCGTTTAATAATAATTTGGTACCGTGGTCGAACAAAGTAAAATATTTGGGTGTGATTTTAGATCCCAAGCTCAAATTTAAAGATCATGTCCCCTTTATTATAGACAAAATTAACAAAATAATAAAATTGCTCTACCCTTTAATAAACAGAAGATCTATACTCAGCACCGAAAACAAAACCCTTATATTAAAATCGATATTTCACGCCATTATGTTTTATGCTGCTCCTTTGTGGTCTACTGCAGCACAGTGTCACATAAAAAAATTACAAGTAACCCAAAATAAACTGTTAAAAATGATTCATAATTTGCCTTGGCATTATTCCACCCAACGGTTACACAATATCGCCAACGTCGAACTAGTCAACACCCGTATTAAAAATCATATTAATGAGCTGATCTCATCGTAATTTTATCCTCTTACTTTAATTCTTCTTTTATAAAAAAAAAAAAAAAAAAAAAAAAAAAACAAAAAAAAACAAAAAAAAAAACAAAAAAAAAAAAAACAAAAAAAAAAAAACAAAAAGCACAAAGGTTTTTTGAAAATTTTTGCCTCCATCTTCAAACAATGTTAATAAAAAAGCAAATTAATTATAAAAATTGTTATTTAATATTTAAGTAGAAAAGGAAAATATATCCTAAACTCTAAATATATATATTGTTAAATTTCTCTTTACATTAATGCTAAATAAAGAACCCTAATTGAATTGAATTGAATTTTTAGTTCTTGAATTACTATTTTTTTTTGTTATTAAAATTATACAACATTTACTACAAAATCATTCGAACAACTAAAAAAATAAATACATATTTTCAAAATTGATACAATAAAATTTGTGATTGTAACAACACTTTTACTTCACATGCGCTTTATCTGTTTTGCTTTTATTATCTGTTAGGAAAAGATCACGAATCAGCCTTAAAAAGGATCAGTTTAAGTGTGATCCGTTGAATCATACAAAATGTCCTCTGCTACTGGTATGTACATATTTATTTTTTTGCTTCAAATTTTCGAGTAAAAGGGAATTGGGAAAGAGCAGTAGTATGACAATGGATTAAAGATTAAACTTAATACGCTTTCCTGTATGAATGTTCCGATGGGTCAAGGTTTCTGTACAAGCCCCATACATATTCAGCAAGCATTACACTTTGCGATTTCCCTTTGAATCTTTCTTCTAATACCTTTATATCATGATGAAACCTTTCACCGTGTTCATCTGAAACCGCTCCAAGGTTTTCTTTAAAAAAATTGAGATGAGAGTGCAGAAAATGCAGCTTTAGTGACATCTTAACGCCAATATTGTTAAAACCGATTAGCATGCTTTCAATATTTTCTGCATAGTTTTGTGCTTTTGAGTTTCCAAGGAATTCTGATATAACAAGCTGCATAAAGTCAAATGCTGTCTAAAGGTAATTTACATTGAATGAAATAAATTATTTCTTAAAACCGTATGTTACCTTCTTTTAATTTTGCTGCAGATAATCTGGGGAAAATTGTTTGAATGCGTTTGAAGGCATTTCCTTGTGTATTTAAGCTTTTAATAAAATTTTTCACCACGCCCAACTTAATATGCAGCGGTGGAAGTATGACCTTATCTTTTGGGATAATGGATTCATGGATTAAATTTAAGTCACCGATAATATTTGCTTTACGTTCTTCGAAATATTTAATATGATAATGGCTGCTGGTAGCACGTGAATCCCATTTACAAAGAAAGCACATATATTTTGTGTATCCCGTTTGCATTCCAGACAATATTGCAATCATTTTTAAATCTGCGCATACTTCCCATTTTTATTTATAGTATTCAATTTTATTTAAGAGATTTGAAATATTTGCGTATGTTTCCTCCTTTTTTGTGGAATACGCAACCGATATTGATGGATGCTGATTTCCATTGTGCAGTAAAACTGATTTTAAGCTGTGTTTTGAACTATCTATAAATAGTCGCCAAGCGGCAGAGTCCAGTGGAAGCTTTAGATATTTTAGAACCTCTTCAATACTGCAACAGTATACATGTTCCTCTAATTTTTTAAAATAACTTTCAAGATCGGCGTGTCTTTTTCTTGGAAATTTAAGTTTTACATCGGCTTTTATCAAATTCCTGTTTTTCAATCTGGAACATAATATTTCAGCTTTCTCTTTTGTTAGTCCTAAATCTCTTACAAGATCTTCAAAATAAGCTTGGTCTAACAAATTAGGACATATGTTTAAACCATCAAGAGGCAAGTAACTTATATCTGATATGTTTTCAACCGCCGCTGTTATTTCTGTATTGGCGACTGTCATATTGGCCGAAAATGTATGTGTAGGCGGTTGAGGCACCGGAACACCTTTACAGCGCACTTCTGGTAAAATGACATTATTTGTTGCTTCCTATGTCATTGTCGCGTAGTGCCTTTGGCTTCTACCAAATTTGTAATTTACGCAGAAATAGCATGTATCTGATTTGTGATCTTCAGGTTCAATCCATCTAATAGGCGCAGAAAATGGCAGCGCCTTAGTACCGCCTTTGTACCAGGTCAAAAGACCACTTTCGCAAGTAGTACATACGGTTTTTGGTATCCAAGCTTCAGATAAAAATCGTATTCCAAAGAAAAGAAAATATGGTTCTTCAATTGTAGGCAATATCTTTCTTCTGCTTTGATGGTGCATAAAATGTCCACAAATAAAACAAAACCAATCTCTTAATTTGCAAACAGAATCCGCCATGCTTATTTAAGCTTTAATTTTTCTTTTTTTATATTAATTTTAGTAAAAATCACACCCGATATGTACTGCTTAGTAGCTCAATTATGCTTGGATTTTTTCTTTTATTTTTTATTATTAATTTTAATAAATATCACACCCGATTAGTAAGTCACAGCTGACTAGACGCGAGAACTCAGTGTTTGGCCCGGCCGAACTTGACGCCGTTTTTACCTGTTTTGTATATGTTGGTGTATAATTTTACTAATTAAGCAAAAAGAGCTTTATTTACAACAATGGTGTCTTTGGTGACCCGAACTGAAATTTTTCGGCAAACATTTTCGTAGAATATTTTTATCCTTAAATGTCCTTTTTTAAAGGATATTTTTTGATTTTCTCGAAAAAAGGGTCAAATTGACCCATAAAGAGACCATTTAGGGGATTAAGATTTTTCACAAAAATAATCCTCATACAATTCCACAATACAACTCTGACCATAAGAATTCTCTCAGACATTAACTTACAGCATTTTTTTCATAAAGTATAATGCTCCCTTCGACCAAAAAAATGAAAACTTTGACCCACTGTAAAAAAATACTCAGACGTACTGGACCATAAGTTTGTTCTACAAAAATGATCTACTCAACATACCCTTTCAGAATTATAGGGTCGCTGTTCTGTTCCAAAAATGCTGTTGGACAGTGTTATTACTTATGGATGTCCGATTTGGTTCAATATTTCACCCTCTTACATGGAAAAGATACGTATTTTTGAAAGAAAGTGTTTAAGAGCTTGCACATCATTATTTAGAACACCTCAAAGCAATTACACAAAATATGTACCAAATAAAATATTGTAGTTATAACACGTCAAATATTATAAGAATAGATAATTTTATCATAAATTTAATCGGAAATAATATATTAAAATGTACATTATGTAAAGAAAATAATCTTGTAATGGCACCCTACTATTCCAATGATGAATATATATCTAATACATTGCACAAAGGGTTTGTACTACCTGAGGCATTTTTGTACCTCGATAAATTAAGAATCATTCAAAATGAAAATGGCACACCAGTCTTTTACCACAATTATAGATGAGCCAATATAAAAGCAGTTGACTGCAATCAAACAAATTATAAAAATTTCAGATATGATACTTGTAGAGAATAGAATTTTACAACAATCAAAAACCAAAAAATTGTGGTTGCTATCGGAATAAGTTCATATATTTCCTTTTCTTTTACCTTTAGACCTTAGTTTTTATCTTGGACCAATAAACAAGTAATGTTTTTATTTGAAATTCAAAGCTAGTCAAAAAGCTCCTTCACTAACAAATGACCACTTACATAAATGAGAGTGGTTTGTTTTCATGTATACAATCAGGTTTTCGATCTAATCATAGCTGTGTTACTGCTTTGACTGAAGTAACTGAAAACATAAGGTAGAAACTGGATGACTATTTTACACCTAGACTGTATTTCGAAAGATGATTCGGCTAAAATTCCAACGGCAGGGTACGATGTTCGCGTCTTCAAAGATTTGATTTGTATTATCGGTGCAGTTGTCTTCTCCTGTGATCTCCACATTAAACTTCTTTATAGACTACCGAACGATGCTAGTATCCTTCAGACGGAGATTCTGGCAATCAGGGAATCTCGCAAAAATTCATACGTACGTAAGATCAAGAGAAATGTTGGCTTTTTTTTCAGACATACGTCACTTCTCTCTCGCAACTCTCATATCACATCTTCAGTTCTTGGCCATAGGGTTTACTCCGGTCATAGGGATTTTTACGATAGTGATCGGGCAGACGAACTAGCAAGAGTATGTTCTGCTCTTGATACTCTTTCTGCGATATCAGTAAATGCATTTCTGGGAATAATGAAAAACAGATAAAGGAATATTGACACATGTAGGACTGCAGGGCAGATGTGGCCTGACTGTTACTTAGTACGGACTAAATCTCACCTTAGTAGGAGTATAAGGCACAAATCACTGCTTACGGCCATGTTAAGGGGTCATCGGCAAACACGCAGAAAAGCTCTGACGTCAGCACAACGATAACTGCCGCAGCTGCGAAGTACCTGGAGATGAGGAGAAGTATATCATCTCTTCTGCAAATGCCAAACGAATTAATAGTTTCAGAAAATTAGTGAGATACATACTGGATAACCTGAGATATCGGACTTAGATCCAACTGGTCTTATTCGCTACTTTAATGTCACAGGTTATTACTTATGAAATATTCCTTTCAAGTGGTATGGTTTTTCACAACGACTCACTTGACTCCACATGTTAATTTCATAGACAATGAACTGCCACCTGCCAACCTATTGTTACATCACTTATGAAATAGGCGGTAAACGAAAACTAGGCCTTTATAATTATAATTAATATTAAAGTTTCTTAAAACATTTATTTTCATCAGTTATCAACGAGCGCTTTAGTCGCATTGCAACTAACTAATTACAAATTAATAATTAGAAATTTATAAAAACAATTATATTCAACACATCTTAATTCCAAGGAAATAATTTATTTACCTTCATCGAATACTCTTCTTTATTGGGTACATATACCAACATATTGCATAGAATGCTATCAATTATATAATTTATGCACTTCTAGATATACTGAAAAATTCATATAAAAAGATACAAATGTTAGTCAGTAAATTGGTCTCAAGTATCCAGCATTTAAAAATAAACATGAACAGTAATGAGAAAACAAAATGCAACTGGATATCGTATTATGTTCAGGATCGTATCTTGGCTTGTATATGCATCGTATTAATCCATTATTTTGGGATTAATTTTCAAGTAATTGTGTCTTTGGTTTTCAGAAAAAATTATCCCTTAGTTTATACAGTAAAAAATTTATTTTTATACCCTTCATATTAACTTGTAGTGTCTCCTTGTCTGCGTGTCGATAAAACTTTGGATCGATTTCTAACAGTTTTATCAGATCGAGCTGTAAAAAAAATTTTTGATTTTTGACATAAACAATAAATTTACAATTAAAGTGTGTATAAAAACTTGGTGTTTATGGGTTGATATTTTTATTAAAATTTAAATTTTGTGGCAAAGGCATTATTTGCTATTACCGCTCTGGATTACATAAATTTGGAAAATAATACTAAATGTTTACGGGACATATTTTCACATTCTAATTTTACAATGTCTTATAATATCACAAACTTGATGTTTCTTCATTAGCTTCCAGATCTGCAAGCTTCCAAATGTTTTCTATGGGATTTGGTTCGGTGAGCTGCGGGGTCCAATTTCAAACTTTCTTTTTATACCCTATACCACTATGTGGTTTGGGTATAATGACTTTGTGCTGCTGTTTGTAACTACAAAAAATATTTGACCAAGACCCATCTTTTATTATACCGATCGAAAAAGAATCACTATCTGATTCGATTTAACGATGTCCGTCCGTCCGTTTGTGTGTCCATGTAAAGCTTGTAATCAAACTGCAGGTCGCAAGTATGAACATATTTTGATTAAATTTGGTATGTAAGCTTTTATCGGCCACAGGATGAACGCCGTTGAAATTGGTGAGAATCGTTACATGTTCAGACCTAGTCTCCACACAAATGACCCCTTCGACATGAATTGCCATAAGATCCAAATTATCATATAAATCTTAGTCAAATTGGGTTTTTATGTGTTTATTACATCCATTAATCAGTATTCCAAAAATGATACGTATGGGAAAAATCTTAGTCATAGGCCCCATATAGAGCTTCTTCCCGATCTTCACCTAAATCTATCAAAAAACAAAAATATTGCACTGATTCTTCTGAAATTTTGTTTGTATATATTTTTCCAAAATACAAGAGACTTTTCCAAACATGGTCAGGATCGGTCCATTTTTGGGCCTAGTCCGCATACAGATATATCATCCAATATGAACTTTTTTATATCTGGAGCCAAAAAAATTAATAAAAATCCTACTCAAATTTAATTTATGCTTATTTTCTATATCCAGTTAGTTGGGCCTGAGAGATAGGGTCTCTAAACGCATGGTATAGGGTATTGTATAGTCGGTCTAGACCGACAATAATTTTCTTACTTGTTTTACTATTTATTAAGGGATGCCCCCTACAGATGCAGTGCATTGTGTTGATCTCAGGAAAATAGGTTATGGGAAGGAGGAAAGAGTGAGTAGTGTTTGTGGACATTTGACTTAAATTTTATTAGATTATAACTGTCAGGAAAGAGGTCTTTCCGGGGAGTTTATTCCACATACGGCTAGTTCGACTGATAACCGAATTCTCTCTGTAATGCGTTGTGCGGTCGACTGCACAATAGACTACAAACGGATGTGATCTACTAGAGAAGCAGGTAGAGCGAACCGAAACTCGGGCACTTGGAATAAGTTCGCTTATCTCAGAAGAACATTTCCCATGGTAGTATCTATAGAACAGTGCTACACAACCCACAATCCAACGATGTTTCAATGAGTCAATACAGTTGGAAGCCCTACTGTCATTGACAATCATCTACGCCTTCCTTTGCACATGGTACAGTAGATCCAAAAGAGACTCTGAAACTCCTGCCCACATATATGAGTTGTATTCCATTTTCGGTCGGATGTAAGTGGTATATATTTTAAGGAGATCAGAGGGAGTGAAGTAATTTTTATACCATTTTAGAAAATCAACACACTTGAATGCTTCTTTCGACACTTGAAAAACATGCTCGTTCCAACGAACATCTCATTGAATTCTCATGCCTAGAACATCAAGAGTATCCGACTCCTCAATACCTATTCCACCCACAAATACAGATGACATTGTGTAATCTCTGGCCCTATGGGTCAACATAAAACATTAAGTCTTCAGTGCATTAAAATCAACCCTATTTGCTTTACCGCACTCGGAGATTGTTAAAAGGTCTTGAATGAGGGTGTCATTCATTGTCCACCTTTTGCCCCCAACATCTAAGAGGTTCAGCCTACAATTAAAGGAAAATGAATGACAAATGCTGCAGTCATCTGCGAAAGAGAATATAGAGTTAAAAGTTTGACCAAGAAGGTCGTTCACATCATGGTCGCTATAGAACCTGCCAGGTAAGCGACTTGTTTACTTACACAAAAATAATCCTCATACAATTCCACAATACAACTCTGACCATAAGAATTCTCTCAGACATTAACTTACAGCATTTTTTTCATAAAGTATAATGCTCCCTTCGACCAAAAAATTAAAACTTTGACCCACTGTAAAAAAATACTCAGACGTGCTGGACCATAAGTTAGTTCTACAAAAATTATCTACTCAACATACCCTTTCAGAATTATAGGGTCGCTGTTCTGTTCCATTCAGAAAGTCTTAATTTGTTGGACAGTGTAATTTTCATTTTACGTTTTTTTTTTAATATATATATAAAAAATAATTTTGGAGAAAAGTAAACAACGCTTAGTAATGACTTTATATTTAAAATGAAAAGAATAAAAAACGAATGTAATTTCGAGTCTCCAACGAATATCATGTTGCACAGAGTTGAATTTCTTTCTCGCCAGTGTACTTGTGAATACAGTGTATTCTCATTTAAAACCAATGAAAAAAAGAATTGATTGCCATTTGCTTAAAAACTCACTAGACTTACAATAAATAGCGTTTTTAATTTTAATTTTTACTGGTCTTTAACACTATTAAAAATTATTGAGTTTTCACTGTGCGTTATTTTAATAGAAACAAGGGAAAGATGAAAATATATGCAACCTGCCAGACTTGTTGATGGCTGTAGACTTATGTTATTTCAAGTGGAGTTTTCAAATATCATAACTTAGCATGGATACCATTATTTAAAAGCTTTCTGCTTTTATTAAAGAATAAATATTTCTTTTCCTCTATAATTGAATTGATTTTGAATTATTTCTATACAAGTATATTTGTTTTTCTATGAATGTATTTATAATGTTATAAAGTAACAACTCTTGTTGACTTTCTGCTACACAGAAAGACTTTATATATATATATATATATATATATATATATATATATATATATATATATATAAATGTCTTTGGTTTAATCAAGTACAAAAATTATTTCCTAAAATCTGAACCGTAGTCAAAGATGAATACAGATTCGAACTACAAAGGATTTTATTTATTTCTCTGTCTACTGTTACATTATACAACAAAATCAGGATAACATTGCACAACAACATCAGGATGTCTATTGACACAGCTTTTTGTTAGTAAATAAAATAACAAACTAAATATAAAATAAGTGAGTACCTAAAATACACTACAATGCATTGTTACCAATAGTGGTTCAGTTCACAATACAATACTACTTTTTAACAAATAAATTTCAAATATATGTGATTTCTTTTTTTTTTTTTTTTTTTTGCCATTATAACACAATTTGTAGCAATGAAATATTGTAGGAAGCCCGAACGTTTTGAAATAATTTAATTTATATAGGTTTACGAATAAACAATTTTTGTAATCATTTTAAGTGAAATCATTAATTTAATGAAGTAATCATTTTAAAACATTGTATCATAATGAAGATGTAAATAACAAAGACAAAGATGATAATGACAAAAAGAAAATAGTAGCAGTAAAGAAATTAAATAAAATTTTCAAGAAAAACAAACGAAAATTCAGTCTTTAATTTTTTTTTTTTTTTTTTTTTTGCATAATATGACAAAGTAAAATATAGAAAAAAACACCCGCTAATCTTAAAATAATGATAATATTATTACCCAATATTGTTTTGGAACTATCAACCCTATTCTCTGTTACAGTTTCCATACTGTTTCCATACTAGTGAATTAAGGGTACTTAAAAAAAATAAAAAAAAATGATTATTGTTCCCCTTCTATGGCAAAGTAAACTAATACATAGTTATTGAAACGGGGATTAAAGATATCGAAAATATTCAGAATCAGCTTAGCTTTAGCCACTTTTCCAACAGCCGAAGTCAATGTCGACGATGTCAACGTAGTTTGCTAAAACAAATGTCATGTATTACTAGCTGACCTGACAAACTTTGTTCTACGTAAAATAATTGTTTTATTCCAAATTTGTTTTTGATATGCATTTCAATTGAGGCCTTCAGGGCAAAATTGGCCTAACCCTCAATTTTTCATAATCTGACTTAACTAGTACAAAATATTTAAAACGTGTAAAACATTAGTGCAAACCCGGCCCATCTGTTATTTCACTAAAATCAAGAGATAGCGTTGCAAATGTTGTTTTTGCAGTTCCTTATTTTTCTCAACTTATAACACAAAAGTGGCCCAAGCCGCTTAGGCCATTTTTCCATACATATTGGTAACACATATTAATGGTGGGATAAGTTGATAGCTGCTATCAGTGAAAGAAACATCACATCTTTTCTACATAATTGTCAAGGCAAGCATACATGATCAACATTATTTATCAATCTATCAAAAATTAGCCATGTAATGTCGCAAAATACAACGTACATAACTAATACATACTATTATTTTTAAATTCTTTGTTCTGATTAGTTTATTTTTGAAAAACTTATCAATAATATTGATCGCGTTTGCTCCACTTAAACATATTCATATGTGAAGGTTCATGGTGCAAACCTCACGGCCACCCTAAGTAGAAAAATTTCATATAGAAACAATCTATTCAATTAAAACAACAATTATCACAATGTTCAATAAATCGCTGATGAAGGCTGAAATGCCAGAAACCGGTCCGATTAAGAACACAGTGCAGTTATGAATTTTTGAAATATATGCTTTCTTCTTCTTCTTTACCACGCACTATTGAAATATTCAATGTTGTTTGAAAAATTGTTCTTTTTCGCTGACTTAAACGTCACAGTTTTTCTACAAAAAATATTCATTTGTTTGAAAAATTTTTCTTTCTCGTTGATTTAGCCATTGAAAAGAGGATACCGTGTGATGTAAGTACAGAAAATGAAGGATTATTGTGTTTGTTTTTGTGTTAAACGTGTTACTCAAAAGTGTTATTTTTCAGCGCTTTCTGGTTCTGGTTTCGAAGATTCATTATCAAAATATTGTCCGTTAAAACAGCACCCTTCATCAGATTTGGAAGATATTTTACAAGAGAGTCTGGATGTATCTTTAAATTCAGAAATTCAAGAAGACAGAATGGCAAGGAAACCACAGAAGAGACTAAGAAACAGTAAGAGTTGGACCCGGAGTGTAAAGAAATCAAGACGTGCTAAAAGAGAGGAATATGTCAACTACAAAGGGATAACTGTAACAGCTAAGATACCAGAAGGTAGGAGTATGTCCATGTCCAAAGAAATGTAATTCGAAAATAATCTCTGACCAACAAAACAAATTATTCAAAGAATTCTATGCTTGGGCATAGATTTGGAAGATATTTTACAAGAGAGTCTGGATGTATCTTTAAATTCAGAAATTCAAGAAGACAGAATGGCAAGGAAACCAAAGAAGAGACTAAGAAACAGTAAGAGTTGGACCCGGAGTGTAAAGAAATCAAGACGTGCTAAAAGAGAGGAATATGTCAACTACAAAGGGATAACTGTAACAGCTAAGATACCAGGAGGTAGGAGTATGTCCATGTCCAAAGAAATGTAATTCGAAAATAATCTCTGACCAACAAAACAAATTATTCAAAGAATTCTATGCTTGGGCAAGTTTTGACTCTCAAACATAATATTCCTTTTCACTTATTAAAGTTTTTTCCAAGTCTCGTAGCTACACTGCTAATGAAAACCCGAGTAGAAAAAAGACGAGACATTACTACTTATGTAACTCTGCAGGAATGGAAGTTTTGTGAGGACTTTGCTGCCGTTTCTCTTGCCTTATTTAAAATTTCTTTAACCTAATTATAACCACAAGCAATTTCCCTTGCAAATGGAGACATGCCAAAATAATTCCTGTTCGTAATTTTATAACGAATACCGTCCCATAGCAATTCTGTGTTACTTTTCAAAGCTACTCGAAAAGCTCCTTCACAAACAAATGACAACTTACATAAATGAGATTGGTTTGTTGTCGTATATACAATCCGGTGTTAGATCTAATCATAGTTGTGTAACTGCTTTGACTGAAGTAACTGAAAACACAAGGCCGGAACTGGATTATAATAAAGTTATTTTTATACCCTCCACTCCAGTGTGCAGTGGATATATATAAGTTTGTCATTCCGTTTGTAATAATTAGAAAAAAAATTTTGGACCCCACAAAATTTATATATTTGTGATCCTTATAACAACCGGAGTTGATATAGCGATGTCCGTCTGTCCGTCTGTCCGTCTGTGGAAATCACGATGACGGCATCAATCGGGCAGCTAGGGTGCTCGTTGGCATAAAAAATGATTCACTAACATCCTGAAAAGTTTGCTATTTAAAATCGTCCAAATCGGTCGATTAGGGCCCGAGATTTGAATGAAGAACTAAAAAAAGTCTTGAAAAAAAATAATTTTCTATGTTGTTCTTGTCACGATCACGCCCTCAATAGTGCAGCTACAGTGATAATTTTTAGTGAGAATGATTCACCAAATTCATGGGAAGATTTCTACTTCAAAAATCATTAAAATCGGTGGAACAGGTCCAGGGAAATCTCTGAAAAAGTAAAAAATAAATAAAAAACATGATATTTCTATATTGTTCTCGTTGTTATTCTAAATGTTGCATTGTTTTCATAGCTGGACTTGTTGTTTTTGTGGTCGTTATGGTAATAATATAACAAAAACAAACCCTTTGTACATTTTTTTATCAACTCTGGTAGAACAATTTAAAAGTTTCCATTGTTTTGGCATCACTAAAAAAATATGTTAGATCATTTCCGTCATTGCCACGAGCCTGCCTGCAAAATTTCAGATCGATTGGGTCACGGGAAAGTGGTTAAAATCGATCCAAAATTTTTTCGACAAGCAAACACGAGTTAATATAAACGGAGTAAAAATTCACCAACATCTAAAGCAAATAATGCTAAAATACCTAGTTGTTAATAAAAAAACAATTGGGCAATTCACAATGGGTAATGTATCGTTGTATCTGTTGTATCGTGTATCACTTTACAATAGTGTAAAATTGTTGTTGGTAATTTTCACTGAAAAATCTGATACACGATCCAACTTCATTTCCTATGTTTAGTAAATGTTGTATATTGTATCATAACATATCAGTTCCAAGTGAATGCCAGTTTTTATGAAAAAGAAAAAACCAATTCATAGAATTTTATCAGCATAAATAATTATAAAATAAAATATGGCAAATAATGCAAATAACGCAAATACATCGATAAGTTTATTTATATAACAATTAATGTTTATATTTTTTTAGTATGTATTTTCTCTTTCAGTACCAACCAAAACATTTAACATTTTTTTTTTCATTATAAATTAAAATGCAGGAGGTACGTAACTAAAACTCCAGGGTATATCTCACGACCAAAAAGCAAACACTGACAAGTGTTTTCTCTTATACAAAATAGCAGAAGCGACGAAGCGATCTTTCCTCGTTGGATCGAAAATTACTGAAGAAAGCGTTTTACAATATGAAAATACAACTGAGTGTTCACAACAAATGATTGTATTGTGTATTTCAATACAACATACAATATACAGCACCTGTTGTGAATTGCCCAAATGTAAATTTAGCAAAAAAATTTATGTATTAATTTATTTAAAGAGAAAAACACAAAAATAACGTTTGATGTTGTATTTTTTGTGTGTAATATTTAAATATACATACATACACATATTAAATAATACAAAAAATATACATATATTATATATATGTATGTATGTATGTATATTCATAGTAACTGCATGTTAGAAATAAATCGGTTATTTTATTTACATAAAATTCTGCAGTATTTTGTTGTGGGGAAAATACATTTCTTTTGCATTAACAGAGTGTCACTTCATTTTGCTCAGCGTGACTATGCCACAGTAGATGGCGCCATAATTTTTGTTTGTTCTAATTAGCTTTGCAATAGTTATTTCTATTTTAACATGAATGTTAATATTTTCAACTAGATATCATACAGAACAATGTTAAGAGTATACACGGGCTGGTCTTTTATTTCATACGTTTTTTCATTATTCTTTTACAAATATGAACATAAGTTTGGCATATTAACTTTATGTTGTCTTTACAAAATAGAGTTACCGAGTTCGTCAATGAGTTTTTTGCTTACAAAACAGTTCTACATAGTTATATAGAATTATTATTCTCTTTACCTATAAAATATCTGATTGCGATTACATCTAATTTTAAAAATTGTTTATGATTAATAAAGCATTATTATTCACATAAATACAAAATTTCACTTTTTAAATTTTCCATTCAAATTTAAGAAAATATCAATTATAATAAAAATTGAAAATAAAATTTCCAATTATAAATTAGAAAATATTAATTGAATTTCAGAAAATCATATCAAAACGTCGGAAATAATAATTTTAAATTTAGAAATATGTTTACATTTAAAAATGTTTACATTTAAAAAAAAATATTGCCATTCAGGAGATATTAATAACTCTTCAGTGCCGCGATTCAGTAACTTCTTTTAACGATAGTCGAATCGTAAAAAAAAAGAAAATTGCAAAATTATCAGTAAAATTTTTAAACGATATTCGCTATTGTTAAAGTCAGCTGTTGTTGTTATCAAAGAGAACCATTTTTGTGTTGTTTATTCAATCGATAAAAACTTAAATTTTTAGGTTGAAATGTCGTCATACATAAATAAAAATCATGAAATAGTGAAAATATTTTGCTTTAATTAAAAAACTTTTTTATATAAATAAAAAAATTAAATTCATTATTTCATTTTCAAATAAATAAACAGAAATATTAGTAAAAAAAATAAAGATATTAAACATAAACATAAAATCATCCTGTCAAACACGAAGTAATTTGTTTTTTTCTATTCTTTGTGTTTTTCGCTTATTTTGACAGAGATGCCACTTCTTTACAATTTAAATAAATAGAAAAACAGATTTGTCGATATTAATTTAAATTCAATGAATTTAAGAAAACCTCAAATGATATTTAAGAATTGCTAACATAAAAATTGTTACATAAAATTGTTACATAACGTAATTTTATGAGAATGTTATTTTTTATATATAAATTTTCACAATTTTTTTGGATGAAAATTTTAAGTTTTTCAGAAAATAAAGATAACATTAAATTATTTTATTTAAAATGTTTGGGACTTTTCGTTTTTTGCTTTTTTCATCCCTAATTTGATTATTTATTATTATAAATTTATTCTCTATGTTTTCAAAATATGGCAATATTTTAAAAAAAGTTGAGAGAGCTTTTTTTTTTTGGTTATTATTTTGTTACTCCATCCGACCTATATGGCCACAATGAAGAAATATTTGGCCAGTTAAAAGAAGCTATACAGCCATCTCCAATTAGCACGATTTAATGCATATAGCCACTCTACACAACCATTACCTTTGCAATGGAGGTTAGGGCGAGCTATTTAATTAGCAAAAACTAAATTAAACGAGAAGTTATGTCATATAACCGGAAACGCATGCATATAGGTATATAACCTAAATGCATGCCGATCAGCAACTACGATGACCAAAAAGCAAACACCGAAATAAATCCGAAATAATAGAAAAGACGAAAACCAACCCAAAGAATTTTCTGAAATAATTTGGTATTAAGTTTAACAAATTGTTTACTTTTTCCAATATTTTGTTTACATTTATTATCAATACTCAAACCGAGGTGGAGGGTATCAAAGATTCGGCAAAGCCGAATTTAACACTCTTACTTGTTTTTGGTAATACTTGACCATTCAAAGGCTTTCGATACTGTCGACCACTTAATGCTATGTAATAAGCTGAAACATCTTTTTAATTTCTCCTTATAATCCGCAAATCTGCTTCGATTCCACATATCTGATCATATAGTGTTATCAACAGGTCTCTTTTAAAGAGAACATGTTCTCTTTTTTAACACTTTTTTTTTTTTGTTCTCTATCTTTTTCTATATCTATTCAAATTGTTCTCTTTCTCAATTTTGCATTAACATAAGTTTAAAAAACTCGGTACAGTACAGAATTTTAAAAACAAATTAAAAAATTTAAAAACAAGCAAGCTATTGCCGTATTGACGTTTTGAAAAGTATGCTATAATTATTAATTTCTATAGTTTGTCGTGTTAATAAGTAAGTAAGTACGTTATTATTGTTAATTAGAGTTATATTTTTTAATTTTTATAATTTTTAGCTGAAATATGAGCAAGCGAAAGTGTTTGTTTACGGAAGAACTGCAAGCTAAATTTGTATGTTTTAAATCAACACCAAATTCTAAATCGGAGGCAATATGCACGGTTTGTAATACAACAGTTTCGGTTGCAAATAAAAGCAAATATGATTTGGAACAACATATTGCCTCCAAAAAACATACAAGTACTATTCGTATCGGAGTTAGTTCTACTTCCATATGCGATTTTTTACAAAAAATTTTCATCTCTGCATCACAAAGTATCGGCTGTCGAAGGAGCTTTAGCTTTTCACACGTTAAAACACCATTATAGTTATAACTCCACCGTTTGTACAAACAAACTACTGGCAAAACTGTTTGATGATTCTGAAGTAGCTAAAAGGATTTTATCTGGAAAGATAAAAACAAGATGTATTGCAAATACCGTAATCGCTCCATATTGCATAGAAAATATAATGCTATCATTGTCCCAAATACCGTTTTTATCAGTCTCAACAGATGGAAGTAATCATGGGGCAATTAAAATGTTTCCAGTTCTCATTCAGTTTTTGATAAAAATAATAGCATAATGACAAAAATTATTGACTTATATTCTTTGCCAAACGAAACAACAGAGACAATTAGTGATTATTTGAATATATGTTTAAAAAAAGACAATATTGTCGAAAAATGTGTTGCTTTTTCTGCTGACAAGTGTAACACTAATTTTGGACGTTTTAAAAGAACTAGGAAAATAATGTTTACAGCCTTTTAAAAACGAAATTAGAAAAAGATTTAATAGGGATTGGTTGCCCTGCACTTATTGTGCATAATTCCGCACAGCATGGATTTGATTCGATGACAATAGATTTAGAATCCTTCTTCTTTTATTGCCTATCCAATTCTGAATATAAGCGATTACATGCAAGTTACGTTTAAAAATAAGTAAAATATTAAATTTGAAAATAAATTAAAGTTAGGTATATATACACAATGTATAATTAAAATTAACTTAATTTATACAATATTATTGACTGTTTGTACAAATTCATATCTGTTCCTCGCTGTGTGAACTAATTCACCTATGGTTCTTAAGCCAGTCCAGTTTCTTATATTTCTTAACCATGACATTTGCTTCCGCCCAATGCCTCTTCTTCCTTCAATTCTGCCTTGCACAATCAGTTGCAGCAGCTCGTATTTATCACCTCTTATGATGTGGCCGAGATAGGAAGTTTTTCGACGCTTTGTAGTTTTTAGAATTTCTCGTTCCTTTTGTAGTCTGTTTAATACTTCTGTGTTCATTACTCGGTCAGTCCATGGAATTTTTAATAATCTACGATAGCACCACATTTCAAATGCTTCTAATTTATTCATGTTAACAACTTTAAGTGTCCATGCTTCGACTCCATACAATAGTACTGACCACACATAACATTTCATAAATCTAATTCGGGGATTTGTATTAATATTACGGCTGGTTAATAATTTCTTAAATTTGCAAAATGTGCTTCTAGCCATTTCTATATGAACACTAGCTGAGTCCGGTCCGCGTTGCTGGCCCGAAGAAAACATCTGGATTTTATATTGCATCTAAATTTTAATACCGAGTGTCGGGCAAAAGTAAAGCACGAACTCCCTCGAAAATCCTTAAATACATTGCATTTAATAATATTATGAATATGACTGAAAAAAAATATACGTTTTCTTGAATATTTTAACACCAGCGCCACCTACACGTGAAAAACTTTGTCAGCAACTTTAGTTTTATGTACATAATATATGTTGCGAATTTGAGCTAAATTGGACCGGAAAATCTCGACCCCAGCGCCACCTATCGGGTACAAAAAAAAGTTATGCAAATTGGAGAACCAATGGAACATGTGGTATGAATACGAAGTCGCTAGCATTAGTGGTTCAACAGTTATTAGAGTACCAACATACGCACCAACGTTTTTATATATTAAGAAGATTAATTTCTTTGTCACATTCTCAAGTTTCTTGTAACCAACAGCCAAGGTATTTAAACTTTGAAACTCGTTCAATAGGTTCGTTGTTAATATGTATATTACAGCCAGCATACGGATTATTATTTCTGCTGATTATCATATATTTGGTTTTTTCAATATTCATATTAAGTCCGAATTGGTTGCTTTTTGTATTAACGGCGCTTAATAGACGCTGCAGATCATTCATGTTATATGCCAACAGTGTTGTATCATCTGCGTAACGAATATTGTTTATATGTTGACCATTTACTTTTATTCCAATGTCCATATGATTAAGAGTTTCTTCAAATATACATTCTGAATAAATGTTAAACGCAATGGGGATAGAATGCATCCCTGACGAACTCCTCTGTTTATGGGAATGCTTTCAATCACTAGGTCTCCAACACGGACTTCCGCATTTTGATTCCAATACAAAGATTTTATACAGTTAATATATTTACTGTCTATATTGATTAATCTTAGTATTTCTATCAACTTATCATGTTGAACTCTGTCAAAAGCTTTTTCGTAATCTATAAAGCAAATAAATACGTCCTTTTGTACATCCTTGCAATTCTGTATTAACACTTGTATGCTAAACATTGATTCTTTAAAACCAAACTGTGTTCTACCCATATACAATTCGCATTTTTTGTATATACGTTGATGTATTATTTTTAAGAATATTTTAAGTGAATGACACATAAGACTTATTAGTCTAAAATCCTTACATCTTTTCGCATTACTCTTTTTTGGCAGTAGACTTTAGCCATTTGTTTGGAAAGATGCCTGTATCATATACATGATTAAAAACTTTTTCAAGTATTTTAATACCTTTTTCATCAAGGAGTTTAAGTACTTCTGTTGGTAATTCATCGCACCCTACTGATTTATTATTTTTGGATTGATCTACTGCCTTAACTATTTCTTCTTTTGTAATTATTGGACCTTCCAATGCCGGAATTTGCAATTGGTCGTTGTTAACAGATCTAGAATCAACTGAAAAAAGGTCTCTTACATATTTAGAATCCATAATTCTAAAACTCTATAATTTTTTTTTCTATTTATACCATAAGGACAGAATCTTTGCAACATCGAATTTGTGGACATTCAGTATAAAGCGCATTTAAAACATTCAAAAACGCGCTGCTTATCACTTTATCCCGCTGTCAAAAGAGTGTTGGAAGTTTATCCTGCTTTAAAAGCTTACTTCTTATCAATTGACAACTCTCCTCTTATTCTAAAATCATTTTTTGAAGATAATTTTAGCAAAGCTTATTTAGAATTTGCTGAATTCTTAATGCATATTTTTCATGAAAAAATATTAGAAATAGAGGCTGAGCAAAATTCTGTGTTGGAAGTAATGGCTACAACAAATTCATTAGCAAATACATTGAATCATAGATATGAGGAATCATTTTTTCCAATGAAAGTGAAATCTATTTTGTCTGAAAATATTAAAAATGGTTTGAAAGAGAAATAGATAAATTCAATTTAAATTGCATGAATTGCTATAAGAAATCGTACCAATATTTAAAGTTATGGACTAGTCAACTATCAAATTTTGATAGTATTACTTGGATGAGATTAGAAAGAGTTCCAACATGGAAAGAATTTGAGAAAACGATAGCATTTCTTGCCACCAAAAACGTCGTTGTGGATGATGTAAGATGTTTTGACCAATTCTATAATTTATTTTAAAAACTTGAGCACCTGTCTCAAATGGACAGAATATCTTAAAACAAATCCAGTTCAGTTTCATTCAGAAATATTAAAAATATGCCAATTTTTTTTTGCAAAACCTGGTCAAAATGCTAATGTAGAAAGTATATTTTCCATGATGAGCGGACAATAGACTAAAGAAAGAAATAAGTTGAAAATTTCCAATGTCCGAGGTATTCTGAGCGTGGTTTATAATTATAAAATTATTTCATGTTTAGAATTTTATAAAGATATAAAAGAAAATGAAAAATTGTTAAACCAAATTAGAAGTGGAGATTAGTATACTGAAAAAGGTGATCAGGATGATGATGAAGATGATTGAATTTAATTTAGTTAATATTTTTTTAATGCAATTTGAATTTTAAGTGCAATTTTATGTTCCTCAATATTATTTTTATATATTATATATGTATAAAATTTGAATTTAATAAAAACAAATTCACATGTTCTCTTTTTTTTCGGTCAACACCTGACAAACTTATGATCATACCCAATCCGTTTACGTGAAAAATAAAATATCAACAACGTTGAATATTACGAGAGGAGTGCCCCAGGAGGATCCATCCTAGGGCCTTTGCTTTTTTCTCTCTATCATAATGATCTGCCTTCGCAACTTCTTCATTGCAAAACTTATATGCACGCTGATGACGTGCAGTTATATCCAAGCAGTCCGACTTCTTCAATTAGTCACAATGTAAGGAAACTCGAAGGGGACTTAAATAATATCCATCATTTAAATCCATTAATATCTAAATATATGATAATAAGTAAATAATCTAAACAAACAATCATGGTTCCTTATATTGCAATTAATGGCCAAAAGATTTCTATTGTTTCATCTGCCCAAAATACCCATATAAATAATATAGTTGGGCAAACTTACGTTAAACTGAGATCTCTTTGGTCAACACAATACTTAATTTTTTTTCATTTATTCATCAACAACTGGTAATTTACAATTTAGAAAGTCGTTCCCCAGCGTCCATTGGACATTATTGAGGCTAGTTGGCAAACTTAATAACAATTCCGATTTTACTTTTAATTATATACAATAGGTATTAAGAATAAACAAAAATTAATGACAAAAGAAGAAAAAATAATAATATACAGATTTATATACATATACATACATATGAATGTACAATGAGATCTAGTTACATTTCCTGTGATCAGACTTAGTTAAGAAAGAAGCATTTCTAGCATTTCAAGTAAATATTCTTTCAGTTTCCTTTTAAAAACTGACATTCTTTCAATATTTTTTAAATGTTGAGGGAGGTTATTGTATTCCAAACTCCCCATGTATTCCATTCTTTGTTTTGTGGTTCCAGTCTACACCTTCCAATTCCCAGATTCATGTTGTTCCTTGTATTAAATACAGTTTGACTTCTTGCAAATGTAATAGTGTGATGACCAATGTTATGCAATAATTTATAAACATGTAGCAATAGTTGCATTTTATATAATCCATATATCGGAAGAATAGTGAAGGATACATCTTTATAAAGCAATAGTGTTGAATATGTTAATGGTAGATTAAATACAGATTTTAATGGTCTACTTTGCGCTCTTTGCAATGATCTCAGTTCATTACTTTTTTTATGGCCATATATTATTGTTAAATAATTTAAGTGACTATGAATCAATGCCTGGTAAATAAGAAACTTTGTTTTTGTATTAAATTTATTTTTAAGTTTATAAATTAAACCAGTAACAGATGAAATTTTTTATTTAATGTGCTGTATGTGAATATTCCATGACAAATTATTTTGCAGGTATACACCGAGATACCTCGTTGAAGACGTTTCAACTACTTCGTTTCCATCAATACAAATACTGAAGTTTAGGTCCCCAATTATATAAAGCCTAAATCTCAACAATTTAGTTTTTCGAGCATTTAAGATAAGTTTATTTATTCTCACGAACTCGGATATATATGCTGCATCACGTTCCATATGGACCTGTAAAGCTGTTTCATGTTTATAGGGATAAAATATACATATGTCATCAGCATATAAAAACAAATTTCCAAATAAACCAAGATTCATTATATCGTTCAAATAAATAGTAAACAGTAACGGTCCCAAAACACTTCCTTGTGGTAACCCATATTCGACATGACCATAATTGCTTTTACAATTATTTATTTCAACAAATTGCTTTCGATTTATCAAGTAATTTTTTATCAAAGCTAATGACCCTCTGTTTACACCATAATATGCCAATTTTTGCAATAAGATTTCAAAATCTACTAGATCAAAAGCATTTGAAAAGTCATAAAACATACCAGCCACGCCTTTAAAATATTGTTTATAACATTTACTACAGCTTCCTCTGTACCACATCCTTTTTTGAATCCATATTGGCATCTATGTAAAAAGTTGTTATCGTCTAAATAAGAAGAAAGCTGTTTATGTAACACTTTCTTAAAAATTTCAGCAATTATTGGAAGCAGAGCAATAGGACGAAACTTACCCAACTTTTGCTTTGGTATAACTTTGGCAATTTTTAAACCATCTGGGTACTCTGAGGTATCAATCATGCGATTAAAAATTTTTGAGAAATACGGACATATAAAATCTTTGCACTCAAAAATCATTTTTGGTGAAATTTCATCATAACCACAGCTTTTAGTTAAGTCCAGTGTAGATAGAATATCAGCAATTTCTAAATCAGAAGTATAAACGAAATCAAATGTTTGTCGACATGGATTCAATGTTCTCAGTCCATTACACGTATCACCAGGTAAATATTCAATTTGTTGTTTTAAAGTTGTTGCTATTTGGAGAAAGTAATTATTAAAAAGATTTGATTTTTCTTGATTGTTTCTGACAAGTTCTCCATCAATATTTTTTATATTTATTTCTTTTTGAAAGTTTCTACCAAGATTTTCATTTAAAAATTTCCAGCATCTGTTTGGATCCTGTTAGATATTATTTAAATTGTTATAATAACAATTATTCATGCATTCTTTACACGCTTTCCTGATTATATTACTTATTCTTTTAAGTCTGCTCTCTACATCCCGACAACGACGTTTCCTTCTTAGTTTTAAAAGATTTTTCTTGAGCGATATCAGAGCCTGCAAATTTTTGTTTACCCATGGCGTTATTTCATTTTTGGTCATTATTTTTTCTTGTTTCTCGACGGTATAGTTTTTAGCTGCATTTGATATCATAGTCATAATATGGGTTGTATCAAAAAAAAGATGACTAGTTTCCTCATATCTTTGTAACGAATTGTAAAGTGCTTCTCTAGCTACAGGATAGTTACACATTTTTCTAACCGTTTCAGTATATTCTGACACACCTACTTCAGTTTTAAGTTTACATGATATAATATTGTGATCTGAATAGGAACACTCAACAGTGTCAATAAAAATAGGTTCCATAATATTTGTGTAAATATTATCAATAGACGATGCAGATTCAGGGCGTGTTATTAAGGTATGACAATTTCTATAATGAAAACTTGCTAATAGATTGATCAAGTTAGCAGACAGTGAATTCTGCAGTACATCTATATTAGAATCACCAACAAGAGCACTGGGCATCCTGCCATAAGTGACGAGAAGGTTTTAAATAAAACTTATAAATTTTGTGGACTCACACTTCGGTAATCTATAAAATGACGTTAACCTGAGCGATTTTCCATTAATTTTATAATTTTCAAGATACCGTAATTAGTTAAATATAGTCTTTTCTTTCACATTGTTCAATCTTGTATTTCACACCTTTGAAAGCAAGAATTCTGCTAGCCAAAACGTATATTATCCCTGGACTTTTGTACGGCTGTGAAATTTTTCCTAATTGCGACTCTTCGAGCAAACCTCGACTGAATGTTGCATACAATAATATTATTCGTTATGTTTTTGGTCTAAGAAGATTTTCTCATATAACTCCCTTTTCTGTAAGACTATTTGGTGTGTCTTTTGATAATCTTTTAAGAATTTGGGTTCTAATTTTTATGCACAAAACCATTGACACAATAAAAGCTATCTATTGTAAAAATTGCAATTTGCCAGATCTTATCGAGGAAGAAAGCTCATAATTCCAATCCATAGGACACTTTCTCAGAACAGCAATTCGTTGTGCATGGCGTTCTTCTTTGGATTGCACTCCCACAAACATATCAACTAACAAGCTATGCAAGACTTTTTAAAAAACTAATATTTGATTATTTTGAGTAGTAAAATCTTTGAAATTTTAGCATTTTGTTATTTTATTTTATAAATAATTAATATATGTAATTTATTGCATTTATATCAGCACATTGTACTTTTATAATTAACTAATCCTGTACTGTAATTATAAGAATAATTTTCTTGTTGTACAGGAAAGCACAATAAATAAATAAATAATATAAGTAAATAAATAAATAACAGTATTTCAAAAACACATTATGTATTTCGGATGGCTGTGTTACCAGACTACTAAATAACAAAAGTTCCATAACAACTCCTTCTCTGGATCGCCGGGGCTGTTCTGTATCAGCCAATAAAACACCCAGTGATAAGATCGAAGAAATTAAAGATTTCATCAACTCTATTCCTTCTTACTCCTTGAAAAATAAAACAAAACTGGAACACATTTTGAGTACCCCACGGGTTAATTTCAGAAAATAAGTCAAGAATTTTATTTTTTAGAATCATTGAAATATTATCAACAAGTTTTATCGAAATCCTTCCAGAAATATATACTATTTCCATATTTTGTTAAAAAAATGTAAATCTCCTTAAATTTTACATTTGACCTTAAATAGGGACAGTTTATAGTCTTTCAATTTAACCTTAGTTTACAAGATTGATAACTTATATCAATAGTATAATATTTTGACAAAATATATTTGAAATATGAGAACTCCAAAAAGATGAAGTTGAAAAAGTATGAAAAATCAAATTCTTCAAATCCGATGAAATAAAAACGCTGCCCTAACCAAATTAAGAACAGGATACCTACAATATTTGGCATTTTTAATTAAAATAATTTTTCAATAAGACCTTAGAGTCCAATCGTTGGTTTCGAAAAATTTCCTGAATAAAAATTTTAAAAAGTAAAATTGGAGATATTGAAATAGCGCTAAAATATACGTACCGTTTTGACATTAACTTAGAACAGCATAACAATAGATGAGATGCAAAATACTTTACATGTGATCATTTTGGGAGTAGGAGAATGCAAAAATGTTGTTGTTGGAGATTAGTTCGATGTCTTTAAAAATGTGAGCTCTATTTTCTTAATCAAGTGGTATGCGGCGAATTTATTGCCTGGGGAACTTGATATAACTTGGCTGTTTTTCAACCGATAATATTTTTTTTGTTCTATTAGAAAGATCATTTACTCTAGATTATGGCTTGTTACTTAATTTAACTTAAACGCAATTATTAATATCAAAAGGGATCATTTTTGGACTACTCATTAATGAATGTAATGAACGCAGACAAACCCAATTTGAGTAAGATCTATATGACAATTTGGATCTTATGACAATTTATGTCGATTTCATAGGGGTAATTTGTATGGGGCTAGGTCTGAACATGGACCGATTCTCACCAATTTCAATAGTGTTCATCCCATGGCGGATAAAAGCTTACATACCAAATTTTATCAAAATTTATTCATATTTGCGACCTGCAGTTTGATTACAAGGTTTACATGGACACACAGACGGACGGATGGACGGATGGACGGACGGACGGACGGACATTGTTAAATCAACTCAGAAAGTGATTCTGATTCGATCGGTATAATTAAAGATGGGTCTAGGTCAAATATTTTTGGTTGTTACAAACAGCAGCACAAAGTCATTATACCCAAACCACATAGTGGTATAGGGTATAAAAATTGCCCCAAATTTTTGAATTAAAAAAAATTTCTGCGTTGTTATTTTTGAAGTCAGAGTATTGGGAAGAAGTGCCTTCCTGCTCCAGAATGTGGTAAAAAGATTGTGGGATAATAATGAGCTTTCTGACGAATTGAAAGAGGGCTTGATCATCAACTTACCGAAGAAAGGTGATCTCAAAGAAGGCAGAAACTGGAGAAGAATTACACTAAGTATACACTAAGCATGATAAACAAGATATTCGCAACATAATAAATACAAGACTTTCCGACAGCCTTGGCAAGGACTTTCGTTGTGAACAGGAGGGTTTTAGATCTTAAAAGTCTTGCCTAGACCATATAAACAGCCTCCGCATTATTATTGGTCTTTATCAATTTCGAAAAGTCTTTTGACACACTTTCACACGATGCCATTTGGAAAGCACTGACCTGTAAAGGCGTACCTAAGAAAGTAATTGAGATTATTCAGGAGTTGTACAAAAACGCAAATTGTCGTATACTACACCAAAATTCTATAAGCGAAAAAGTTTCTGTTAAAGCGGGTGTTCGAAAAGGCTGAATATTATCACCGTTACTTTTTAACGTTATGCTGGACATCATTATGAGAAATACAATGGCCAACAGCAGAGGCGAACGCGTGGCCCATCTTGACTATGCCAACGATATATGGCTTATATCACATAGTCCCTCCGATGTGTTAAAAAGCCTCAAAATGGTAGAGACAGAAGCTGCAAAGGCAAAGACGAAGGTCATGAGAATAAATTACATATGTGACAGGCAATTCTCCATCCAAAAGATTCAAATCCGGAACGTTAACCTCTTTTGCTTCTTGGGTGGCATTATAACACAGTCACACTATGAAAGCCCGACAAGCATTCCACCAACCAAGAAGAGTGTGAAAATCACCAGTCATGTGTGAAATCTATTCTGCGAAACGTGGAAGATGGCTACCAAAGATATCAACACCCTGCTAGTCTTGGTCAACAAATGCTTGAGAAGAATATTAAGAATTTTTCATGCCCAACAGGATATCGAACACACAACTCTGGAAACGTACTCATCAAGATGATGTCACCCGTAATGCCATAGACTCAACACACAACGCAGTAGAAGAAGAGGACGGCCAGCACAACTTGGCGAAGACAATTACATTTAGAAGCTTCGAGAATAGGTAAAACCTGGAATGAAATAAAGAGCCTTGCAACAAGTATAAACGAATGACGCAACTTTGTTGCGGCCCAATGCTCTTTATGGGAACGAAAGGAACCAATATATATCTGTGTTCACTAGCGATAACCGCCTAAGTCGACTTAAGAATGATTTGAGTTACGTATGCTATCATATTCAACTAAAAACGCTTTATATTTACGTGAAATCCCCATTTCTCTAACACTGTTTATTAAAAAGTTATTAATGAAAACATTCTGACCTAAGTCCATTACATTTATATAAAAAGTTATTTTCCTCAAAAGCATGATTTGCTTGTGACCACAGATACATATATACATATATATTACCAACAAAGAAACATGTTTAGGAATTCGTGTTGATATTCCACAAATGCTGGAAGAAAAAACTTTTCCTAGCATTAAAAAAACCAGTAAGAAAACTATTGTCGGTTTAGACCAACTATTCGATACCCCATACCATACATTTAGAGACTCTATCTAGAAAATAAGCATATATGGAAAATAACCATAAACCAAATTTGAGTGGAATTGTTATTAATTTTTTTGTTTTTTTTTTTTGCTGTAGATAATATAAGTTTGTCTCGAATGCAATATTTATAAAATGCAATAAACACATACAGACCCAATTTGACCGAGATCTATATGATAATTTGGATATAGGAGTCATTTTTATGGGGAATAGGTCTGAACATGAACTGATTTTCAACAATTTCAATAGAGTTCATGCTATGGCTGATAGAAACTCACAGGCTAAATTTCATCAACACATATTCATATTTGCGACCTGTAGTTTGATTACAAACTTTACATGGCCACACAGAAGGACGGACAGACGGACATCGCCACATCGACTCAGACAGTGATTCTGAGTCGATCGCTATAATAAATATTCTTGGTAGTTACAAACAGCAGCAAAAGGTCATTATACTCAAACCACATAGTGGTATAATTATCGATGATCACCAAAAGGGTTTGCGAGATACCAGTCTGTGCAAAAAGTATGGGTTTGTAACTCATCTACAGATGTCATATGGGTTTTACGTGCATTCCTGTCTTGACGACTTAACCACACGGTGGTCTTAGCACATGGAGAGATACTATGCGTCTTGCATCACTCCACACTTTGTTATTGTGTCGAGCCTATCTAAAACTCTTTTGCTTTAGAGCTAGCAACACCTGGGTGGATGCACCTCCACATCGATCTGTGATCTGCCCGCGTTACGGGCACCACAAGCCACTGCGAAACTCCCCGAGGGGCCGTTCCCAATGAGATCGTAAAAGATTCGTCAAAGACTTCTGCACTGACTTTGCTTACCATAGTACTGTTTTCTGACCCATTTTTACGCACTTTTGTATCGTCAAAGACTTCTACTCATGCTACATCCCACATTCTTGCATCCGATTCATCTTGCGACTCATCTTCCACTCATGCCACCCAAACAACGCATATACCAGCATTCCCATCCAACGCATATACCAGCTCTTCCACTCCACAACCACCCCTACTAGTCACACACAGCGATCTCCTCTGCACATCAGATTCGAAAGCCTCTAGTGCCACGTTCGTAATGTGGTCCAACAATACCATCAATTCAACTTGGACTCACATATATTAAAGGGGTGTGACAACCTTTTCATCTGGTTGGATGTTTCACGATCCACCAGTCGTAGATCGCCCGAAATATATATGAAAAATGCAAAAGTGTTTTTTTCTTCGCTCCCCAGGATTTTTCTGGTAGGTAGGGTATGAAAAATAGGCTCCATTAAAAAATTTGACCTTGTTAGTTGTTACTGTCCACCCGGTTTTGATTTTACGTCCTAAAATGGACCCTAAAGTGGTATACAAAGTAATCGACCTATAACTTTGAAAATAACAGGTTTAGGAGATCGGTTAAGTATACCATATTTGTAGAGAATCATATAATACACCTTTTTGTAGTAGATTTCATCGATGTCCGTTTGACCATTTAAGCAGAGGCGGGCAATTTTTATGAACATTTGTGAAATTGAATTTTTAAAACATCCATAACTTTTTTGTGAATGCAGATATTTTTATATGCAAACTGTCAATTGATAGAGTATTAAATGAAGTTTAAACTGTATAAAAATGTAACATTATTTTCTGCCCTTAAATAGGCAAAAAATAGCAAAAAAAATTAATGAGTAAAAAAAATATAAAAATTTTATTAAAAACAGCGCATATTTATTTGAAGTTATTTATTACCAAATACATAGAAAAGAAAAAACACACTCTACTACATGCCGTTACAAACTAATTGACAAACTTAGTATACCCTCTACGAAAAGTATACCTGAAAGTTGCAACTGTGTTGTCAAGAAAAAACATCTGTTTTTGTTTATTGCTTTGCAAACGGTAAAAAAGAAAGCACGTTTCCAAAAATACAATTTTTTGTTTGTTTATAAGTGTTTCTTTACAACAAAAATCGTGTAAAATTAAGATCAATGTGAATCCAGCATAAATAAGTAAAAAGAAAAATGGATAATACACCTAAAAGTGCTTATTTAATTGGTAGAAAAAAAAACATGCTAAATAAAGAAATGCTTCCAAGCAAAAAAGATATTCATGGAAGACTTTCATGGTTAGTCCAAGAAGAACTAAAAAGTGTAAAAGAAAGTGCAGCAATTATTGCAGAGGAGGTGAGTGATATATATAAGTCATTTGGAATTCCTACAAGAAGAAAAGATAAGGTGTTGAGTCTTATAGTTTCAAGTTATAAAGATTACGATAAAGTTCGAAAAAGTCGAAATAATCTTCGGATTGGAGTGGCAGGAGAAGAAAAGGGATTTAAGGACTCCTTAAATGTTCTCTTCGATATAGCCAAAATTGATGCCATAGAAATATTAGAAAAAGGCAACAAACTGAAAGAGATCGATTTTCTCAATGGCCATCGTAAGTCAATTGCAGCAATGCGTGCCAAAATTTTACTAAACTTTGAAAATAATGCTGATACCGTAAGTATAAACGATGAAGATTTTGAAAACGAAAATGAAAGAGAACATGCTGAAACTAAATTCTCAGTGGAAACTGACTGCGAATCAGAGGGATCTGATTATGTTCCATCAAAAAAAACCATCAGAAAAATACATACAAAAGAAATTAAACCTCTTATAAATGCTCGCATGACTCAAGCTTTAGACAGATTTCATGTAAGCAACAAAGGAGCTGCTATTATTATCGGTCAAGCGGCACACAATTTAGGCCATGATGTGCATTCGCTTCCTATATCTCCTGAGTACATAAGAACACAACGGTCAAACTATAGAGAACGCATTTCTGCTAACTTAAAGGAACAGTTTTCAAGAGCAAATACTTTCACGGTGCATTGGGATGGAAAAATTTTGGAGGACTGTACGGATGTTAGAAGCTTGATGTGCAATAGATTAGCAGTTATTCTTTCTTCATGTGGAAAATCCAAAGTTTTGGGAGTACCCAAAGTACTTAGACAAACTGGTGCTCTGGAAGCTTCTGCCGTGTATTCAGCTTTGAATGATTGGAACGTTGAGAATAATGTAATGGCGATGTGCTATGACACAACTGCGAGTAATACCAGTACTTCAATTGGAGCCTGTGCTGTGCTGGAGCAGAAACTCGATAGACAGCTGTTGCATTTTGCGTGTAGGCACCACGTAATGGAACTACTTGTAGGAGCTGCTTTTAAATCCACAATAGAGCCAACATCTTCAGGTCCTAATATATTATTATTTAACAAATTTCGCAAAGCATGGCCAAATCTCCAGCACGATTGTTTTGAAATTGGGTTTTCAGATACGTGTGCTGCAGAATTTGTTTCAGATGATCTTCGTAGTGATTTAATTACTTTTATGAAAGATCAAATTCAAAATAAAGTTAAGAACGACAGACATGATTACATAGAAGTGCTTAAACTGAGTTTGCTGTTCCTTGGAGAAGAAATTCCTGGCTATAAAATTGCGAAACCAGGTGCTTTCAGTCATGCCAGATGGATGGGAAAAATTTTATATTCCCTTAAAATTTTCCTGTTTAGAAATCAGTTTGAATTATCACGTAAAAAAAAAAAAATCTTCAATGTGTTAAAAATTAATAAATTTAAAAATATTTAAATTAATTTCAGCACAACTTTTGAAAAATATTCTGCGATTCAATGTTTTCGTAGTTTCAATCTATATAAAAAATTGGTTTCTATGTCAATTGGCACAAAAAGCACCAGCCAATGATTTGCAACTTTTGAAAGATCTCGAGAGATATAAATCCATAGATGATATAGTGGCAACTGCAGTACAAAATAAGTTTCGAAACCATCTTTGGTATTTAAGTGAAGCAAACATCGCGCTTGCGTTATTTGACGACGAAGTTGAAATCAATATAAAAAGAAGAATGATACTGAACTTTAATAAAGAGGGTCACCCAGAAAATCCAAAACGAATTAACTTGCCAGTCAACGAGATCATGAGTGCTGAATTATGTGACTTCGTTAGTAATAACACTTATTTATTTTTTGAAACTATATTAAACCAAGATATCACTGGAGTTAATAAAAGCTTTTTAAAAGACGATCCAGTCACATGGAGTGAAAGCGAAGATTATGTTGCTGCTAGCAAAATTGTCAAAAGTTTACTTGTAGTAAACGATATTGCTGAGCGTGGAATAGCTTTAATTACACGATTTAACGCAATTTTAACACACCAAGAAGATCAGAAGCAATTACTTATGCAAACAATGGAGGAACATTTTGAAGCATTGCCATCAGAAAGTTTCTCTAAATCTATGTTCGTTAATTACCTTAACAAAACAAAACTTAATTAATTTTATTTTATGTCTCTTAATTTTTTTGAATTATTAATTTAATTTTTTTACTATATTTTAAAATTTTTTTTATGGGACGAATCGCGTCAACCATGCCACATAAAAAGCATATAAAAGTATAGAAAAATAAAATAACATTAAAATCCAATTAGGGCCTTGTAATTAATTACCTTTACAATGTTGAATAACACATTTAATTCGGTTCACAGGTTCTTAAACTGCAGCATTTTTACTGTAGGGAAGTTTGCAAATTTGCAGGTTTTTCTTCAATTTTCCAATGCGAACAACTCCCGGATAATGTTACATTTTTATACAGTTTAAACTTCATTTAATACTCTATCAATTGACAGTTTGCATATAAAAATATCTGCATTCACAAAAAAGTTATGGATGTTTTAAAAATTCAATTTCACAAATTTTCATAAAAATTGCCCTGCTCTGCTTAAATGGTCAAACGGACATCGATGAAATCTACTACAAAAAGGTGTATTATATGATTCTCTACAAATATGGTATACGTAACCGATCTCCTAAACCTGTTATTTTCAAAGTTATAGGTCGATTACTTTGTATACCACTTTAGGGTCCATTTTAGGACGTAAAATCAAAACCGGGTGGACAGTAACAACTAACAAGGTCAAATTTTTTAATGGAGCTTATTTTTCATACCCTACCTACCAGAAAAATCCTGGGGAGCGAAGAAAAAAACACTTTTGCATTTACGGGCGGTCTAACCAGTCGGCTATCAGATTACAGTACTATGGCTCGCTTGGTATCCGCAAGAAGTCGAAGAGTCCTCTTTTTGGGTAATTCGATCTCCCCGCAGTACCAAATTTAGCGCCTTTTGGTAAGGCTTCGCTACTAATTAGCCAATTTAGTAACTACCAGTTATCCAGAATTAACTGGCTTTGCCTAGCGTTGCCCAGGAGCACCACTTGGAGGTAGGTTATAGGCCATTGTATCACGTCTCTGGCAAGCCAGTTCATAATGAATACAATTTTGCTCCCTGTAACTCATCTACAGTAGGTATAATTTTAAAATCAAAAGAAAATATGGAAACACAATTCTCTGATCCTGAAATAGAAAAACAATAAAACAGGGCGAATTGCCAAGAATTTAAAAACACTTTTTTCTTGGTTTCATAGACAGCCAAATTTCTAAATGTGACAAGCATAGAACTTCATAAAGGGCTTTATGGTGGAGACTTCAACGCAAGGCATGGATGGTTGACTGATTTAAAAAACGTTTCTCCAAATATGCAAGATATTGAACCATGCAGCAACAGCAACTTATCACAAAGTCATTATACCATAACCACATAGTGTTATAGGGTATAAATGCGTTATTTAAGATAAAAACTTTTCTATAATAGATATTTCCTATATTTTTCATTCTTATGACAAACAAGTGCCAAAGTGCATATTAGGAGACGTCGCACTACATCAAGAAGAACATATTCAACATGGAAACGATCATATTCTTTTCTGAGTTCGAGAGAAGACCTCAGCAAGCTATCAAAACCTTCCTTCCTACTGCGCGAATAGTTCGATCCTGGTAATATTGTTGTTAGCACACGTTCAGTTTAATCATTAGATAAAAAATCTTTCTGTCTCTAATTTAAGGTTCCATTATTACCAGGCCGTAAGACGGAACGTTTGCCCTTGCTGCAGTATGTTCGCAGCATACAAGCTAGCTTCTGTAGCATACCGCAAGCTTATGGTATCTCCGGTGCTTCCACCAATCCTAATACAGAAGGCATTTGTTATTGGAAAATCCATAAATCTAATAGACAGTGAAAATAAGTTTGCAAAATTTTTAAATGATTTTGAAAAGTAATGGATTTCAAAGGTGAATTATTTACATTTCTTCAGGTGGGTTGCTAAGGTATACGTGTGTACCAAAAGACCACCCGCACCAATCCGATAGTGGAAGCTTATAATGGGATATTGGGAAAATCTATAGAAAAGAATGGAGATTATTTTAAGTTTCCTAATTCATTTTAAAATGAGGAATTTTTAAACCCCGTGAATTGAAGTGATTGCCGAAAGTGATGTAAAAGACCAAAAACGACGCAGGAAGCCTAATGTTACCAAACGCAATCAAATCGGGTAAGCAATAGAACTGCTACAGCAAGTAAATAAAGGTCAATGAGGATGATACTGAAGAATAACTAGAAAATCATATTTCAGTTCGTGAACCCATCGGCTGTAACGTTTGTGCAGACATGATTCCATATATAGTTTGCTTATCGTGCAAGCATATGCCATTACAAATAGTTTGGACAGCTTTAACTGTCCTTATTGTAGGTGTAGTGTAGAAGATACTTTGAAGATATAAAATTATTTATTTAGGACATACGACTATATAGCATACAAGCAAAACGAATTTTACATTTCATAGGTATTCCTTGTCACAATATATTTTGAAAACAAATTCTTTTATTATTATTTTATTGTTATTATTAAATGTATACGACTTGTAACATGTATAATAGTTTATTTAAATTTGTCTACAGAAAGTGGGATCATTTTTCATATTGGTAAAATTTAAATTTTGGTGTCTTATTTTCTATTCATAGAATTTTTTTTATTTTTTTTGGTGCATTTCTTCACTTCGGATTGGTGCGAATTCTCCTATTTCTTATTAGGGAGATTTTTCATTTTTAAATTACCTCAAAGTTGGGGCCATTTTTCATTTTCGATTTGTTAATTTTTTTGTCAATTTTCTCGTCAAAAATGAAATATCAATTTTATTTACAACAAACAAATAACGTACACAACAGAAATAAATCCCATTGCAGTTCTGATAGCTATTGAATATATCGAGAATATATGTTTAGTTAAAATAAAGTATACGTTCCATACTTGTTAATACGAAACTACTTCTATAAAAAGTTTTTACTCTCTTTATTTTAACTCGTAGTTTCTGTTTGCCTGCCGAAAAAGCTTTGGATCGTTTTTTAATCCTTTTTCCGCGATCCAATCGAGATGAAACTTTGTAGACAGACTCGTGGCGACGATGAAAAAATATTATTGAAAAAAAAAATTCAAAAAAATATATTGCAAAAAAAAATTTTGACTGTAGATTTTACAATTGGTTATGAAGACTGAAACGATATGGTAAGCTTAACCCATTCATACCCACTGTTACATATACGTAACGGTACTTCACGCGAGGTTAAAATTCAAATTAAAAATTGCAGGAGCATGCTATTTTAATTTTGAATACAAAATCTTATAATCTGACGTCTATTTTTGCACTCTTAGTGCCGTTGTGTAAGGTTGATAAGTGAAGTGATAGTTTTGGTAAATTGAAAAAATTCAGATATGGCGACACGCAAAAGGTAAGACTATTTATTAAGTGTGTTTAACAATATTTCAGAAAAAAAATTTTTGTGTAAAATGATAAAGAAATAATCAAAGGCCGATACTAAATTGTAAAAAAAAATATTCACTGGCTTTATGGTAATTTAGGAAGTGGACACTTAAGGCGTTACGTATATGTAACACTGGGCTATACTCAATACTTTTTGTCCCAATTTGCACATATAGAATTATAGAGCAGTGATGAACTTTTAAGTTATTTTTTTAAGTTAGTTCTACGAAAATGTAATTTTCTATTTCAAATATGGATATCTGACATTAGAGGAAGCCACTAACTTTCTTGAGGAACTGATGTCCGATGACGGTCAAGATAATTTTATTGAGCAAGTGGTTATTGAACCGCCCAATAGTCAAAATTTCAATCTGATCAAGATTCTGCAAATGAAGATGGTAGTAGACTTCCTGAGGATTTACCTAAGACACTGCTAACACAGCCCTGCGAAGTTATTGTTCGCATATCTGGATCTAACTACACTGAAGAGGTTGATGAAGGAAACAAGATGTTAGAGTAAGTGCTGGAAGATATAATGAGGAATTCTATTACATATCGGATCAACAGCTCCAACACCATCAATCTTGAACTCGTCATTCAACACAGAAAATTTTAGATTCGCCTGCTGAAAAAAGGATTCATAAAACGCCATCTAAGGTTCCTCTTGCTAAATCTCTTGAAACATCAACATCAAATTCGACACCAATTCCAAAAAAACAGGCAAAACTTACGATATGTAGAAAAAGTAGGTTCACGAGATCTCAATCTGATCCCTTTATCCAGTGAATGGATGATGATGATATAGGGTGTCAGAGTATATTCCCTTAGCCTGATTATTCTGGTTGCACCGACTTGCCCCCTCACGAGCAGTTTGAAAAATTTTTCGATGATTAATTGTTACAAAGAATATGTGATAAAAGCAAAAATTATGGGGTATATTGTGAACAAGTTAATCCAATGATAACAGTACACGAGATGCATGTTTTCATCGCATAGTATGCGATACTATGCGGCGAAATCGTTTTGACATAATATTTCGCAGCATACATTTTATCGATAATGTAAAACAGCAAGCCGACGACAAAATCTGGAAGCAACGGCCATCCTGAAAGATGTTTGTCATATGATGAATCGATGGTTGAATATTATGGGCGACGTAGATGCAAACAGTTCATAAGAGGCAAGCCACTTCGCTTCGGATATAAAATGTGGAGCCTAAATTCTCCTTTAGGATACTTAATAAATTTTTAAATGTATCAAGGATCAAATCCGCGTATGAAAGCTGGATATTATACCAAATATGGAAAAAAAAATATAATACCATAATTTTGCATGGTGGACGAATTCAATGAAAAAATCAAACATCTTGATTTTTCATTACATTACGATAACTTATTTATGACTCCTGCTGCCTTAGTGGGTCTAAAACAACGCGGTTACCATGGAACCGGTACAATCCGGTGGTAAGTGTAGCTTCTACCATAATGGTAAATTGCCTATCACAAACGCTGGAAGATCCTCTTGTACTGAAAGAAAAAGAATTAAAGTTCCGTTGCCATATTCAATATCAGTATAACCAACATATGGGAGGAACTGATAGAATGGATCAAAATGCATATAGAATTGGCGCCAGTGGAAAAAAATTGTGGTTTTCTATATTTACGTGGCTGATAAACGTGTCTATAAGAAAGTCATGGATTTTACACCGTAAAGGTGGAGGCAGCATGTCCCAATTAGATTTCCGTAGAGCGATTGCCACTCGTTACTGTACAACGTATGGCGAAAGAAGACCTCAAAGTTATCGCCGATTTACTGCAGATGAATCTGAATACTCAAGTAGATAAGATGGTGTAAATCACTTTGCGGTGGAAACAAAACAAAGGAAAAGACGGCGATGCGCTGGTCTCAATTGCCAAGTCCATCCAACTTCGATGTTCAGAAAATGTAATGTCGTATTATGCATCAAATGCTTCGACAGATATTATTATTTTTGACAATAATTAAGTAAATTTCTAAATATTTATATAAATATCAATGAACTAATAAATTTTTTTTATACATACATTAAATTTAAGCTTTTAGTTCAATAAATTTAAGGATTTCTTACGTTATTTTCATAAAACATATTGGTTTTAATTAAAAAGTTTTAGATTCAAAAAGTACTGAGAATAGCCCACTGTTACGTATATGTAACAGCTTCCAGAGAACGATTCAGGTAAGGTATTTAACTTTTTTTGATTTTATTAAGTTTATATGTCCTATGAGACCTACGTCTCAAAATTTCTGCATTGTAAACGCTATAGATCGCTGTGGGCATTAATGGGTTAATACTGTTATAAACAAAATATGTAAAATACAATAATTAAAACTAGCAGATTCCAGCGCTCGAAATTCGAGTGCAATTTCTAGGCAACTTTATTTTTCAACTTAGCCAATTCACAAAACAACACTTTTTGGTTTATTATTATTGTAAATGAAGATAAGAAAATCATTAACAAACACATTAACAAATTTAATAAACACACACATAGCATATGTATAATTTTATGTATGTATTAGTAGCAAATTAAATGCAATTTACTCAAAACAAAGGAACAAATTTCAAAATCTCTAAATCTGAGGAACAGCTAAAAAGAAATACCTTTCAAATAATATACGTTTGGTCAAAATCGGGATAAAACGGTAGAACAAAACATCGGTAACAAAAAATCGCCTAGTCTATTAATATTATAGATAACTATAAAAGAAATATATGTACAACAAAGAACTGCATTTTCGTATAAAATTAACTTTAACATTTTATACGTGTATGATTATAACCCCATTCGATAACCAATTACTGTGATCATTTGTTTGAAACTGCAAACCAAAACTATATTACATATATACTTATAACTAACTGCAAATTCATTCTAATGATTTCGAGATTTGAATCCTTTTTTCGTGCTATTTTGTCTTTTTACACTTTGTCATTTTTTTCTTTTTACTTCATTTCTCCTTGTTCTTTTTTATGCAATAAATAAATATACACGTCTTACATTTATTACCAATGTTCGGATTGTCAATGTTCCGTATTATCTGCGACTTGAAAGTTTGTCCATTCTGTCGAATTTCTTTTTGGTGTGCAATCAAGTGATAATAGTTATAAAGTACTTCAACATTTTCAAAATTACATTTTATTGATGACAATGATTGTAATCGTCTTCCACGTTTTATGTGTATGGAGCATGGTTGTATGAGCAATTGTTGTTGGTTTATGATTTGACAAACAATAAATTAAAGTTTAATACAAATTATTTTAAAAAAAAATTGATGTCTGTCACTGACACAATTCTGTGCTGATATTTGTAGCAACAAACAAGTATGAAAGTGTAAAACATTCTGTACTTTGAGTTTAGAGAAAGGGTATTAAGTAGGTCCAAGTACACTGTGGACATAAAATATTAGATATTTGATTGATATTCTATGAATTTTTGGATTACTGATAAGGAAAATTTAAAATAAGATGAAATTTTTATATGGAGACTAAGTCGAAATACGGACCAGTCATGCACGCAAGTCATTTATATGTCTCAGAAATATAATTAAATCAAATTTTATTAAAATTTATAACAACTTCTATCACTTAATAGCTCTAAGAGAAGATCAAGAGGCAGCTTAATAAAGGACCTGATTGTAAGGCACGCCAGCTGCTAACGCTAATGATTCCACGTGAATTTTGATTCAATTTACTTAGCAAACTGTACACACAGAGAAAATATTTTCCAACCGAATTGGTCTTAAGTGGACCAACTGTATTTTCGATTGTATCAACAGAAATTTAATATCATCTGCAAATTTTCTATTATGATAAAATATTTACTGTTAAAGCAATAGAATTGTAATCACCGTGAACCCGAAAATCGGTTATTAGCATTATCGCAATTCGGTTGGTAATAAATTCGGTAGCCACAATGAATCTGTTTCCTGTGTGTACTTATATTAAAATTCCTAAGTAAATAGTTGAATTGGAAAAATATTGTTATAATGATCTGTGGTAACTTTTTTTTTGGTATGGCAATCACTAGAAACTTTTCTTATTTTTTAAATTAAAAAATTCCTGGACACAAAGTATGAGCCAAGCTATAAGTAATATAATTCAGAATAAAATGGCGAAAGCTCAGAGACGCTTTTTTACATTTCATTTGTTTCGTAAAATCTTATATATAATTCCGAATTAAAAAATTTTTTTCTGTGACTAGAATTAAGTGTTGTCAAATAATAAAACAATCATGGGAATTTTGGAAGTGGTCTTAAGAGGACCTATGAATTAAATTGGTATTGCAAGAGTTATTTTTAGATTCATATTTTATGGCAACAATGAAACTTGCAGAAATATGCGAATAGCAAAAAAACTAAGAAATGCAAAGTTTTAGGTCAATCAAAAAAAGAAATTAGAGGTGCCCCAACGTGACTGAAAATTTCAATTGTTTTTATATGGAAATATATGACTTTTTGCATACTTTAGGAGAACTTCGTTATTTAGTTAAATTTTTTCGGCAATTTGTTTTATGAATCGGTTTTAGTAAAATTATCTCTTACAAAGCTTCATATATAACTTCAAAATCGAATAAAAATGCCCCAGACCACTTTTGGGCAAAAAAAAAAAAAAAACTAGGTCGAGAAATTTGACGAAAATTTTTTCAACGTACAGAAATTAATTAAAGCCATCATTTTTTGTCTCTATACCTATGAGCCCTCAGATATAAAGTATTGTTTTATTGCCACGTTTTTAATCTAATGCGCAATGAAACCAAAAATTTAAAATTTTTGGTTAAAATTTTGGAAAGTCCTTTAAGTTTTAAAAAATTTTCTTAAACAGAATTCAAAACCCGGCTTTGACACTTTAAAGTTTGGTTAAATATATTTTGAAGATTAACTGTGTGCATTTGTAAGTAAATTCCTCTGCCAGATTATTTTACAAGGAATTTTTTTTTTTCCGGATTTCGAGAAAAATTAGTTTTTTTTGTGAAATATTAAGTAAATGTGGTCTTTCTAAATGAGATGTATCAAAAATGTATCCGTTTTCTACTTTTAAATGTTATATTTTATCTTGATAGCCTTTGGTTCAAAAAAAAAGTATATGACCCCATTATATCTTTCGGACTTGGGGTCAAATATGACCCCATGCTAATAAAAGACAATTTAATCAAAATATTCAAATATTTTGTAAGTGCTGTTGTGTTTTTAGATGTGACGCTTAAAATATAATAACTATAACTAATTGTGCAAGTCTTCCATGCTAAAAATTTTAAATAAAGCGAACAACGCTAACCCGTTCCTTGCCGAGGCCAAACTTTGAATTTTGGCATACATAAAAAAATTAATTTTTCTACTAAACTAGATGAAACTCTTACTATGGGTTGGGAAAAAATTTGTGCTATATTTTACGAAAACTTACCCTGTGATCCTAGGTTTAAAATGATCGAAAATTTAGCAGTATTTGCAAAGTATTTAAATTTTTAGACTTAACCGTCCTAATAGTTTGGGGCATTTGTGGAGCCAAATCAAATTACAAAATCAACATAATCATCATATCATAAAAATCGGCAAAGAGAAAGTTATATATTCCCCATATAAACACACTTGAAATTTTTAGTCGCGTTAAGGCACTTCTAATTTTTTTTTTTTTTTTTTTTTTTGATTGACCCAAAACTTTGTATTTCTCCGTTTTTTTTTTTTGCTATTCACATATTTCTAGGGGGGTAAAATTTTTAATTCGAACAGTCTTTTCCCCACCACTCCTTTCCCCACTGGTGTGGAGGGTATTGAAATATTACAATGATAATTAAAAAATCATAGACGGTATATAATACCATGCACCAGTTTAGAGAAAGCGTCTTAAATCCGACTTATTGTATATACTTAGAAAATAAACATAAACCAAATCTGTGTGCCATTCGAAAAATGTACCGATCCCAACAATATTTTCTAAATTTTAGAAAAAAAATTTGGTAATATTTTTGTTTTAAGTGGATTTATGTGGAGATCGGGAATCAGATTTATATGAGGCCTCAAGGGTTTATTTTCGGGCTACTAATAAATGGTTGGAATGAAGACATACGAACGAATTTTTACCGAGATTTATGTGATAATTTGGAGTCGACCATATAAGGGTTGTTTATATGGGCACCATGCACCGACTTTCACCAATTTCAATCGTCCTATGGCTGATGGTCATTTATGAGGACTGCGTGAAAAGGCTTGTGTTTCGTGTTTGTAAGCGATCGAGGTTAAGAAGCAATAACGATAGAAAAAAGTCCCGTTTTCTGTTTTCGAAGATTTTTTTGACATTTCTTTCTGCACTCTTTCGTTTTCTTGACAAGTTGTTTTATTCTTATTCTAGTCTCAACAAAGTGGCAAGTGATACGTTTAATTAAAAAAATAAAATAATAAAATGTGGCCAAAAGAATTTAAATTTTCCATAATTTTTTCCTGTAATTAAAAAGCGCAAACTGGTTCTTAAGTTGTTTATTTGTTGCGAATGAAAAAAAAAAAACTCAAGAGCAGTTGCAACCAAACACGCACCATGTAAATGCATAGGGATTTACGTAGCATCTTCAAAATAGAATTGAAGAAAAAGCCTACGTGTAAAGCCCTCGTATAAATTCCATCTATATAAAAAACTAAATGTAACCCGGTGTGCTTCGCATACTGTGTATGGACGGTGCCGTACTCACTGCGCCGATCACGCCCATTTTTTGTCTAACTAATCACATGAATAAGTTATGGGCTCACACAAATTCCCAAGACTCTCACAATTTCAGTACTCCAGATATATGGCATTTTACATTTACTTTGTTTGGCAGGTACCACGCTTATTGGGCCGATACTGCCCATTTTTGTCCGACTACTTACATTAATAATAGGTGACATCAAAAAAATTTGAAAAGCTCTCTTTATCACAGTACTCGAGATATATTATATTGAATTATTACTTGTATGGGAGGTACCACGCCCACTTATCCGATTCCTCCAATTTCCGAAGTAGCTACTACTATTAGCAATAGGTGACCTCACACAAATTTACAAAGCTCTCCCTATCATAATACTCAATATATGTATATGATTCTAAAAATTTACTTTGTGTGGGAGGTGCCACGCCCACCAAAAATATTTAAAAAATTATAGCCTATAGCACTTCGCATATCCGCAGTAAGAATCTGTGAAAATTTCAGGAATATCAGATAGACAGTTACGGAGATTACCTCCTACAAACAAACAAGCAAACAAACACACATTGGGCTGTGTGAATAAAAATGTAGTTCTAGCTAAAACTAGCAAATTTAAAGTTTAATCTAGTATTGAGGTGAATAAAATTTTCAGCTAAAGTTAGTGCTTTTTGTAGTCTAGCACAAACTAGTTTTTCCAGTTTTGCTGAAAAAAAGTGTGAATAAAGAATAGTAAGTATTTAAGTAACTAGTTTTAACTTAAATTTGTGTAAGCATGTCATTGCGGTGCTGAAAATAAGTTTATTGTTGGTTAGTTAGTCGAAAAGTGAATTATTGTTTGGTTTTATTTGAATATGGCTGCATTTATGAACATTCGCCAAACAAAACAATATCGTGAGCGGTCACATTCTCACCCAGCAGACTATTTTAACTTAGATAGGTTTAAAAAAGAAAGTGTAAAATGGTTAACGCAACATTTTTTGGAAGAAAGTCATAAAAACAGGGGAGCGTCCTTGTCACAAATAAAAAGGATGGAAATATTTCTGCGATTTCTAAGCGATCCTGGTTTCCAAATGCGAATTGCAAAAGAAGAAGGAATACATCGCACAACCGTTTGTAAAACAGTGAAAATGGTTTTAAAGAAGGTCACCGATAAAGCGCATTTGTGGATTAAATTTCCTGATAGCAGTGACAAAATAAAAAGGGCTCAAGAACAGTGGGCATTGCGTTTTGTCTTTCCTTGCGCTATTGGAGCAATAGATTGTACGCATGTTGCAATACAAAAACCACCAAATCATGGCGATGAGTATATTAACCGAAAGGGTTTTTGCAGCATCAACGTACAAGCTACCTGTAATGCTAACGATGAGTTCACTTCAATTGATTGCAATTGGACAGGATCAGTTCACGATAGCCGAATTTTGAAGCGATCTTGTATTTTCACTTATATGAATAGTCAGCGCAGCAATGCAATCATTTTAGGTGATATCGGCTATGGCATTCGACCATGGCTATTAACACCATTTAAAACCCCAAGGAATCTGCAGGAAAAAAAGAATAACAAAATATACGCAAAAAATCGTGTTATAATAGAGTGTTGCTTTGGACAGTTAAAGAGGCGATTCCCTATTTTGCAATACAAAGTGCGTGTTGCTCTGGAAAATGTTGCATCAGTAATTATAAGCTGTGCGGTATTGCACAACATAGCAAAATTTCTAGGTGACGATTTTGATGAACCCGAAGCTTTTCAAGAGAATGAAGATGATGAAGAAGAGGAGGAAATTGTTACAGAAACGTCAGTTAACTTCACAGAATTAGGCAAAAGGAGAAGGCAAGGAATTGTAAATGTACTCAGTTCATTATCACATATTTCATAAATTATTTTTTGTTTTAAATTATGTTCTATACATTAAAAATAAATGTTATTTATTAAATTCAGGTCACTTATATTATTTAAATCAAAAAATAAATTATCACTCATAAATTAAAGCTTTCTGATTTCATTAAAATAAAAGAATAAAATTAAAATATTTAATCTTGAAAAAATTCATCTAGTATTTCAACATACATTTCTTCTTGTTTTTTCATGCTTCCATCATCCAGATATTCTTTTTCTTTTTCCTTCTTTTGTTGTTCTTTCTTCCTTTCTTCCCGTTCACTTATATCTAAGTTTAAACATTTTGACTGTCTTAACAGAACCAGACTCTGAAGCTCTTGGTTGCTAAGATTTTTTGTCTCCTCTGTTTCATCATCAAATTTGTATTTTTTTCTTCACGTTTATCGTTTCCTCCATCTCATCACTAACTTCTCTTTCATTTGGGTTTGTCGCTTCTGGGTTTGTCGCTTCTAGTTCCACACAATCCGGCGTTTTGTTAGCCTCAACACCAAAGCTCACATCCATGGCACCTAGAAAAAATAATTGACACAATAAAATTTATAGTTAAATATAAAAAACTTACCAGGAATTTTATTAAAGACTGGATTTGATTCTTCCTCCATTATTTGCAGCAAACCTTTCTCCCAATCTTTCAAATGTATTGGTTTGTTGCCTGTTGCACGCAAATCACTTTACTTTTTAACATCATTTCGCATGTTTTGTATTTTTTTTTTTAGTTGGACAATTGTTATTTCCTGGCCAAACGTTAGGAGATAGTCCTCATGGAGTGAAGACATGGCATTCTCTTTTGCCACCCTCACTGACGGCACTTGCGACTTTTTAAAAAGAATTTTGTGTTTTTCTCAAATTGAAAAAAACTTCGTGTTACTTTTGTCGCCCATCTTGCCAAAAACTCAAAACAAACTGATAGTGTTACCATAATTTATAAGAAAATAGACATATTTTTCAACAGAGGCAACTCTCAAACAGTTTTAATTTTCCAGTACTAGCTATCACTTTTCAGTACTAGCTACGTAGTACTAGCAAAGATTTATTCACACTTTTTGTAGTTTAAACTTTTCAGCATAGCTAGTACTAATAAGTAAAAGCTATTACTAGTACTTAATACTATATAGTTTAAACTACCTTTTTATTCACACAGCCCATTACCTCTCTATTATATTAGTATAGATTTCATAAAAATATTTGCGACCTGTAGTTTGATTTCAAGCCTTACATGGACACACACAAGACAGATAGACGGGCGGACATCGCTAAATGGAATCAGAAAATAATTCAGTGTAGATCGCTATAATAAAAAGTAAGATGATTTTGGTAGTTATAAAAATCAGCACAAACTCTTTTTACCCTCACCACATAGTGTATATAATCCTTTTATTATAAACCATTGATTTTGGCACTTCTACCTTTATTGTGATTAGTCGCTGTGCTATTTAAGTAATATTACTCGGAGTCATCAGTATAGGGTATAAATTATTATTAATTAATTATTAATTATTACATGACCTGCCAAGGGTTCAACGTTAAACATTTTTTGCTACGATCATTAAAATCACCCCATTTCGACGGAACTCACTCTCGGATAGTTGAAATTATTCTTGGCACCCCTTCGAATATCTTGCAACTATTCAGATTAAAAAATCGCTAAATGTGGCATCTCTAAAATTCTGCCATCAGGTCTGAACCAAATCATTTACAAATGACCATTATATTCCTGAATGAACCTTACCAACCTCCCTGGACCTATACAAAAGCAAAAAATATTTTCAAATGAATGCCATAGAGTAGTCACATTTATGTCCTTCAAACAATTAATAAAAAATATGAAATATCGCAGCTGTTACTTAAACACTACATAATTATATAGCCCTTATTTTATATTTTGGGCGAACTATTAAAAATGTTAAATTGTTTATCATTTTACCCAAGAGAAATGCATGAAATGCTTTTGTTACTAAATCTTTTGTATTCCCCAAAAATGTCTTCTTACATATTTATTTCTTAAAAAATGTATATATTAAATATTAAATTGTGTCTCTGTTGTAATTACAAACCTTCAAGTGGTAAACAAAGTCATTATTATCATTTGTTTAGCTGTCTGTTATAAAACTTCAGAAGTAACTGTCTTCACAACGATGGCTACCATTAAGCTGTGTATATTTAACTCCCAAAATGCCTCCTACTTAGTTATCCCTTACCAGCTTTAGTCATCGTCTATATTTCTTCACGTTAATTTTTAGTACAAAGGATGTTATCATGCTCATCTGGTCCCATTTACACTATACATTGGGCCTCATAAAAGTCTGCATTACAAAAATTTTACTCACAAATATTCCATTCTATTGCCATGTCACATTGTGTGCTCACACTAATTCAGGTAAACGTTTTCAATTAATGAATGTGTATTTTGAATTTGTACGTAACAAGACTGGTGTAGTGAGTGTATGTATGCTGGGATTTAAATATCTTTTTGCTAAATAAACAACGAATTCATTTTGTTGACATTAGAATGTTTACTTTAAAATTGTTTTTCGCATTTCACATTAGTTACGTTTAAAAAGTGATCAGCGCCATTTTGCAATAAGTTGTTCTTTTTTGAAGCTGCATGTTATTTAACATTGAACTCTTGTTTTCCACTTATTAAATATTTACGAGCACATTATATTTTTGTAATTCAATTAATTGATTTTAATTATACCCTACACCACCATGTGGTTTGGTTATAATGACTTTGTGCTGCTGTTTGTAACTACCAAAAATATTTGACCATCTTTTATTATACCGATCGACTCAGAATCACTTTCTGAATCACTTTCTGAGTCGATTTAGCAATGTCCGTCTATCCAAATATGAATATGATGAAATTTGGTATGTAAGCTATCATCGGCCACATGATGAACGTTGATGAAATTGGTGAAATCTGGTCCATGTTTAGACCTAGTCCCCATACAAATGACCCCTATGAAATCGACATAAATTGCCATAAGATCCAAATTATCATATAGATCTCAGTCAAATTGGGTTAGTATGTGTTTATTATATCCACTAATCAGTAGTCCAAAAATAATTCCTATAGGACAATTCTTAGTCATAGGCCCCATATAGTGCTGCTTCCCTTCACTTAAATCTGTCAAAAAACAGAAATATTGCACAGATTTTTCTCAAATTTGGTTTGTAAATATTTTTTCAAAATATAAGTGACTTTACCAAATATGGTCAGGACGGTCCATTTTTCGATCCAGTCCCCATATAAATATTGCAGCCAAAAAAAATAATAACAATGCCACTCAAATTTAGTTTATGCTTATTTTCTATATCCAATTAGTTGGACCGAAGACATAGGGTCTCTAAATCATGGTATAGGGTACTGTATATTCGGGACAAGCCGACTATAATTTTCTTGCTTGTTGTAGTTAGTTTAAAAAACAAAATGAATGGAGTTTCGAAAAAAAAAAACATTTCTATTTTTAAATTCTTTCTTTTAACTCATACTCTCTGTCTGTCTGTCAGTCTGTCTGTCTGTTGTGGGTCAACCCTATTCCCCCTTATCCAATCTGAAACTTGCCGTATAGTCTTGCTGTGAAAAAAGATTAATTTTGGGGTACTTACGCACAGTCGCGCATAGTCACGCACAGTCGCGGAGAGATTTAAAACGGATTTCCCCTCATCCAATCCATCTGTTACTTGGTCCATACACATGCTGTGAAAAAAAGATTAACTTCGACATAGTCACGCACAGTCACTCATAGTCACGCACAGTCACGAAGTGATTTAAAACCAATTTTCCCTTATCCGATCGATCTGGTCGATAGACTTGCTGTGAAAAAAGATTAACTTTGACATATTCACGAACATTCACGCACAGTCACGGAGAGATTAATACCCCATTTCCCCTCATCCGACCGAACTGCAACTTTGTCCATCGACTTGTTGTGACAAAAGATTAATTATACCCTCCACTCTAGTGTGCAGAGGGCATATATAAGTTTGTCATTCCGTTTGTAATAATTAGAAAAAAAAATTTTGGACTCCGTGAAATATATATATTTGTGATCCTTATAACAACCGGAGTTGATATTGCGATGTCCGTCTGTCCGTCTGTGGAAATCACGATGACGGCATCAATCGGGCAGCTAGGGTGCTCGCTGACATAAAAAATAATTCATTAACATCCTGAAAAGTTTGCTATTTAAAATCGTCTAAATCGGTCGATTAGGGCCCGACATTTGAATGAAGAACTAAAAAAAGTCTTGAAAAAATATAATTTTCTATGTTGTTCTTGTCACGATCACGCCCTCAATAGGATAGCTAAGGTGATAATTTTTAGTGAGAATGATTCTCCAAATTCATGGGAAGGTTCCTATTTCAAAAATCATTAAAATCGGTGGAACAGGTCCAGGGAAATCTCTGAAAAATTAAAAAAAAAAATTAAAATATGATGTTTCAATAGTGTTCTTGTTGTTATTGTAAATGTTATATTGTTGTCATAGCTGGACTTGTTGTTTTTGTGGTCGTTGTGGTAATAATATAATAAAAACTAACCCTTTGTACATTTTTTTATCAACTCTGGTAGAAATATTTAAAAGTTTTCATTGTTTTGGCATCACTAAAAAAATTTACTAGATCATTTCCATCATTGCCACGAGCCTGCCTGCAAAGTTTCAGATCGATTGGGTCACGGGAAAGGGGTTAAAATCGTTCCAAATTTTTTTCCACAAGCAGACACTACGAGTTAATATAAAGGGAGTAAAAATTCATTAAAGCAAATAATGCTAAAATACCTAGTTGTTAATAAAAAGAAAGCAATGTAAATTTAGCAAAAAAAAATTTTATGTATTAATTTATTTAAAGAGAAAAATACAAAAATAACGTTTGATGTTGTATTTTTTGTGTGTAATATTTACATATACATACATACACATATTAAATAATACAAATAATATACATATATATTCTATATATTTATATCCATAATAACTGCATGTTAGAAATAAATCGGTATATTATTTTATTTACATAAAATTCAGCAATATTTAGTTGTGGGGAAAATAAATTTCTTTTGCATTAACAGAGTGTCACTTCATTTTGCTCAGCGTGACTATGCCACAGTAGATGGCGCCACAATTTTTGTTTTAATTAACTTTGCAATAGTTATTTCTATTTTAACATGAATGTCAATATTTTCAACTGGATATCATACAGAACTATGTTAAGAGTATACACGGGCTGGTCTTTTATTTCATACGTTTTTTCATTATTCTTTTACAAATATGAACATAAGTTTGGCATATTAACTTTTTGTTGTCTTTACAAAATAGAGTTACCGAGTTATCAATGAGTTTTTTGCTTTCAAAAAAGTTCTACATAGTTATATAGAAATATTATTCTGCTTTACCTACAAAATATCTGATTGCGATTATATCTAATTTTTAAAAATTGTTTATAATTACTAAAGCATTATTATTCACATAAATACAAAATTGCACTTTTTAAATTTTCCATTAAATTTTAAGAAAATATCAATTCTAAAAACTGGAATTAAAATTTCCAATTGTATATTAGAAAATATTAACTGAATTTCAGAAAATCATATCAAAACGTCGGAAATAATAATTTTAAATTTAGAAGACATCAATTGCATCTTTAATATACATATAAATTTTATTCGTTAAACACAAATTGAAATTCCAAAAAAAAACACCAAATATGTTTACATTTAAAAAATGTTTACATTAAAAAAAAATATTGGCATTCAGGAGAAATTAATAGCTTTTCAGTAACTTCTTTTAACGATAGTCGAATCGTTAAAAAATAAAAGCAAAATTATCAGTAAAATTTTTAAACGATATTCGCTATTGTTAAAGTCAGCTGTTGTTATCTAAACGACAACCATTTTTGTGTTCTTTATTCAATCGATAAAAAACTTAAATTTTTAGGTTGAAATGTCGTCATACATAAACAAAAATCATAAAATAGTGAAAATATTTTGCTTATATTCAAAAACTTTTTTATATAAATAAAAAAGTTAAATAGCATATTCAATTCATTATTTAATTTTCAAATAAATAAACAGAAATATTAGTAAAAAAAAATAGAGATATTAAACATAAACATAAAATCATCCTGTCAAACATGAAGTAATTTGTTTTTTTCTATTCTTCTTTGTTTTTTTCACTTATTTTAACCGAGATGCCACTCGTTTACAATTTAAATAAATAGAAAAATGGATTTGTCGACTGTCGTTAAGATGTATGTACTTAGTGAATCACTTAATCCTTAGTGCAAACAACAATAGCTGTCGATATTATTTTGCAATTGTCGGATCGTTTAAATTTACAAAATCGGACTACAAAAAACATTAATTTAAATTCAATGAATTTTAGAAAACCTCAAATTATATTTAAGAATTGCGAACATAAAAATTGTTATATAAATAAACGCAATTTGATGAGAATGTTATTTATACATATATTATTTTTCACAATTTTTTTTTGGATGAATATTTGAAGTTTTTCAGAAAATAAAGATAACAAATTATTTTATTTAAAATGTTTGGGACATTTGGCTTTTTGCGTTTGGCATCCCTAATTTGATTATTTATTATTGTAAATTTATTCTCTATGTTTTCCAAATATGGCAATATTTTAATAAAAGAGTTGAGAGAGCCTTTTTTTGGTTATTATTTTGTTACTTCATCCGACCTATATGGCCCATTGAAAAAATGTTTCGCCAGTTAAAAGAAACTATACAGCCATCTCCAATTAGCACGATTTAATGCATATAGCCACCCTACACAACCATTACCTTTGCAATGGAGGTTAAGGCGAGCTATTTAATTAGCAAAAACTAAATTAAACGAGAAGTTATGTCATATAACCGGAAACGCATGCATAAAGGAAACGCATGCATATTTTTCCAATATTTTGTTTACATTTGTTTATCAATAATCAAACCGAGGTGGAGGGTATCAAAGATTCGGCACAGCCGAATTTAACACTCTTACTTGTTTTAAAATAGTCACGCACAGTCACGGAGAGATTCAAAACTCATATGAATAACGAAAGAAAGAGTTTTAATAAAAACTTTGTTTTTATTGGTTAGATTATTTAAATAATTAGACATAAAAACTTAACATTCGTAGTTAAATTTATTGTTAACTAATAGTAATTCCAGTCTTCTGTAAACGGAAGAATGCCGATCTACTAAGAATCATTTTTTGTCTACAAATTTCACCAGTGAGTAGAACCTTATTATCCACTAGACCCTGATAATTACAAAAATCATTCCATACAATGCTGATATATAAGTAATCAGGATAAAAATATATTAGTCATTTTAGAGATTTTAGTCAATTTTTTGTTACTTCTATCCAGATACTCTTTAAGCTGCAGATTGGGATCAGGGTAACTTTTTGAGAAAAAGATAGAAATGTAGATTATTTATTTTAAAAGCATCATAAAATTAGCTTTTTTAAGATATAAGGATAATTGGCTTTAAGAAAAATATTTTTAATCGTTGTTTGACACTTAGAAGATAAAGATCAATTATTATAAAGTAAAACTTTTATTTATTAAAGTTCATCGCCATCTTTAAAAGGAGAAAATATCAAAAGTAAAGTACTTCTCTGAATTCATCTATGTGTTTCATTTTGTGTTGGAAGCCACTCCCACTTCATCAAGAATTATTTAGCTTTAGAAAAGCCCTGGAATCACGATAATATTTCCAGAAAAACCAGGTAAGAGTGTTAAATTCGTCTGTGTCGAATCTTTGGTACCTTCCACATTGGTTTTACGTTTACATTAATATCTGCACTCTGCACTATTTATAACAAATATAAAGATAATATCTTAAAAGGAAACAATTTGATAAAGTAAATACGAAATTATTACTGAATTTTTGAAATTTTTTAGAAGTGTCTTCATATATTTGGACATATCTTGGCACAGTGATGATCGATTTATCACATTTTAAATACCAACCTGTTCGAAATAATGACACACAATATTATCATAACAGTAACTTGCAAATCGAACCAAAAACTAAAGCAACTTTTTACACGTAACAAAACAAGACATCCCAAATATTGACAATGTGGTGCATGAAATTGCATGCCATGGAAACGAGAAGGAGAGCTGCAACAAAGTGTATGTTGGAACAACGAAAATAATGTTAGGAATAAGAATTGCTGAACATAAAGCGGACACAAACAAACAAAAATAAATTACAGAACTCGCTCAAAATGTGAAAGAAAACAATCATATCGTTAATAGAAATACTGGATAAGGAGACGAGAGTAAATAAACGCCATACACTAGATACATACAACAGCGATTACAATATGCCATGAACACAAGAGAGGACAAGATAATGCAAAGCTGCAATATACAATTGCAGTCTTATATCTGTGTTTTCTAGAACAACGGCGTATGTCATAAAATCAAAATGTTAAGGGGAGCCAAAAAACGTTATATTTGAAATTATGGGCTCGATATAAAGATTTTAGAGCTTTTTATTTAACAGTCCTGTAGATATGGGCAATAAATACTTTATATAAAATTTTGAGTCAAAAATCTTCAGAGAAATAGATCCTAGAGAAGGACGAAAAAAACAACATGTAAATAACATTTAAAGTGTGTGCAGATAAAACAACTTATGTCGACAAACGTCGTTTTCTTTGAAAAAGAAACTACCAATGCAAGCACCCATGTAGACATAAGTTGTTGTTGCTTGAAAAATGGATTTTTTTTGTTCGTCAACAAAAAGTTAACGGAACTTAGGATGAGAATATAACAACGTATCAAGAATAAAAGTGACAAAAAAATAACAGAAATAAACACAAAAGTTTTTATAAGTGGTTATAAACTGAAATATAATCCAAAATTATTTTGAATTTTTTTTTTCATTAATAACAAAATAATTTTTCAGCGATCAAACGTAGGTTGACATTCGTCGATAGTGCTGCAAATTAATTCAATAAACATTTAAGTTACGTCGTTATTTATAGAAAAAACTCAGAAATTGTCAGTTTTAAAAAAAATTAAACACACATAAAGAGCGTTAAAAATTAATATATTTGGCATATTTAAACCAAAACTGACAAAAATTGACATACGCTGTTATTCCAGAAAACCACAGATAAAAAAAATTGAGTTTTGTATGTTTGGTTGTACGTTGTTTGTTTGTGGCTTATAGAAGACTACACCACTGGACCGAACGTCTTGACATTTATACAGTCTATCTAAAAATGGGCTATATTTTTTGAGATTTTTCAAGTGGGCGTGGCACCTCCGATATAAAGTGAATTTTTAACATCTAATTTTAACAAATAATATCTAGAGTACTACGACTATGTACATGTACATATTAAACTAACTTGAATAATGTAATAATGAAAACCTTGGAACTTTGTCTGAGTTCATAAGTTATCAACGTTAGTACTCGGAAAAAATGGACAGGATCAGTGGGCGTGGCACCCCCATACAAAGTGAATATTAAATTTCATATAACTGGAGTATTGTAGTAGAGAGATCCTTGGAACTGACAAAAAATGCGGCATCGGAAAAATGGGCGTGGCACCCCCTATACAAAAAAATATGAAGTACTATGAAAATTACAGTCTTGAAACTTTTGACAAGTAAATTACCCACTCATGTTAGTATTCGTGGAAAATGTGGGGGAATCGCTAGAATCAAAAATAGCCAAAATCGAAATTCGCAAAAAAAAAACTAAAATCGGCAAGTCATAAAATCGCCCAAACTGAAAATTGCAAATAATAAAAATCGCCAAAAACCAAAATACCGAATAACAACAAGTTAGTTAGAGACCCTATCTCTCAGGCCCAACTCTAACTGCATATAAAAAATAAGCATAAACCAAATTTGAGTGGGATTTTTATAAATTTTTTTGGCTGCAGATATGAAAAAGTTCATATCGGATGTTATATCTATATGGGGACTAGGCCCAAAAATGACCGATCTTGACCATATTTGGTAAAGTCTGTTGTATTTTGCAAAAATATATACAAACAAAATTTGAGAAGAATCAGTGCAATATTTTTGTTTTTTGATAGATTTAAGTGAAGATCGGGAAGCAGCTCTATATGGGGCCTATGACTAAGAGTTGTCCCATAGGGATCATTTTTGGACTACTGATTAATGGATGTAACAAACACATACAAACCCAATTTGACTAAGATTTATATGATAATTTGGATCTTATGGCAATTTAAGTATGGGGGCTAGCTCTGAACATGGACCGATTATCACCAATTTCAATAATGTTCATCCTATGGCCGACAAAAGCTTATATACCAAACTTCATCAAAATATATTCATATTTGCGACCTGCAGTTTGATTACAAACTTTACATGGACACACAGACGGACGGACGGATGATCTAGGTCAAATATTTTTGGTAGTTACAAACAGCAGCACAAAGTCAAAGACATAGTGGTATAGGTTACAAAAACAAAAATCGCCAAATATAAATAAAATAGTTTCGTAGAAAATGTATTCCCATACGATGGGTTTGGCGAAGCGCATCGGTTGACAGCTAGTAACTTGTAAAAATAGTTAAAGTTCAGTGATGCTAGCATTAGGTTTGATCTGTGATTTCTGTGTTGTTATCATTCGTAAGTTAATCTGTGATACTACCATTAAATTCATTTATCTAACAATAAAAAAAATTTTGCTTTATATTTACTTTGTTGCACAATTTTAAAATAAAACACTACTCCTGAAAAATTCTGAAATAAGCAGACTAAACGCTGGGTAAAATATGCAAATAAATTGATCTTTATTTACACTAAATTTTATCATCACTAGCCCATTAGAAAACTCCCTTTTATTTTATGGCCACAAAAGTAAATTTTATGGCTTATTTTGGAATGAGCGTAATATCAACAGACAGACGGACAGACCGTAATCGCTATATAGACCCGATTTGTTATAAGGGGTCCAAAGAGCAATTTTCGATGCGTTACAAACGGAATAACAAACTGGTATGTACCATCTGCGTGGTGTGGAGCGTATAAAATATATAAAATTTTTAATAATTTTTTATTTAAAGGTTAATAACTTTCGTTCCTTTAATAATATCAGTAAGGCTTTTTATACCCTATGCCACTATGTGGTTTGGGTATAGTGACTTTGTGCTGCTGTTTGTAACAACCAAACATATTTGACCTAGACCCATCTTTAATTATACCGATCGAATCAGAATCACTTTCTGAGTTGTCCGTCCGTCCGTCCGTCCGTCCGTCCGTCTGTGTGTCCATGTAAAGCTTGTATTCAAACTGCAGGTCGCAAATATGAATGTATTTTGATGAAATTTGGCACATAAGCTTTTGTCGGCCATGGGATGAACGCTATTGAAATTGGTGAGAATCGGTCCATGTTCAGACCTAGCCCCCATACAAATTACCCATATGAAATCGACATAAATTGCCATAAGATCCAAATTGTCATATAGATCTTTCTCAAATTGGGTTTGTATGCGTTCATTACATCCATTAATGAGTAGTCCAAAAATGATCCCTTTGACCCCATATAGAGCTGCTTCCCGATCTTCACTTAAATCTATTAAAAAACAAAAATATTGCACTGATTCTTCTCAAATTTTGTTTGTATATATTTTTTGCAAAATACAAGAGACTTTACCAAACATGATCAGAATCGGTCCATTTTTGGACCAAGTCCCTAAATAGATATAGCATCCGATATGAACTTTTTCATATCTGCAGCCAAAAAAATTAATAAAAATCCCACTCAAATTTGGTTTTTGCTTATTTTTTATGTCCAGTTAGTTGGGCCTAAGAGATAGGGTCTCTAAACGCATGGTATAGGGTATCGTATAGTCGGTCTAGACCGACTATAATTTTCTTAATTGTTTTAATTCGTTTTTTAAGTAAAACATTTCCGCAAAGAAATGGTAACAACTTTCTTTAAAAAAAAAAAAAAAAAAAAATAAAATGAAATGTTTCACAAATTTAATTCCTAAATCATATTTTAATATGTAATTGCATATATATGCATATATCCAGATAGAAATTAATTGAATTTACTATATCCGTTATTGAGCTCACCCAGATGGTTCAGATATAGATAATTTTGTCACGCTAGCCAGAATGCTTGTACAACTTAATTATTTCATATTGTATACATATCAAAATTTCATAACAAGGCAATTACGATTACTTAAAATAATTTGAAATATATACGTATTTCATTTTCCAAAGAATTGTAGAATTTCACATTTTAGAAGAGTATTGAAACTTGGAGTCTAACAATCGTACGCCTTTTCATCTATATTCACTCTATCGAATAATTAACTTAAACGAAGAAAGCTTACAATGCCATTTTCAGATATGTTTTCGGCTTGAAATATAAAATATGATAATGATATATGAACCTTGACGTTTTTACTTCAAATTATATATACGCATGATGTTCCATATCTTTTTAATAGAATATCCTTCACACGCTCCTGTAGATCAAATGACCTAATACAAATTACACATAGAAATTTGACGTCCGAATTGCAGGAAATCAATTCAATCAATTCTTTGGAACTCGCTACTTCAAACATACAGTTCAAAAGCAACTTTGTTCAATTTTTAAGTTTTTTTTATGTTTTAGGTTTTAAGTTTTAAGATTTCAGTTTTAAGTTTTAAGTTTTAAGATTTCAGTTTTAAGTTTTAAGTTTTAATTTTTAATTTTTAATTTTTAATTTTTAATTTTTAATTTTTAATTTTTAATTTTTAATTTTTAATTTTTAATTTTTAATTTTTAATTTTTAATTTTTAATTTTTAATTTTTAATTTTTAATTTTTAATTTTTAATTTTTAATTTTTAATTTTTAATTTTTAATTTTTAATTTTTAATTTTTAATTTTTAATTTTTAATTTTTAATTTTTAATTTTTAATTTTTAATTTTTAATTTTTAATTTTTAATTTTTAATTTTTAATTTTTAATTTTTAATTTTTAATTTTTAATTTTTAATTTTTAATTTTTAATTTTTAATTTTTAATTTTTAATTTTTAATTTTTAATTTTTAATTTTTAATTTTTAATTTTTAATTTTTAATTTTTAATTTTTAATTTTTAATTTTTAATTTTTAATTTTTAATTTTTAATTTTTAATTTTTAATTTTTAATTTTTAATTTTTAATTTTTAATTTTTAATTTTTAATTTTTAATTTTTAATTTTTAATTTTTAATTTTTAATTTTTAATTTTTAATTTTTAATTTTTAATTTTTAATTTTTAATTTTTAATTTTTAATTTTTAATTTTTAATTTTTAATTTTTAATTTTTAATTTTTAATTTTTAATTTTTGATTTTTAATTTTTAATTTTTAATTTTTAATTTTTAACTTCTAATTTTTAATTTTTAATTTTTAATTCGTAATTTTTAATTTTTAATTTTTAATTTTTAATTTTTAATTTTTAATTTTTAATTTTTAATTTTTAATTTTTAATTTTTAATTTTTAATTTTTAATTTTTAATTTTTAATTTTTAATTTTTAATTTTTAATTTTTAATTTTTAATTTTTAATTTTTAATTTTTAATTTTTAATTTTTAATTTTTAATTTTTAATTTTTAATTTTTAATTTTTAATTTTTAATTTTTAATTTTTAATTTTTAATTTTTAATTTTTAATTTTTAACTTTTAATTTTTAATTTTTAATTTTTAATTTTTAATTTTTAATTTTTAATTTTTAATTTTTAGTTTTTAATTTTTAATTTTTAATTTTTAATTTTTAATTTTTAATTTTTAATTTTTAATTTTTAATTTTTAATTTTTAATTTTTAATTTTTAATTTTTAATTTTTAATTTTTAATTTTTAATTTTTAATTTTTAATTTTTAATTTTTAATTTTTAATTTTTAATTTTTAATTTTTAATTTTTAATTTTTAATTTTTAATTTTTAATTTTTAATTTTTAATTTTTAATTTTTAATTTTTAATTTTTAATTTTTAATTTTTAATTTTTAATTTTTAATTTTTAATTTTTAATTTTTAATTTTTAATTTTTAATTTTTAATTTTTAATTTTTAATTTTTAATTTTTAATTTTTAATTTTTAATTTTTAATTTTTAATTTTTAATTTTTAATTTTTAATTTTTAATTTTTAATTTTTAATTTTTAATTTTTAATTTTTAATTTTTAATTTTTAATTTTTAATTTTTAATTTTTAATTTTTAATTTTTAATTTTTAATTTTTAATTTTTAATTTTTAATTTTTAATTTTTAATTTTTAATTTTTAATTTTTAATTTTTAATTTTTAATTTTTAATTTTTAATTTTTAATTTTTAATTTTTAATTTTTAATTTTTAATTTTTAATTTTTAATTTTTAATTTTTAATTTTTAATTTTTAATTTTTAATTTTTAATTTTTAATTTTTAATTTTTAATTTTTAATTTTTAATTTTTAATTTTTAATTTTTAATTTTTAATTTTTAATTTTTAATTTTTAATTTTTAATTTTTAATTTTTAATTTTTAATTTTTAATTTTTAATTTTTAATTTTTAATTTTTAATTTTTAATTTTTAATTTTTAATTTTTAATTTTTAATTTTTAATTTTTAATTTTTAATTTTTAATTTTTAATTTTTAATTTTTAATTTTTAATTTTTAATTTTTAATTTTTAATTTTTAATTTTTAATTTTTAATTTCTAATTTTTAATTTTTAATTTTTAATTTTTAATTTTTAATATTTAATATTTAATTTTTAATTTTTAATTTTTAATTTTTAATTTTTAATTTTTAATATTTAATTTTTAATTTTTAATTTTTAATTTCTAATTTTTAATTTTTAATTTTTGATTTTTAATTTTTAATTTTTAATTTTTAATTTTTAATTTTTAATTTTTAATTTTTAATTTTTAATTTTTAATTTTTAATTTTTAATTGTTAATTTTTAATTTTTAACATTTAATTTTTTATTTTTAATTTTTATTTTTCATTTTTAATTTTTAATTTTTAATTTTTAATTTTTAATTTTTAATTTTTAATTTTTAATTTTTAATTTTTAATTTTTAATTTTTAATTTTTAATTTTAATTTTTTAATTTTTAATTTTTAATTTTTTAATTTTTTAATTTTTAATTTTTTATTTTCAATTTTTAATTTTTAATTTTTTATTTTTAAATTTGTATTTTTTATTTTAAAATTTAAATTTTTATATTAAATTTTTCACTTTTTAGTGGAGGTACCACGCACCCTGCTTTGAGCTCCCAAAATTTTATTTGACTGCTCGCAGTGACCACTCAAAATTTAAAAGCACTCACTACCATAGTACTATAGTTTAAATTTAATAAGTATAGGAGGTGCCGCTTGTTCGATCACGCCAATTTTTGATTTGATTGCTTTCGTAGTAATTCAGTTATTTTAAATATATTTATCAAAAAGAAAAGTATAGCCAATGTCTCTTTCCAGATGGACTCTTAGCTACTGAGAAAACTTAAACTACATACACGCACATAAACAGACAAAAAAATTAAAGTTTAATATAGATAGAAGAAGATGTGTACAAATAATTTGTGTAGCACATGCACAAAATAACATAAACACCTGTTAGCAGACAACAAAGAAATGGGTTTTACTGTCGTGCTAGAAATAAAGTCAATCGACAGCGATACCTCAACATTTATCATGTCATCGTTGAGATCGTTGAAAAAAGAGAATTAGAAATGAAGAGTATTAAATTTACTACAATTATTTAAGAGAAGTGTTTAGGCATTTCTCCCATAGGTTTCTGTATATATAAATGAACCGATAGAGCAGAACGATAGTTTTTGCTGGACTATCGTGCAAAGCAGTCGCATAATTGTTTAGAGGTTGGTGAAAAGAGTCAATTGTACTTAATAATGAAATCATTATTAAAGGTTTATTTAATAAATTAATGAAGTGTGTGATAAGAATTGATTAATAAATAAAATCTAACAAAGAAATTATCATTATGCATACTTAGCGCATGAAGACAAATATCAAATAGGGTTTCGTACCATAAAACATCTTGAAATACTCGAAGTGCGATCGATATCTTACATAATAAACGCGTTCAATGACCCAACAGAATTTAAGAACAAGCAAATATAAACAAAAACAAGAATTGTTTAAAGTGACAAATATGGGAGATCATACCGCATAGTTACAAATGATTATGAATTTATTCTATATAAGGGTTTCTCAACCTATGTGCATCACAAGATGCTGTAAAAAATTACTCAAATTATATATAAAAAAATATATATAAAAGGGTTTGAATTAAATACTGATGCATTTTTTAGTCTGAGTAATGAACTCGAATTGTTCAATTCAGGAAATTTATACATAGCTAATAACACAGATTTGTATTTTCTTTAATCATTTGACTTTGGTACAGAACAAGTTAATGTTAGGTTTCCCAGAAAAAAAAATGTTTTGTCGTACAGTAGTTTTTACATGCACATCCAACTTTTGCACGAGTTTATATGCAGATAATCTAAAAAAGTTCTTAAGTTAAATGTGCTTACCTGTCTGTATATGCAGGTATAGAAGTATGTTTTCCCTCTTTCATGTTTTTAAGATTTTAAAACGACTAAAGTTTTCTTTTATCGTTTTTAAGATATTTTTGACCGTTTTCTATATCACAAAAATTTGACATCACCATTTATTTTGTGGGTGTATTTTTTTTTTCATTAAGAGTGGGATTGTAAATAAACAAACTAAATAACATCTTTTTCACTCCACTTGTTTTGATTTTGTTTTTCGTAAGAGGCAGCTAAAAGTGATTTTTTTTTATGAAAACAATTTAAAACTTTCAAAATACGAGGGGCTTATCTTATGCTATGTTCACACGGACAGCAAGATTCGCGGTTCGTTCTCTCATTCACGGTTCGCGCCCGAATCATGATTGAATCTACATGATTCGCCATACAAAATTTTGATTGCGAATATACTTGGTTCAAACTGAACCTAGTTGTGAACCTAGAAACATTGAGTGTTATCTCCAAGTTTGATAAGAAATTATCGCTAGTTTATTTGAACTAGCTGTCAAACAAAGAAAAAACAAAAAATTAATTTTTGCAATAAAATAAATAGAAACATTTAACAAATAAAAAGTATATATTTACATATATATATTCAAATAAAAATGGAACCAATGAAATAGTGAAACGTAAAGTGTAGAAGGATGTCTTCAAATATTTGCACAAATAATATAAGCCAAGGTTCACAATCATGATGAGAGAGCGAATCAAGTGGTTCAGTTTGCCGTCTGAACATGCTATTAAATGTTCAAGTGAAAAAGGTGCGCTTAAAGAAATAAATTGTTATTGAATTTTGAAAATAAGAAAACAAGACAAAAATTTTGTGCAGTTATAGACAAAGCGAGCTTAAGAACAAGGAATTTAAGTCAAAACTACTGTATAAGATTCTGTTAGCAACAGGATAAAAGCTTTTTTAATCTCAAAGCAACATGATGTTTTACAAAGAGAAGTGTAGTTAGCATTGCGTTCAGCTAGTCGAATGAAGAAAATATCAACTGTTTTGACAAGCAACTAAAGAAAGAAAAACAAACTACAATTTTTAAAAGAAACAACCAAGAAATTACTAATTATTATTTTGTTCTCACATAATAATATTAGAAATAAATCATAAATACAAATACATTTTTCAGATATATTACTTTACACCATTTCGTTAATAACTTGTTCACACATTTCACATTTCAAAAAAGTGGATTGCTTATACTTTATATTGTAAAAAAATTTAACTTCAATCAAAAAAGTTTCTTTATTAGAAATATCAATACACGTTAACACTTAAAAGTTAATGCGGCTGTTCTTGGCGATACGCAATTTCGACGTCCAATTTTGGGCATAGCTGGCCATATGTCGCGATTGACACGAAATATGTTAGCGTCAATTGTTGCTGGTTTATCGGCATAAACCAGTGACTTTACGTAGCCCCATACGAAGTAATTGACAGGTCCATATCTCAAAACCAACTTATCGTCATATTTTAATTTTATTAAGACAATGGTTGCGGACGCCGTAGGCACGTACCGCTATAGAATTGAAACCACATGCCGCTCGATCAATGTCATCCATATTTTCAAACAACAAATCATTGATCATGGTGCGATAATGATCTGTATTGAACTTACGGAAACTCCGGCTTAATTTTTGAAATATTTAGGTCCGGTGATACCACCAGCTGTATTTTTCTGCGTTCAGTGGAGTCCTCAGGGTCCGTTGTGGATAAGTCCCACTCCATATGCGACAGTATTGTTTATTAACAAATCTATGAAGCCCAAAATGAGCCTCATGAGCGCGAATCCATAACTGATTTTCAAAATAAATTTGGATATTTTGATCATAAATATCAAAAAGTGAGCGCAGTATAACAGTTTGTTTGACAGCTAACCCTTTCGTAAGGTCTATTTAATGAAAAACTTCCAATTAGGTATATGGTATCGGCTGTTTTTCTAATATCACGTAAAAACGTATTCTACAGAAGGCTTCTTCACCTTACGATACATCAAAGCAAAATAAAATATTCTCTCTCCATAAACTAGGAAAAACTACTCACACCACACTTCACCGTACCACTGGATTAATTCTGCCTTAAATCTGAACAAAGAGAAGGGCTTGCTGCAAATTTTAAATTAAACTTAACCATAATTATTTTTCAATGAAAGCACTTATTTAGCTATAACAAGTTAGAAAATTATAGTCGGTCTGGACCGACTATACGATACCCTATACCATGCGTTTAAGTCCAACTAATTAGATATAGAAAATAAGCATAAACCAAATTTGAGTGGCATTGTTCTTAATTTCTTTGGCTTCAGATATGAAAAAGTTCATATCGGGTGCCATATATATATGGGGACTAGGTCAAAAAATGGACCGCCCCTGACCATATTTGGCAAAGTCACTTTAATTTAAAAAAAATTTAAACAAACCAAATTTGAGAAAAATCGGTGCAATATTTTTGTTTTTTGATAGATTTTAGTGAAGATCAGGAGGCAGCTCTATATGGGGCCTATGAATAAGAATTGTCCTATAGGTACTATTTTTGGACTACTGATTAATGGATATAATAAACACATAAAAACCTAATTTGACTGAGATCTATATGATAATTTGGATCTTATGGCAATTTATGTCGATTTCATAGGGGTCATTTGTATGGGGACTAGGTCTGAACATGGACCGAATTTCACCAATTTCAATAGCGTTAATCCGATAAAAGCTTATATACCAAATTTTACCAAAACATATTTTTATTTGCGACCTGTAGTTTGATTACATGGACACACAGACGGACGGACGGACGGACATCGGTAAATCGACTCAGGAGCTGATTCTGAGTCGATCAGTATAATAAAAGATGTGTGTAGGTCAAATATTTTTGGTAGTTACAAACAGCAGCACAAAGTCATTATACCCAAACCACATAGTGTTATAGGGTATAAAAATAAAGAAATTTGTACTCACCATAGACCGACTAAACAATATCCTATACCATGCGTTTTGGATGCAACTCTACAAAAACTGGATAATGTAGAAAATATTCATAAACCAAAATTTAATGATATTGTTCTTAACTTTTGGTGTACAGATATGAAAAATTTCTTATCTGATGTTATATTTGTAAGGGGTATCGGTCAATAAATTGGCCGATCATGACCATATGTAGTATAGTCACTTAGTTTCCTAAAAAACACATATAAATCAAAGTTGAAAAACCTATGCAATATCTTTGCACTTTGATAGATTTGAGTGAAAGTCGGGAAGAAGCTTAACATGGGGGGCTATAACTAAAAATTATCCTACACCAAATTTTATCAATATATAAATGATATTCTGGATCTTACTACCATTCTAATCGATCTGGTTGGGGTTAGGACTGCACATGCACCGATTTTCACCAGTTTATATAATTTTCGTCACATGGTCGATAAAAGCTTATAAACTAAATTTAATCAGGTTAGGACTGAACATGCACCGATTTTCACCAGTTTCAATATAAAAGCTTATAAACTAAATTTAATCAACATTTTTATTCATATTGGCGACCTGTAGTCTGATTAGAAGGTTTACATGAACACACAGGTATACAAGCGGACATCGCTAAATACGCTTAGCAATCGATTCTGAGTCAGTCAGTATAAGAAAAGTTGCGTGGAGATTATTTTATGCTGTCATCATATAGTGAAAAAGGGTATACAAAGAAAAAAAAAAACAGAATATGTACTATTCGAAGTAGTATTAGGGTGCGCCCTATGCCCCAATATCGTTCTGGTGTACTTTCGATCAAATTCTTTCTAGTTTGGACCACGAATACTAGTTTTTGTTTCATCCTAAAATGGCGATACTTTCTTACAAAACCTGGTTTCTTCTTTCGATTAAACTCAGACAATAGGGGCTTTTTTCGCGAAACTTTGCCAAAGAGTCCAAATTCAGGCTATCGTCGTTTTATTTTATTTACAGAGACTGCAACTCAAATCTCAATTTCGGATTTATGCGAGTCGAGGACTATTTTGGCATCTTCTCGAACTTTTGTGATCGGCTTCTTTTTAATGGGCCACCGTCTCTGCAATCAAATGCTTTTTGAAATATTTTACCACGTTTCTAATCACGATTTTAGAAACTTTTAAGGATGCTGTGATGTCCCAGTACTGACATCAGAAGTTTTGTTTTTTCCCGTATCAAACAGCTTTCCAAACGATGAAAAACACTCCATGTAATCAGATCAAATACACAGAACTTTTAAAATTTAACTGAATTTCCAAATATAGAAAAATGTATCACTAATCCTAATTTCGTGCACGATTAATTTATTACACAGATTTAAAAAAACACCACAAAGAAAAAAAATAACACTAAAATATGTGTCAATCTTTAGCGTTTTATTTAATGAATATTAACATTAATATGATGATTTAATTAGTTAAAGTTTAGTAGCGACAGCTTTCTAAGAGCTCTTATATAAAAGTTATTACTTCATAAACAAAATCGTAAGTAAGGGTTTGCTCTTCATATCACAAATTCAAATCGCTTATAAAATCAATAGCTTTTACTAAATTTATCCCGTTTTAAATATTATATTATAAATAATTATGGGCACATATTTACCCGGCTTAATGAAATACAACATGTTTGAAATCGTATATTTCGTCATCCATATACTTAAATGTAACCACCGAATTTTGTTCTCTAAGCCAAGGTCTAAAAACATGAGCTATTCCCCATCGATCTCAGCCCCCATTGGATTAATTTTTTATATTCCAAAAAATGAGTTGCAATATAAATGAAACCGTGTTAAAATAATTGTTTTTAATAAGTTAGTGGCCCTAAGCGAAATGTTGGGAACTGCTACTTATTCTTTTTAAATACTTGCAAAGAAAGCATATTTGATAACAATTCACCGTTATTATTGCTGTCAATATGCTGAATACCGGCACAAATTCAATTATTATTTCTTACATAGCAAAACCCGTTTTATGTGGCAATCCAAAAAAAAAAAAAAAAATAAAACTAAACGTTTATTTAATTAACTTGCAAATGGCTAGTCTTGGAAGTTTCTATGGTTTCAGTGTTCTTTTAAATTATGGAATTACACCATTTCAACATGCCCTTTTTGAATTTAATTATTATATTATTGAATTTCCTATGGGGGAGTTTATATTATTGACAAATTGGATATGGTGTAGAGTTGTTTGTTAAATCTCATTAATTCTTTACTGCTGTTTTCCAGTTAAACACAAATTCTGTAAATATGTCGTCGTCAACACCAACACAATCATCTTATTATACTATTGATATACGTTCGGATACCGTGAGCTTACCAACACCTGAAATGCGTAAAGCCATGTTCGAAGCTACAGTTGGCGATGATGTTTATGGTGAGGATCCCACAGTTTTAGAACTAGAACAGAAGTCAGCATTGTTGTTTGAAAAGGAAGCAGCACTTTTTGTACCCAGCGGCACCATGGCAAATTTATTAGCAAGTAAGTACTACAAGAGAAAACAAACACCACCAGTGTTTTCTTAAATTTTGTTTTAATAATTGTGTTGTACTTAACCCACTGTCGTCCGCTAGAACAAAAAGTTGAAAGTAAGATGTTATGAAATGAAGTTAAATTATAAATATATTTATCAGTTTGGGCCGACTATAATATACCCAAAACGATGAAATATTCCAATGATAGTCCGATGTTCCAATGATAGGCCGATTATTATCATGAGGGAGATGTAGATGTTATTATTGCTTTTTTATATGACGGGAGATCTCTGTGGTTTTCTGGAAGAACGCGTAGAAAAAATTCTGTTGACTAGTACGGCTCGGTATGAAATATTGAAGTAAATATAATACACCAATACCCCGGTTTGAGTCGCGTCGATTTGCGTTGTTTCGAAGTTGCGTCATTCAAAATTTATGGGCCGCTTCGAAGTTGCATTATTTATGCTTCCAATTGAGCCAAAAGCTTCGAAGTTGCGTTGTTAATGCTTCGTTAATATTGATCGTTAATATGCATCTTTGATATGAAAATGTTTTTTTTTTTTTTTTTAGATTTTGACGTCTTATTTAGTTAGACTTATTGCAATTAATACTGTAACTAATATGCAATTTTAGGTTTTGATTTTAATGGTGCGTGGTAGAGCAGAAAAAATCATATATTTCTAAACATTCATAACTACACTGCATTCTTAATCGGCCCGGCTTTTGGTATTTCAGCCTTCATTTTTACACCCTATACCACTATGTGGTTTGGGTATAATGACGTTGTGCTGCTGTTTGTAACTACCAAAAATATTTCACCTATACCCATCTTTTATTATACCGGTCGACTCAGAATCACTTCCAGAGTCGATTTAGCGATGTCCGTCCGTCTGTGTGTCCATGTAAATATTTTAATCAAACTACAGGTAGCAAATATGAACATATTGTAATGGAATTTGGTATATAAGCTTTTATCGGCCATAGGATGAACGCTGTTGAAATATGTGAAGTTCGGTCCATGTTCAGACCTAGTTCCCATACAAAAGACCCCTATGAAATCGACTTAAATTGCCATAAGATCCCAATTTCGATCAAATTGGGTTTGTGTATGTTTATTACATCTATTTATCATTTTTCCAAAAAACTCCATATGGCAGTTCCTTATCATAGCCCCCATAGCTGCTTCACGATTTTCATTTAAATCTATCAAAAGACAAAAATATTGCACAGACTTTTCTCAAATTTGGTTTGCATATATTTTTTCAAAATATAAGTGAGTTTACCAAATATGGTCAGGATCGGCCCATTTTTCGACCAAGTGCCCATAAAAATATAGCTTTGGATATGGACTTTTTATATCTGCAGCCAAAAAAATTAATATTGTTATTAACTCAAATTTGGTTTATGCTTATTTTCTATATTCAATTAGTTGGACCGAAGCGATAAGGTCTTTAAACCATGGTATAGGGTATCGTATAGTCAGTCTGGACCGACTATAATTTTCTACTTGCTTTTTTGTTTTTTGTTTTATAACGCAACTATAATGTAGATATGTGTGTGTTCAAATGGAAAACGGTATTACTGGCTACCGCTTGCCTGGGTCAAGTTACATTAGTAAATTTGAAACAATATACATATATATTTTTTTTAAATGAGCCAAAAAGAAAAAAAATAAGTTTGAAAGATAACTACATATTTTGAAGAAACCTTGGGCTTGCCCTACCGACAGCAATATCAATTTATTCCAGAGATTCTTAAAAAAATGTCTGCAACACATTTGGGTTGAAAATCAAAATCAGCGAAATATGCCATTGAGTCAAATGGTAATTCAGAGTAAAGTTTTAACTTTATATAATGATTTTCGAAGCAAGTAGTAGGTTTGTTTGATCGACTGATTGCATAACATTGCATTAAAAAGCAGAATCTGCTTGAAATAAATCCAATCATTGAAGGAAGTGGATGTTCTGCAAAACAGATTTCAAACTCTGATGAAACGAGACTGTTTTTCTACATTTCTAAATCCGAAATATCTGGCCCTGGTTATAAAGCTAGTAAAGAAAGAATTACTCTGCTTTTAGGAGGAAATGCAGCGGGAGATTTTAAATTTAAGCCATTTTTAATTTAAAAATCTGAAAATCCTTGAGCTCAATAAAAAAGCATGGATAACTGCATCCTTATTGAAAGATTGAATAGAAAAATGTGATGTTCCGGAACAGAAAGCTTATTGACTTTGAAGTACTCTTGTTGTTAAACAATGCACTATGCCACCCATTTTTTTCAGATGATTAGTCTGAAAATATAAAAGTTATTTTTATGCCCCTTAATACCGTATCAGTGATACAACAAATAGATCAAGATGTTGTATCCAACTTCAAGCCGGTTGCATTTATTCAAAAGTAACTGATGGAGATGAAAATGAAGATGATGAGCCTATCATGAAAGATTTTTGGAAGAACTTTAATATTCTGATGGCCTTTGAAAAATAAACCTCTTATGGAAAGAAGTAACTTAGCCATGGCCCGAATGTACCCTTAACTATATTGGTGACACTAATAATGTTATGAACGTTTATAAAGAACTTGCTAAAAATTCAAATCAGCTAAAAATAAAAATTTTTATGGAATGCAAGAAGAGTATAATACCGAGTTTTTGTTATAGGATAAAGAGCTAACTAATGAAAGGTTGCTTAAAATAGAGATTAACAATGCAATGCGGTGGATGATGAAACACTTATTCTTAAAGGCGAATCAGAATAAAAAGCGCATAAATAATGCTATGTAAATAATGATCTGAATGAAGATCGCAGTTTAAAAGTGTCTGTAAATTTAGCAGACGCTATCAATTTTTATATGCGAATTTATATAGCAAATCCAATCCAACAGACTTAAGATAAGTTTATGCAAAAGTCAGCAAGATTGCCAAATCAAACTGACGAAATGATTAGCAATTTAGATGACTTAATCTCAGAATAAAAGAAACACAGATTTCGACTTTTAATTTCATACGACGAATTCCTGTTTTTATGTTAATATTAATATTGTTATTGTTTTTCTTGTGAATTTTTATACGTTTTTTTTAATAAAAACTTGCTATCAAAAATTGCAAAATCATTTCCTTTAGGCAAAGAAAATAGAACGTGGAACCAATAAAATAAAAATAAAAATAAAAGTGTAAGATGTGTCGGTTTAAGTAATTTAGATTTGTATCGCATTTTTCCAGTGCCCGTGCAAGCCGGGATATTGGTATAGTGACGTTGTGTTTGTTTTAAAAAAAGTCGTAATTGGGCCATATTTTTCCATATTAGCATCAATAACTCAAAATCGAGACTAAATGGAAAAAATACGAATATATGAAAAAAAAATCACAATTCTTTTTATCTAGAACCCATAAAAGAATACATTTCTGCTTGGCCAAAGCAATTTTACTATATCCTATCCAAATATTTTTACATTTCTGACATGTAAATTTAATAAAAAGTTTACATATATAGTCCATACGATTTGGGAATTGTCTTATGGATTTATGTTTGGGTTCGACACAATAATATATTAATTATTTTTGATACTTACAGACTGGTATTATACTGAAAACAAAATGTTTAAATGTATGTATTTAAGTGTTAAATACCAAAAAAAAAAATATATCTATACTAATATAATAAGGAGGTAATGTGTGTTTATTTGTTTGTTTGTTTGTTTGTTTGTAGGAGGTAATCTCCGTAACTACCCATCTGATCTTCCTGAAATTTTCACAGAGTCTTACTGCGGATATGGGAAGTGCTATAGGCTATAATTTTTTTAATGGTTTTGGTAGGCGTGGCACATCCCACACAAAGTAAATTTTTAATATCGCATACATATATTGAGTACTATGATAGGGAAAGCTTTGCAAATTTGTGTGAGGTCACCCGGAAGTGGGCGGGATCGGAAAGGTGGGTGTGGTACCTCCCATACAAGTAATAATTCAATATTGTATACATATCTCGAGTACTGTGGCAGAGAGCTTTTCAAATTTGTCTGATGTGATGTGATGTGATGTGATTAGTCGGACAAAAAATGGGCATAATCGGACCAATAGGCGTGGCACTTGCCATACAAAGTAAATATAAAATGCCATATATCTGGAGTACTATAATAGTGAGAGTCTTGGGACTTCGTGGAAGCCCATATGTTATTCATGTGATTAGTTAGACAAAAAAAAAATGGCCATGATCGGAGCAGTAGGCGTGTCACCGCCCATACAAATAAATATGTGATATCATATAACTGTTGTACTAAAAAAGCGAAGCCTTGACACTTTGCACGATATCTAATTTCATATAACTGGTGTATTATAAAAGGGAAAGACTAGACATTTTGCACGAGTCCATCAGATATTAATGTGAATAGTCCAATAAAAATTGGGCGGGATGGGATTAGTGGGCGTGGCACCTCCTATATAAAAAATATGTAATACTACGAAAGCGATGTATTTTGACACGTACATTAGTTATCAATGTAATTTGTCGTGGAAAATATATCGGCAAAGTCAAAAATCGCCATACCCAAAAATCGCGAAAAATAAAAATTACCCAAAAACAAAAATCTTCAAAATCAAAAATGGGAAAAATTAAAAGTCGTTAAAAAGAAAAATTGCCAAATGATATTTTAAGTTCAAGGCCAATTGTTAAGTATTGCCTAATTTAATTTGGAAAATCCATGTTCTTCTCATGGGCAGCTACGTGTACCTTGCTCCAGGGTAGGAACGCCGAAAAAACTGATAATTGTTGTACCGAATGAAAAAACAAGCAAGTAAGAGCGTTAAGTTCGGCTGGGCCGAATCTTTGATACCCTCTACCTTTTTCATTTTCAATTTTCATTTTTTTTTATCATTTTCCATTTTTCAATTTTCAATTTTCCTCTTTCGTTTTTTATTTTTAGTTTTTAATTTTTAATTTCTCATTTTCCATTTTTCATTTTCCACTTTTCATTTTTCATTTTCTATTTTCGATTTTCCGATTTTTCAATTTTCATTTTCCATTTTTCATTTTTCAATTTTCATTTTCCATTTTCCATTTTTAATTTTTCATTTTCCGTTTTCCATTTTTCATCTTTATATTTTAATTTTTCATTTTCCACTTTTTATTTTCCATATTCCACTTTCCATTTTTAATTTTTAATTTTTAATTTTTCATTTTCCATTTGCCATTTTTAATTTAAAAATTTTCATTTTTCATTTTTCATTTTCTATTTTCCATTTTTCATTTTACATTTTCCATTTTCCATTTATCATTTTCCAATTTTCATTTCTCATTTTTAATTTTCCATTTTCCATTTTTAATTTTTCGTTTTCCGTTTTCAAATTTTTGTTTTTCATTTTTCAATTTTAATTTTTCATATTCCATTTTCCATTTTTAAATTTTCATTTTCATTTTTCATTTTACATTTTTGATGTTCCATTTTCCATTTCTCATTTTCCATTTTTAATTTTTCATTTTCTTTTAATTTTCCATTTTCATTTTTCATTTTCCATTTTTCATTTTCCATTTTTCATTTTTCATTTTCCATTTTCCATTTTTCACTTTCGATTTTCCATTTTTCATTTTTCATTTTCCATTTTAAATTTTTCGTTTTCCGTTTTCCATTTTTCATTTTCCATTTTTTATTTTCCATTTTTCAATTTGAATTTTTCATTTTCCATTTTTCAATTTCCTATTTTAATTTTTAATTTTTCCTTTCATTTTGCTTAGGTCAATGGGACACGTGCAGTATTTATATATACACAACTGTAATGACTTCAACAATACGAAGAATTACAACATATACAACATATCTTAAGAAAAACAACAAACACACAGAAAAATTTTATTTTTTTAAGAGTTTTTTCAAAATTTCATTCATAGCTCGTGAATCCTTTGACCCATTTTGACGATTTTAAACAGCAACTCCTTTAGGATATTAATAAACGATTTTGTACAAAAATGAATGGTCTAGCTTAGATATTGACGGCGTGATCGTGATTTCCACAGACAGACGGTCATCGGTAAATCAACTTGTTATAAGGATCAAGAAAATATATTTTTTTGGGGTCTCAGGAATTTATTTCGATGCGTTACAAACGGAATGACAAACCTATATATACCCTCTGCCACTGAGGTGTTGCAGGTATATCAGCAAGTATCGGAAAAAAATTATAATAATAATCTATACTAGCATAATAAAGAGGTAATGTGGTTTGTTTGTTTGTAGGAGGTAATCTCCGTAACTAGTATTCATCTGATTTTCCTGAAATTCCCACAGAGTCTTAATGCGGATATGAGAAGTGCTACAGGCCGTATTTTTTAAAATATTTTTAGTGGTCGTGACACCTCCCTTAATTTTTAATATCATATATATGCATTAAGTACTACGATAGCGCTTTGCAATTTTGTCTCAGGCCATCTATTATTAGCGTGAGTAGTCAGACAAAAAAATGGGCGGGATTAAACAAATCCGCGTGGTACCCCCACACAAACATAATATTAACTGTGATATATCTGAATTACTGTATTAGCCCTTTCATAACGATTCGCAAGGGGGGGGGGGGGGAGGGTGAGGGTGTAGCGAAGCACACCGGGTTACATCTAGTATTCTATAAAATATTAATATATTTGAATTGTTTTCAAAATATTTTTGCCCACTCACGGGTTAACAATTTACCAAGCGTACTTATTATTTTCTTATATGTATACTACATTAGATATTTTATTTATGCTGGCAGTTTCCTCAAATTTTTGCCCATTTTTTTCATTTTCTTTTTTTGAACGTTGATATAAAAGAGAAATCCGTTAGTTTACTTATTGCTATAAAATTCTATTGCTGCCAGTAAACTATTCATAAATTTTGGCCCTTTCTTATTTTGTGCAAACAAACGGTATACTTATGAAATGGGTTTTTCTATTATTCCTTTCAAATTTCCTTTCTAAGGTATTCCTTTAGTAACGTAAAATTAAATTATTTTTAAATGATTTATTTGCGGAAAATAAATTATAAAATTATCTTATAGGTTTTAAAAGAAGCATTATTTTTTTTATAACTTGTATTGGGCTTTAATGCATAATACATACTTGCAAAAATATTTAAACATTTCTTAAATAAAATACTGATTTTTAAACTTCAAATGAATACATTAAAATGACTATACCCTTATCATTAACTGCGCTGAAATAGAATATTATAATTAGGAAAGAAAAAATTAAGTAAATACTTTTTTTTTCGAACAAATATTATTCAGTTGAAACAATGAGATTTTGAACACATTTGTGAACAAAATTCAACTTACTGACTGTGTTTTTCAGTACTCTCGATGATTAGTCACATGCGCGATTAAAAAACTCAAAAATTTTACCCGGTTACGCTTAAAAAGTGCTGTACAATTTATCATTATAAATATGACTCCAAAATGAGGCGAAACTGCTCAGAAAGTCAGGCAATAAGAACTTTTCAAGAAAAGTTACAGGTAGGGTACCACATTCTCTCGACAAAAGAATCTTTTATCATCAGAATAGGAACATTTTAATTTAGCGGAGGTTTGGTAGAGGACTCGGATGTGATCACTTATTTCATAGAGTTTGTCTTACGGTCCGTAAAATCTTATATACTGATTTTCATCAAAACTTATGTATATTTGTGCACTGTAGTGTGATAACAAGGTTTAAATTTACAAACAGATCGACACAAATACAAACATACAGATGGACCGGCCAACGGACTGACGAACAGACATCGCAGAATGGACTCAGAAAGTGCTTTTGAGTCCATCGGTATAATGGCAGCTAGGTATAGGTCATTAGTTTTGGTAGCAAAATCAGCTCAAAATCATATACAAACGTGGAACAGTTTGAAATTCAGACTAACGAAACGTTGTGTGAGGTGTGCACTAGGGTGGCCTTTAATAAAAAAAAGTATTCAAACTCCCGGTCTGACCCCATAGAAATATGCGAAAAGCAAAAAAAAAAACTGAGAAATACAAAGTTTTTGGTTAATCAAAATAAATTTATAGTTGGCGCAACGCGACTGAAATCGCGAAAAATTACGATTTTAAACATTTTTTATTTTATTGGAACAAGAACTCCACTTATTAGCCCGCCTTGCCCAATTCACATTGCATAATTGCATATAAATTCTATTGTTTAGTGCCTATCCAAAACTCCCAAAATTGTAAAAATCGGCCAACCAATAATATAGTTATAAATTAAGATGGTTTCCATATACGCCCTTTTTTTAAACAAATATGAAATATGAAAAAAAAAAATCAAATTATTTTTATAATAAATGTGTTTCAGAGTGGTTCTTAAAAATGGAAATGCGATTTTGGGGAGTGTAGGGGTCCACTTTTTTCCCTTCTATATAAAACTAATAAATTTGTAGTTTGGGGACAATCGGATAAAGTAAAGCCGCGCCGGAAATCGATTGAAAATTTCAAGTTTATTTATATGGGGAAAGCATGACTTTTTCTCCAGATTTTATGAAAATTTCGTTTTACAGTATAATTTTTTCGAAAAGTTGTTGTATGAGTGTTAAGTTATCTATTCAAAACGCGATATAATTTCAAAATCGAATAAAAGCACGCCAAGAAATAGCAAATGCCCCAGACCATAGTTGAGCCAAAAAAAAAAAAAAACACTAGGACATGATCCAACCAATCTGAGACTTGGTCCACAGACTTGTCACCAAAGATTAGTTTTAAAATAGTCAAGCAAAGTCAACGCACAGTCACGGAGTGATTCAAAAGTCATATGCGTAAATAAAGAAAGTGTTTTAATAAAAACTTTGTTTTTATGGGTTACATTATTAAAATACAATTTATATTTCTGGCTTTTTTGTTCACAAACAATATCAATGCTGGTTTTCGTTAGGTATTATAGCCCGTAAAAAATTTATTGAAGGTTTCTGTTTTATCTTCAGAAATGGAGTTCATTTCATGGAAAGGAAAAAGTCATTGCAAATAATTTTAGTTTCTAAGACATGAATATCGTAAGCTAGTAAATTTAAGGAAAGATTTTATTAGGATCTGTATTTTAATTTTTTCTTAAAATTAGTTTTTTATTAATGCCTTTTTTGTTAGTTTTTAGGATTTAATGTGAACAATTTTTTATAATAATCTAAATTCACATAATCAACGTAATCACCACATAACGTGTGTAATACCTCTACCTGACAGCTTTCCACTAATTAATTCTATCTGGCTGTTCTAATAAAACCTTTTATCACTTAAATGGTACGTGGTAAAGAAGAAGAAAGCATATATTTCAAAAATTCATAACTGCACTGTATTCTTAATCGGACCGGTTTCTGGCATTTCAGCCTTCATCAGCGATTTATTGAACATCACTTATATAATTCTCTTGATTTGTTTTTTAACCAGCTAAATTTTACATGTTGAAATAATTCTCACGCCATGGTTTCTGCTCCTAATATTACTATGCAAGCTTTGTCATCTTAAAATTTTCTAAATCATTCGCGAGTTTAAGTTTTTGCTTATAACGTTGTTTCACAGCTTCTTCCAGTGGCAATTTTTAGTCAATATTTTTGAAAATAATATTTTTTCTCTTTAGATGCTCTTGTAAATGTACAATATTTTTTCATCCTATTTCATCCATTCCTTTAGTGTTCGACTTGTACTTTCAAAGCATTGTTTTCTGATTACCGGATAATTCTATATAATCAGTTTTTAAATCGTCAAGTGATTATTGTGTCATACAAGAAAATATTAATATAACTTCAGAAAACAAAACAAAACTTAAAGGCATTAAAATTTGTGCTGTTGAAAAAACTATGCGATAATTAGAAACTTTACCTCTACATATGGTTTAAATCAGTGGTGGCCATCGAGAGAATTGAGTTAGTAATAGTGTTTATGAGCATGGGTTAGTTGTACTACACTGATCGAAATCCATGGACGTAACACAACGCCGATATTAAATAGGTTTGTGGAGATTTTGTATGAATGTTTATATGAATGCATAAAAGGGCAAATAGTTGAGTTCACGAAGAATATGGTAACATTTTAAATGTATTTTGTTGTTTTAAAATTTTAAATCTTACATTCTGAATAGGTAAAACAAAATGTGAAGAGCATTTAATCTCTTTTATCCATAAGTTTGAAGTTTATTAAATCAAATAAGTAATAATAAGTAATTCATTTCTTTAAAAAACAAAAAAAAAAACACAAAATAGCAAAACTTAAAAAGATTTTCTTATCTTTCTTATCTTTCAAAGGTTTTTAAGTGGTATGTTACCAAAAACTTAAAAAATTACCAGTAACTGGATATTTTTTAAAATTAAAAAAAATGCACAAAAGACAGCTATAATGTTGTCAAATGGAGGCGACGTATATTATTTATAGAAAATGTTTAATTTATTGTTTATCAAGTCTTCGAAATTTTCTCAACATTTTTGGTTTCTTTTAAACAAATATTCTCTGTGTACCTATTAAAAAAAAGTATATATGAATTTCAAAAGGCAATGCGACAGAGACCTGCTTTGTTCAAAAGCTTTCATAAGAATGAATGAAATTGCTCTTTACTTTTACTCTATGGTGAGTATTTTTGTTTTCGTTCGGCTGTATACATATAAGAAGCCGTGCACCAGTGTGTTTGGCATGGCCTTCACTGGTTTAAATATTTAGTTGCATATCTATAATTTTTTTGTAATGCTTCAGAAGGCCGAGGCATGGATGAAGTCAGTTAAATTGTTGATAACATTGAAATTTTTTGCCAATCTCAATTAACTGCCTCTATGAGACATTTCTTCTTTGTGTAATTTCGAGTCCGTATTTTTTACACCTTCCACCCCAGTGTGCAGAGGGTATATATGAGTCTGTCATTCCGTTTGTAATAATTAAAAAAATTTTTGACCCCATAAAATATATATATTTGTGATCCTTACAACAAGCGGAGTTGATATAGCGATGTCCGTCTGTCCGTCTGTGGAAATCACGATGACGGCTTCAATCGGGTAGCTAGTGTACTCGTTGGCAAAAAAAAAAAATGATTCACTAACGTCCTAGAAGATTACTGTTTTAAATCGTCCAAATCGGTTGATTAGGTCTCGAGAATTTAGCGCAGAAGTAAAAAAGTGTTGAAAATGTTGCTCTTGTTACGAGGGCGTGACTCAGTAGGCTAACTGGGGCACTCGTTTTTAGTGAGAGTGATTGACCAACATCATGAGAAGGTTTCTGTTTGAGAAATCATGAAAACCGGATTCATAGGTCCCGAGAAATCACTGAAGAAGTAAAAAAATTTTTAAAAAATATATGTTTCTGTATTGTTCTTGTTGTTATTCTAAATGTTATATTGTTGTCATAGCTTGACTGGTTGTTTATGTGGTCGTTGTGGTAATAATATAATAAAAACTAACACTTTGTATATATTTTTTTTATCAACTCTGGTAGAAAAATTTTAAAGTTTCCATTGTTTTGGCCTCAGAAAAAATTTGTTAGATCATATTCGTCATAGCCACGAGACGACTGCAAAGTTTCAGATCGATTGTGTAACGGTAAAGGGTTAAAAATCCATCCAAAATTTTGACTACAAGCAGACACTACGAGTTAATATAAAGGTGATTTGCTAACTCTTTTCGATTTTCTCGTTAACTGGTTTTTTACCACAAATCATAATTCTTGCATCTATGTAGGTTCCTAGCTAGCTAGCAGTTGATGGGTATTCTTATATTTTAATATTAAAATTAATGAAATTTGATACAACTTGCTATGAAACTTTTACGACTCAACTACTTTGAACTCAACTACATTCTTTATGATTCAGTTATTAGTGTATCATATATGTACATTAGACCGTATCGAAAAAAAAAAAATTCTCCGTACACAGCTTATCCATCTCATTTTGAGAATGAGATGGATAAGCTGTGAAAATAAATAGGTTTAGCAAAGAAAACTATCAAATGAAGATATTTTTCTTGCGTTTACCTGGTAATTCGATTACATCTTCATTTGATAGTTTTCTTTGCTAAACCTATTTATTATCCATCTCATTCTCAAAATACCGAGCGTTTTGTTCGTGTAGTACATGAATCTGCCATGGCGGTTACCGAGGAGCAACGCATGGGCCACATTTTATCTAAACTCGACAGCCGTCAAAAATATTGCCAACTGTTATCACGTCGAGATATGATCGAATAAAATTTCTATTATTTTACTTTGCTTTTTGTTGCTGCCACAGACAACCCCATCGATATATCATATTTTAATATCTGAATGTAAATACTGAAGCTATGACAAATTTAAAAAGGTGACCCCTACGGTCTGCAACAATGAATTTATAAAAGCGTGTTTTAAATAGTTGTGCTGTAATTATCGAAATACTTTCTCAGCAAAAGTTTTATGATTTTTCGCGAGCTATAAATTTCTAACAGGGTGTCACATTAGGGTGGTAGGAAATGAGATTTGGGGGGTAGGTACTAGAACGGTACACTTGAGGTCAATGGACCTTAGGACAAAATTATTGGTCTCCCTGAGGCAAAAAAATTCGCTATATCAAGCTTTAAGATCGGACTGTAAATATGGAAGATATAACGAAAAAACTAAAAAGGCGACCCCTACGTTCGGCAAAAAAAAAAAATATTTTTTTTCAAATGTCCTTGGAACTTTTTTTTTTGTGCCTGTAAGGTGATACGGTCTAATGTACATACATATTGCATATAACAAAACAAAAAAAAAAATCAAAATACGTACGTTAGATGATGATGAACATTAGATGTGTTAAAATTTTTTAAATAATCAACAAATTCCATTGCAAATGACGGCTGCGATGTGTTTCATAAAGAAGGTTTCATCAGGGCAGATTATAATTGCGCTTGGGTATGTTGGAGATCATGAAAAAAGAAGAGAACCGTACATATAGGATGCAAAAACAACAAGTAAGAAAGTTATAGTCGGTCTAGATCGACTATACGATACCCTATACCATGCGTTTAGAAACCCTATCTCTTAGGCCCAACTAACTGGACATTGAAAATAAGCAAAAACCAAATTTGAGTGGGATTTTTATTAATTTTTTTTTGGCTGCAGATATGAAAAAGTTCATATCGGATGCTATATCTATAACGGGACTAGGTCCAAAAATGGACCGATCCTGATCATGTTTGGTAAAGTCTCTTGTATTTTGCAAAAATATGTACAAACAAAATTTGAGAAGAATCAGTGCAATATTTTTGTTTTTTAATAGATTTAAGTGAAGATCGGGAAGCAGCTCTATATGGGGTCAAAGGGATCATTTTTGGACTACTCATTAATGGATATAATGAACGCATACAAACCCAATTTGAGTAAGATCTATATGACAATTTGGATCTTATGGCAATTTATGTCGATTTCATATGGGTAATTTGTATGGGGGCTAGGTCTGAACATGGACCGATTCTCACCAATTTCAACAGCGTTCATCCCATGGCCGATAAAAGCTTATATACCAAATTTCATCAAAATATATTCAAATATATATTTGCGACCTGCAGTTTGATTACAAGCTTTACATGGACACACAGACGGACGGACGGACGGACATTGTTAAATCAACTCAGAAAGTGATTCTGATTCGATCGGTATAATTAAAGGTGGGTCTAGGTCAAATATTTTAGGTTTTTACAAACAGCAGCACAAAGTCATTATACCCAAACCACATAGTGGTATAGGGTATAAAAACAAGTAAGAGTTTAAATTTGTCTGTGCCGAATCTTTGATACTCTCGTTTTGTATTTTAATCACATGTTGTCAACGGTAAGATACACAAAGGCTAGATTTCTCTTTACATTGGCTGGATTTTCTTAAAATTATTAAAATAATTACGAAAATTTAAAGTACTTTCGTGCTTTTTTAATTGAAAGCAATTAATAAATGTAAATACATACATACAATATCATTCTAGTTTGTTTAGTGAGAGTAAGAGCATAACCATCTTATTAACTAAGAGCATCACGATCTTCTTATGCTCTTACTCTAATCGGTTTATCGTTCACATGTACAAAAAAAAAAAAAGAAAAAATTGACACATCGCTGATACACATCTATATCCAAATATTCTGTTACGTGTAAACATTTTTCACTAGATCCAATATCTGATATGAAATTTTGTAGCTTTTTAAATATAAGATAAGGATATTTTTTAAGATATCAAAGTTTCATGGCGGGTGCCTCCTTGTGAGTTCCTTAAAAGATTTTAGGGGGTTTTCATAATATTTTAGTTTTCATATGCCTGTTACTTAAGTGGGGGTAAAGTTTTAAAAAATATTTTTTCATTTCTCTTTCTGAATGAAAAACATGTGTTGTCTCAAAATTTCAAGTAAATCGGAGCAAAAGTTAAGACGATACAGCGTTTCCAGCGTCCGGCCTCATACGGTATATCGTGTACAAATCAGTTTTTAAAAAACTTTAAATCGATTGTCTCGCAAATAAATGTTCGAAGTCCGTGAACATCATAACTCAAAATCTATTTGACCGATTCTTTTGAAATTTTACAAACAATATCTACACATAAGTCGTCAGGTAACCACGGAAAGCTTTTTTTTATTTTCCATTTTCTTCCCTATTTGTTAATAACAAATTCCCGAAATTTTATAGCAAAAATCGTGTTTTTCAATTCAAAATGCTGCCAAAAAAAAAAAAAAAATAAATTAAAAAGCTCTTCGGCGCTATTTCAGGAAACATGTCACTTTTTAGACGCATTTCGATTTTTTTTATTTCACGTGATCCGGTAACGAGTTATGATGTTCACCGCGAATCAATAACGCCTCCGGAGATTCGCTGTCACGGACTTATTTATTAAAATTTTTAACTGAAGTTTTTTTGAAAATTCTACAAATGTTATGCTATAACGTGTATATGCAATAAATAATCCAACATTATCGATTTCTACAAAAAAGAATTAAGAAAAAAATACGACTATTAAACTTTTAAACTTTACCCCCTTTTAAAACCTTACCCCCTCCCTTAAGCATTAAAAAAAAATACATTTTGAAGATATTATAGTGGAAATTAAAACAATAACCATCCTCATGAACAAAAATTTTACGTTATCAATTATTTCTATTTGCAGTAATGGTGCACTGTCATCGCCGAGGAACAGAGGCAATTGTTGGTGATCTCTCTCATACCTTCCTCTATGAGCAAGGTAAGACACATATACAATCAGTCATTAATTTATTTCCAGATTTAACCTCTTTACGTACAATTCAATATTTTTAGCTGGTGCAGCACAAATTGCCGGTGTACAATTAGCTACAATTCAAAATCAAACAGACGGTACATTTAGTCTAACTGAAATGCAACGCAAAATGAGACTTTACGATGACAGTCATGAGCCCGTTACTGCGCTGGTAATTGTCGAAAATACACACAATATGTGTGGTGGCAAAGTGTTGCCTCTCGAATGGTTGAATGAACTGGCAGCCATTTGTAAGAATCCAGCTAAGACAAATGGCAAAACTATTGCACTGCACATGGATGGTGCCAGAGTATTTAATGCAGCGGAATATTTAAAAGTGTCTGTAGCTCGTATTACAAAAGATTTCGATTCTGTTTGCTTTTGTTTAAGTAAAGGTCTGTCGGCACCAATCGGTTCTGTTTTGCTGGGTACCAAAGCATTTATTAGCGAGTGAGTGGAATACAAAAAAAATATATATATTTAATTAATTGCTTCAAATTATATTGCTAATAAATGGGTTACTTAGTGCAGCAGGAAGTAGGATGAATAGAATAGAAATGATAGAGCCATAAAAATTTAGTTGTTCTTAAGTAGATTAAGTAATTGCTGTGATAAATTTATAGATGCAATATTATTTTTACACCAATTTTCATTTTATGCTATAAAATTAAAAAAAGGAAGCCATATTAAAAAATAACGGAATCGATAAACCAATGTCCGTTGTCTGTCTATTGCTACTTCAGGAAAAGGACTGTTCTAATATTTTTTTTATATGCTTTGAAACAAAAAGAACAAATCAGCAATTGGCCTATCCACTGTATAATAGCAGCTTGTTCTGTTGCGTTTAACACTTTTAAAGTTAAATGTTGACGTTTTTTTTTATTAACCTTACTTTACTAATTTGCATGGCTACATAACTATTGGGAAGAATAGTCACGTAATTTTAAATATATATTTTTGATGTGTAAACATCTATAAGCGTAATCACAAAAACAGCGTAACATGTGAGACGTATGACAAAATTGGTGTGACTTATGATTGTATTGGTGGAAAAATTATGATATGTATGTAATAATCTGGTGGAAAATGAAAAAAAAAAAAAATGAAAAATGAAAAATTAAAAATAAAAAATTAAAAATTAAAAACGAGAAATGTAAAAAGAAAAATTAAAAATAAAAAATTAAAACATGAAAAACGAAAAATGAAAAATAAAATATAAAAAATTAAAAACGAAAAATAAAAGAATTAAAAATGAGAAATAAAAAATGAAAAAAGAAAAATAAAAATTGAAAAATTAAATTTGAAATATGAAAAATGAAAACAAAATATGGAAAATGAAAAAAATAAATGTAAAAAATTAAAAATGAAAAATGAAAAATAAAAAAATAAAAATGAAAAACGAAAAATTAAAAATGAAAAATAAAAAAATAAAACATGAGAAATAAAAAATGAAAAAAGAGAAATAAACAATGAAAAATAAAAATGAAAAATAAAAATTTAAAAATAAAATTTGAAAAATGAAAAACGAAAAACGAAATATGAAAAATGAAAAAAATAAATATAAAAAATTAAAAATGAAGAATGAAAAATGAAATATGAAAAAACAAAAATGAAAAACGAAATATGTAAAATAAAAATGAAAAATGAAAAATTAAAAATTAAAAATTAAAAATTAAAAATTAAAAATTAAAAATTAAAAATTAAAAATTAAAAATTAAAAATTAAAAATTAAAAATTGAAAATTAAAAATTAAAAATTAAAAATTAAAAATAAAAAATTAAAAATTAAAAATTAAAAATTAAAAATTAAAAATTAAAAATTAAAAATTAAAAATTAAAAATTAAAAATTAAAAATTAAAAATTAAAAATTAAAAATTAAAAATTAAAAATTAAAAATTAAAAATTAAAAATTAAAAATTAAAAATTAAAAATTAAAAATTAAAAATTAAAAATTAAAAATTAAAAATTAAAAATTAAAAATTAAAAATTAAAAATTAAAAATTAAAAATTAAAAATTAAAAATTAAAAATTAAAAATTAAAAATTAAAAATTAAAAATTAAAAATTAAAAATTAAAAATTAAAAATTAAAAATTAAAAATTAAAAATTAAAAATTAAAAATTAAAAATTAAAAATTAAAAATTAAAAATTAAAAATTAAAAAGTAAAAATTAAAAATTAAAAATTAAAAATTAAAAATTAAAAATTAAAAATTAAAAATTAAAAATTAAAAATTAAAAATTAAAAATTAAAAATTAAAAATTAAAAATTAAAAATTAAAAATTAAAAATTAAAAATTAAAAATTAACAATTAAAAATTAAAAATTAAAAATTAAAAATTAAAAATTAAAAATTAAAAATTAAAAATTAAAAATTAAAAATTAAAAATTAAAAATTAAAAATTAAAAATTAAAAATTAAAAATTAAAAATTAAAAATTAAAAATTAAAAATTAAAAATTAAAAATTAAAAATTAAAAATTAAAAATTAAAAATTAAAAATTAAAAATTAAAAATTAAAAATTAAAAATTAAAAATTAAAAATTAAAAATTAAAAATTAAAAATTAAAAATTAAAAATTAAAAATTAAAAATTAAAAATTAAAAATTAAAAATCAAAAATTAAAAATCAAAAATTAAAAATTAAAAATTAAAAATTAAAAATTAAAAATTAAAAATTAAAAATTGAAAATTAAAAATTAAAAATTAAAAATTAAAAATTAAAAATTAAAAATTAAAAATTAAAAATTAAAAATTAAAAATTAAAAATTAAAAATTAAAAATTAAAAATTAAAAATTAAAAGTTAAAAATTAAAAATTAAAAATTAAAAATTAAAAATTAAAAATTAAAAATTAAAAATTAAAAATTGAAAATTAAAAATTAAAAATTAAAAATTAAAAATTAAAAATTAAAAATTAAAAATTAAAAATTAAAAATTAAAAATTAAAAATTAAAAATTAAAAATTAAAAATTAAAAATTAAAAATTAAAAATTAAAAATTAAAAATAAAAAATTAAAAATATAAAATTAAAAATTAAAAATTAAAAATTAAAAATTAAAAATTAAAAATTAAAAATTAAAAATTAAAAATTAAAAATTAAAAATTAAAAATTAAAAATTAAAAATTAAAAATTAAAAATTAAAAATTAAAAATTAAAAATTAAAAATTAAAAATTAAAAATTAAAAATTAAAAATTAAAAATTAAAAATTAAAAATTAAAAATTAAAAATTAAAAATTAAAAATTAAAAATTAAAAATTAAAAATTAAAAATTAAAAATTAAAAATTAAAAATTAAAAATTAAAAATTAAAAATTAAAAATTAAAAATTAAAAATTAAAAATTAAAAATTAAAAACTAAAAATTAAAAATTAAAAATTAAAAATTAAAAATTAAAAATTAAAAATTAAAAATTAAAAATTAAAAATTAAAAATTAAAAATTAAAAATTAAAAATTAAAAATTAAAAATTAAAAATTAAAAATTAAAAATTAAAAATTAAAAATTAAAAATTAAAAATTAAAAATTAAAAATTAAAAATTAAAAATTAAAAATTAAAAATTAAAAATTAAAAATTAAAAATTAAAAATTAAAAATTAAAAATTAAAAATTAAAAATTAAAAATTAAAAATTAAAAATTAAA